>OX578137.1:52783235-52990735 GCA_951213105.1 Amaurobius ferox
AAGCAGCTGACGTCATTGATCGACGTCATCTGAATAGGTTCACTCTGTAACCACTGAAACAAGTTACGAAGAAGATGTATGTGCTCTGTGAGGTATTTTAACTTTATTGGTATTGTTAAGAACGTGTAAAATGCTTTACCTGGAATTTCTTTTGAGAACCAGAAGGAAAAAACACCTTTGCAGGCAGCCATTCATATGTCGTAAATTTAGGGTTGCTATATGTTGAAGTTCGGAGGAGGATTTCCAGATGTGTTTATTTATCGCCAACTTGACGACTTCTCGAATGTACTCGAACCTTTTTGAAATAACACATATACTACGAGATAAGAGCCTCTTATGGAAGTTTCTACTGCCAGTGTATTTCGCCATTTATTTGCATGGGTCCTCGCGACCTACTGTTGTAGTTATATTGTTCTTTTTAAATAGAAGATCTGCGGATGGCGGGGAGTCGCTGTCCTGATGGTGGTGCCTGTTGGTTTCCTAGCGAGCAAGTCCCTGGCTTGCTGGGTGGGAGTTTCGCTCGTAGCGTCCCTGTCGGAGTTTCTTTCCGGAACTGGGGGCGGTTGGTTAGCTCGATGGAATGTGGGTTTCCTATCCTCTTGGTGTTCTAGGAGGTACGCGCTCAATGTGATGGACTCGCCGTTTCTTTCTATCCAGTGGGTCCGGGTGACCCGTTGACTTGGGATGTGTTGGGGGTCGAACTTATTCCCGGCCGGGGATTAAGAAGGTCTAAACCAGAGTTGTCCAACAGACGGTCAGCGGACCATAGTTTGGCCCGCCGAAGGTTTGAATCCGGCCCACCTATTTCTGATTAGAATTTTTTCTAAATGGAGGATTAAAAAAAAAGAAATGTAGAAAAATAAATTCTTCAGAAATAAGGAGAAACCGCAGAAACAGAATGGCAGCCCTTTTCCCTATCACAAGTGCGAAAACAAATAGTCGGAAGAAATGTTGAGGAGAAGCGGGGGATGCGATAAGGGTGTCACAGTCATCGGTAGCGTTATTTTGTCCAGCCAATCAGGTGTAGACTATCTACCTGTTCCACTCAGAGTTCACGTAACGATTCCGCATTAGCTTTTCTTCGGGAAATCGTATTTTCAATAAAAATTTTTTATTACAGGAGTATCTTGCTTATGCTAGTTAAACATCAGTGTGTTTCTTTGTATTCCGGAGAAGCTTTTGCTAAAATACATCACACCAAAGATGGGGGCTCCAATGAATACACATAAGAAAAACAAAATTGATTCTGAATGTAGAGCTTTTAAGGTGCTGGGACCAATGATTTTTTGTTATTGGCCTTAACGGGGGCATATTATGTCTTATATGCCAAGACAACATCGCTGTTATAAGAGAATATAATATCAAGAGACATTATTCTTCGAAGCATGCCAGCGAATGTGACCACCTCACAGACCAGGTAAGAATTGATGGAGTGAACTTTCTAAAAACAATATTATCGGACTTATTTGATTGCTGAAGAAATTCCCAAGAGAGGTAAATCTTTATCTGATGGGGAATTTGAGGCTGCTTGAGCATATTTACATCTGTAGCATGTCCTGATAAAAAGTCGATGGTAGAGAAAACGAGTCTTTCACACCAGACAGTTGCTAGAAGAGCAGACGATTTAGCAGCCAATATTGAAGATTATTTAATTAAAAGACTCAAAACCTGCCAGTTTTACAGCTTAGCGCTCGATGAACGTACTGATATAAGCGATCTGCATAGCTGGCAATTTGTGTTCGATGAGTCACCGCAACTTTTGAAATCATTGAGGAACTGTTGAACTTACGTCCACGGAAATACAACTGGAAAACATATCTTCGATGAGGTAAAACGTGCCCTAGTTAAATTTAGTCTTCCAGAGGATAAAATTTGTGGATACAACAGATAGAGCCCCAACAATGACAGGTTAGCATAATGGATTTGCAAACCTAATGCTAAAATCAGTACCTACTGATGTCATTATATGCCACTGCATCATTCACCAAGAGCAACTGTGTGCAGAGACTATGGATTTGCAACATGTAATGGAAAAGGTTGTTTCTACAATCAATTTTACATGGGCCAAGGGGCTCAATCACAGACAGTTCAAAGCTTTTTTCGCAGAACTAGGATCAGTCAATGACGATGTAATTTACTTCAGCCATGTTTGCTCGCTGAGTAGAGCTACGACACTGGAGAGATTCTGGACATTGTTTGAAGAAATAAAGACTCTCATTACAACAAAGGGAAAATATGTAAGTTTCATGGTTTGACGATGAATGGTTGAAAGACTTCAATTACGGCATTCATAGTAGATCACTTAGTATCATTCTTAGCAGATCACTTACGGCATTCTTAGTAGATCACTAAGTATCTTTCAGACTTAAATGTTGAAATACAAGGAAGGTATCAATTTGTTCACAAACGGTACGAGTATGTCCAAGTATTCATGCAGACATCAAGGTTGTTTCAGAAACAGTTGATTGGGAAAACATTTGTCTATTTCAGTACTCTATCAACAACGCCGTCTGCGACAGTAAACCATAAAAAGTACTCTAAACTGATTGATAAACTCAGTGTGAATTCACAAAAATATTTTCGCATTTCAGGGCACACTGTGGGGAAATGAAATTGCTTTCGGATCCATTTGGAACTGATGTTACTGATTCTGACATGTTGCAGGTGGAACTAGTTGAGATCCAAAATGACACTGACATGAAGAGAGCTTTCGTTGAGCATGATTTGTTAACATTTTACAAAACAAATTGTTGCCTCAAATGCTTATCCAAATGTCCCAAAACATGCCCTTCGATTCATCGCACTGTTTGGTGATACATATAGCTGCGAGCACTTATTATCAAGGATGAAAGCCATAAAAACAAAATCAAGGTCCCGTCTGATAGACGAACATCTTGCCGGAATTCTGCGCATTGCGACATCAAGTTTACGGGCAGATATGACTACTTGCATAAGCAAAATCAATGCCAGACCTCAGATTCACTCTGCATTTGGGTGTAAAAAGAGAAACACGGTAATAAATTCGTGTGAAAATTTTTAATGTCTAATTTTAAGACCCATTTCTCATGTGTTTACTTTTGTTAATTTTTTTTACGGAACTTGCAGCTAGGGATTTATATACACCCCTTTAACTCCCTCCCCTCAAGACCCGCCTAATTTTTTGATAACAGCCCTAGATTTCTTGTACAGATACATTAATGCAATGTATTCCCATCCCCCTAAAATAGTCTAACCCCGCAAAAAAAATAATTGTACATACCGTTGGCCGCGAGTTCCGTGAAATTTTTTAAGTGGTCCCTTGCACATAAAGGTTGGGCAACCCTGCTCTAAACCTTCGGGTGAGCCCCCCGGTCTAGGTGTGAACTGTGGACTAGGAGTATATAAATGTAGTCATCGCTTAATTGGAGTAGTATAATATGACTGATATGAGATGCTATACTGCTTAAAATAAATTATTTTATTGGATGATACATATTAATAGAATTTATTTGATTACATTTCATGAATATAAATAATCGAATTCAGATGTAATGTGTTTACAGACAATTATGTTATGAATCAAATAATACACAATCACCTATGCTACTGAATCGCAACAAAAAGCGAATTTCTCTCCAACTGAAAAATTGTTTATCTGTTGAAATTTTCGTTAAAAATAGTAATATTCTAATTTTGCGAAAAATAACCATCATGCTATAAAGATCATTTAAAAATTTATGAATGGAAATTTATAATATACTGCGGTTAAAATAAGTGAAAGGTAATTACCGATAAAAGTGTGCAATTTCCCGAGAAAGTTTTGTTATTTATATGAACACAGATTAATTATTTAATTCTTAAAACATGTATTTAATCCGCTTTAATGCTTGGACAATCTAAATACTTTTTCTCACTTTATGGATAAAAAATAAAGAATAAAACATTAGACTACATATTTACATAGTTTAATGAGAAAAGAAAGAAATACTATGGCAAATAATTTGTGCTCAAAGTAAATGTTTTATCTACTTAATAACGTATAGAATTTAAATATATATGCTGATAAAGGGGGGGCAGGGATTAATTAATTGCTATATTTTTATTCCTCAATTTAAAACTAATTTAATCAGAATAATAAACTAATCATTTACGAATAATGATTTATTAAAATAGCATGCTTTTTATAAGTTTTATCTATCTTTTTCACTAACCTCCTAAAGTTAAGCATGGGATATTAAATCGAATATAATTCATCAAATTCTAAACCGATCTACTCCAAATTTCACAGGAAGATAATCTAATAAGTTAGTCATAAAAACATCAATGAGACGCAGAATGTAAAAAATGAGTTTTATTCCCCCTTAAATTGCTACAGGAAAATAATGTATAGAGACGATAAATATTCTGAAGGATGCTTAGGGGGGGAGGGTAATACCCTATATATGGAATATAGCTCTCCACGACCCTCTTACAAGCTTGGCACTGACTATTCATTCCCTCAATGAGACATGGCATGGGCAGGGGTTTTATTTACCCTTAAATTGCTATAAAAAAGTGATGCATAGGGGGGCCAGGTGATACTTAGTATGGAATATAGCTTTCCACAACCCTCATACTAGCTTGGCACCCCCTACATATGCCCTTAATCGAGTGCTCCAGAGCGAAAGTGGGCAATGACCAATGATTGCCATTCCTCTATAAAAGCAATTTCCAGTTCCTGGAAAGTGATGAGAGGGGGTTTGCGGGCAGAGATAGCTCTTCCGAGCTCATTCCAAATAATTTCTATAGGACTAATATCCGAGGAATATGTTTGCTACTTCCTACGTTTGATACCATCTCTTCACGTTCGATACTATCTCTGTAGGTAGTCCTATATTAAGTCAATTCCATATGAAGACCTGCGTCCATTACACAAAAAATCGGGACTGAGTGCAGCTACATAATGTATAAGAATCAAGGGCTATTCTGCTCATTTGAAATTGTGTCGACAAATAAAAAATGATGAAATGGTGCAGATAAACATAATTCGTTCCTTCTGTTAGGGACTGTCCAGTCTCAAGTCTTCCAACATCAATCTGCCGTTGTAAATCTCTCATATCCACGTATTTTGTGGACCGTGCTGAAACAGATGGCTATTATAACATTCTGCAAAATATATTCTTATTGCAATAAAGTCTAAGTCATAAACTCATCGTTTTTATCAATATTCTGCTAGGCATATTTAGAGCGAAGCGAGATTCTCGAATTGTGTTTTGGCATTTGCATATCCTACTTAAATACTGCCGCATGATTTGCGAAATAGAATCCATGCATGTGCTCCTTATCTGAGAATTTGAATTTCGGGCTTAACTTTAGCAGGGCAGTGTGTGTGTGTGTGTGTGTACTTATATATGTCAGTGCGTGTGTAACTATATATGCTACTGTGTGTGCATGTTAGCGTGTGTGTATGTTAGTGTGTGTGTATGTTAATGTGTATGTGTATGTTAGTGTGTGTATGTGTATGGTAGTGCGTGTGTGTGTGTGTGCGCATGTTTGTTAGTGTCTTTGTATGTGTGTGTGTATGTTAGTGTGTGTATGCGTGTGTGTGTGCGCATGTTTGTTAGTGTGTGTGTATGTTTGTGTGTGTGAATCTGTGGACGCGAATCTAATGAACGAATAGAGCGTTTCAAATGTGATTTTGCAAGATTATTGCAGTAAGTGAATGCTGGAATACTACCGATTTTAAATGCAGTCGAGTGTTTGAAAGAGCCACAATTTTCAGATGAAATTCGAAAAAATAATAAAAAATCAAGATATTAAAAAATATCAGATAAGCAATCGTTTTGAACGTATTGTTTATTGAAAAACGCAAATTAGATGACAAAAATTTCAGAAAACTAGCAAGGTCAGTTCTCGACAGATTACACGATATGTGAATGCAATTTAAAAAATGGACTTTGGGACCTAGACAACTATCATGTCCTTATTCTGGACATGATAACACTTGGATACATTTGGATTTTTTCTTGGATACTTACCTGGATATTTTTCGTCAGCGTCAAGGATCGGACATGAGATTAACGTTTGCGATCCATTTGTTTCTAATACTGGTCTATCCTAACATTTGGTGAATTACTGCATTTAACTTCAAGGTTAAGTTTGTATCTGAAATCCTTGCAAAGACCACATAAAAATGAGCGATGAAAATGAGCCAATAGGGAAATATACCATGGATTTGCTCCTGTTAAGATGGCGCTCTATTCATTAAGCTAATGAGACGATTATCTGTTATTATTTTGAAGTGGATTTAACAAGTTCCGTGAGTATATTATGAAAACATAATTTTCTGTACCATTAAATATTTCTATGCATCACTTTACTTCCCAATTACAATATGTTTTCCTAAAGTTCTAAAATATATTTCAGGAAGTGAAAGTTTCAAAGTAAATCCTCCAGAATACATCCCAGTAAACTTTAAACATCCGTCAATATTTTGATTCTCTGCTTTTATATCTTAGGACTTAAGCCCTTTCCCTCTTCTATTTATCACCATTCCAGGTAAGAGAGGGTTATGATGGGACGCCTACAGCCATCCATCACACTCAACATCTCTAATCTTGGGACGAGTCTGTCAGGTCCGAAAACAAAGTTTGGAAAACACTGCTCCCTTGAAAAACGGCGATATACAGGGTATACGACTATTATTATTTTTATCAAAGAATATCTTGGGCTATGGAAGTGGTATGCAATTAAGAAAATTTGCATATAAGTTCTTAGATGCTTGGTAGTTTATATGCCAGTTATTTATACGATTTTATTATTTATACGTTGCTATATTTGACCCTTTGCCATTATTATATCGTTTTATGCAAAAATATTTTTGGAAAATACTGTTTCCTTGAAAAATTGGATATACAGGTCTGTTATTATTTTTATAAAAAAATATTTTGAGCTATGGAAGTGGTGAGCGATTAATAGAATTTAAATATAAGTTTCAAAAATTTTGACAGTTTATATGCTTGTCATTTATACGATTTTATCATTTATATGTCGGTATATTTTATCCCTTGCGACTATTATATCGTTTTATGTTAAAATATTTTGGTTATGCATTGCTTTTAATTTTGTTACAAAATTGCTTCCAAATCATAGAACGTTGTAATCTAAGAATTCTTTCTTTTATTGATTTTTAAAAGCTGAAAATGGAAATAAAAACATTATAAGAAAAAAATAAGGTTTTCGATGCAATCCTCCACACTACAGTAGGGAACGATAAAGCAGAAAATACATTTCTATCGCACACGAAATTGAACCAAACTGATCACGTTGGCAGATTAAATTAAAAAAAAACATTATATAAGTCAACTGAATATTCAAAGATATTTATTAAGTAGATATGCCAAAGGGAAATAAGGGTATAGGCAAATGAAATATCTTCGACAAATTTATATAATATCAATTTCTGGTAATGATACGTTTTATATAATGTTTTGAATTGAATCTGCCTACATCTTTAATTTTGTTCAATTTCTTGTGTGATTAAAATTTATTTTTTACGTTTCAGTGCATTGTTGTTATAGAGGGAAGATATTGAAACACTTGGTTTTATTTTTCTAAATTATTATTTTTATTTTTTAGCTATTATTTTTTTGCGTATTTCATGCTTAAACCTCTGTAATATTATGCATGAATCAACGCGATTAAATCAGGCGAACATTTCAACTGAAGACATTGAACCCAAATTCGTAAAGAAAATCCAAGGAAAGAATAAACACATAGTCATAACGTTGCAGAGGGAAGAAAATTGAAAAAGTGATCTTCTTTTCCTAATATATTTTATACTTTTTAAGTTCTAATTCTTTTATGCATTTCGTACTCAAGCGTCTGTAGTATTATGCATGAATCGACGCTCTCAAACCAGGCGAACATTTTAACTGAAGACACTGAACCGTAATTTGCAAAGAAAATCCAAGAAAAGAACAAAAACATAGTCATAGCGTTGTAGAAGGGAGAGATTTGAAAAAATTGTCTTCTCTTCCTAATATATTTTATACTTTTTAAGTTCTACTTCTTTTATGTATTTCGTACTCAATCTCTGTAGTATGATGCATGAATTGACGCCCTCAAACCAGGTGAGCATTTCAACTGAAGATGTTGAACCGTAATTTGCAAAGGAAATCCAAGAAAAGTGCCAACAAATAAGCATAAAGTTGTAGAGGGAAGGAAATTGAAAAACTTGTTTTCCTTTTCCTGATTTATTTTATTCTTTTTAGTTTTAATTTTTTTATGTATTTCATACTGGAGACTGTAATAAAAGTGTATTAATGAAGTGTTCTTGCATTTACATAGAGAAGTAAACGATTTATATTTCGATGAGCTCATTTGAATAACATTTTTTTTGATGAAGTTTGAAGTTTTCAAATAAAACAAATTATTGTAGTTCTGTGATAATTAAAAATATATCAACTCTGAATGTATCGCATTTTGCATTTTAATTGGAAAGTGTTTCATAATCATGATTGACATTTCTTGTTAATTTTCAGTTCTATTTTTTATGTATTTCGTGCTCAAACTTCTGTAGAATCATGTATGAATAGACGCGCCAAAATCAGGCGAACATTTTAATTATAGACACTGAACCTTTATTCGCAAAGTAAATGCATGAAAAGAGCAAAAACGTCATAACTTACGTAAGTGACGTTAAGACGTATTGCAATGACGTGAAAAATTGGTAAATGAAAATATTTCGTTAGATGAATTTGCGGCAGACTTGTTTTTATCATTTGTTGGTATTGGTACTGTGTTTCGTTCTATCTCGACGAAAAAGAAACTTTTTTTGCTTTTGAGACTGGTTAATAATGTTACTCTCTTATTCTATGGTGTGGTTTAACAAATATTTTAATTTTTGCTAAATGTAAAAATATCTTCCCAGTTGGAAGTAGGGAAAAAGCTTTTAATTGCAATTCAATAGACAATTAATAAGTATGTAGTGAAGTTTCCTGATATTTTAGTAGTTAAGGTAACTCATGTTGATTAAATTTTGGTATGATTCGGAAGATCAAACTAGTTTCAAGATAGTTTAAATTTTTTGGAATTTTGAGGAGCTGAAGCCTTTGAGTGCATTAGTAATTCGCAAATGAAACGAAGATGCATTAAAAATGCAAATTAGATATAATATCAGAAATGTATCCATGCATGTTATTTTCTGCAATACAATTAAATTTAATGCATCAATAAATGAGAGATAAGAACATTAATTTGAGTCTGTAAGGAAAGTCATGTGCTGCTCACATTAGACTTTAACTTTCCCTACAAAACATTGAGATGGATACAGAAATTATGGGATTCGTTTCAAAAATCGTAGCTCAAGGTTTTAACGAATTTGTAGTTTTCGAGTATTCCAGAATTCGAAAACATTATTTTTAGAGTGACGTCTGTGTGTGCATCTCTGTGTCTGTCAATGTGTCTGTCTGTGCAATGTATATATCCATTCTAGCTGAAAACAAATGGATAAAATTTCTGGTAGATAATTCATTTGTAGGTTAATTTGGTGCTGAGTAGAATTTGGCAGGATTTAGAAAAAAGAACCTGCCTTTTTTTTAAATGACCCCCAAAAATATTATGTATCCAATCTAGTTGAAAACTAGATGATCAAATTTCAGAAAATTTGGTAGATAAGTTACTTGTTGGTTATCCTGGTACTGATAAGATTTTGGTACGATTTAAAAAATAATCTGCGTTTTTGCGAAATGGATGACAAAAGATGTTAAAATCTAAAATAAAGACTACATATGCTCCAAAGTATTAATCAAATGCTTGATTTATACGCACATTTTGATGATTAAAATATTAAAACCAGTTATCTAACTCTGGGAATAACCGTTTTCGACTTATTGTAGATTTTTCGCAATTTTGCCATGCCGCTTTTGAAAATATTTACTATCTCCAAATGAAAATTAAAAGTGAATTAAAACTGGAAATTCTAAGTAATTTCAAATAACTTTTTTGGATTTTTTGTGCAATTAAACTCATTTTAATGAATTGTGAAAGAGAGAAAGAGAAACTGAATTTGAGTATGTAGGAAAAGTCAGTCCACATCAGATTTTTTTAGTCAAGCTAGCATGCTGTGTAATCGTGATATGAAACTGACAACATAATTCGTAGGGTTCAGTGAAAATTCGTAACTGGGTATTTTTGGCCCCCCCCCCGTCCCCTCATCATCATTGAAACTAATTAGAAGAATATTTTCGGGCGTTATTGTACAGGCCTCACTATCGAATCCCGGAATTAAATCGCAGATTTTCGAACAGACCAGTCGATGCTATAACCATTGAGCTAATATGACAAAATTCCACACTATTCCCGTCAAAGTAGACCTAGAATATGAATAAATAATTACACAGTAATTAATAATGCAAAATAAAATTCATAAATTTACTTTAACAATTTAAATTAATATGTGAAACTTAAATATCATAAGATGTAATTTTATTTAACGGCCAAAACTGCACATTTAATTTCTAACACCGAATTAAAACATCGAAAATAATTGAGAGTATCTTTTGTTATTGCCTTAAAGGAAATACCAAGTTTATAAGAAATCTAAAATTCAATTAAAAATGGATTAAACTATGTGTCTAAAAAGGGATTAAATTATGTGTCATGATTTTATTGGGTAAATGGAAACACAAAATCCTAGCAAATATAATCTTATATCATTCATTTGTATATATTCTATCTATTCGCATGTTTTATAAAATTTGCTATCTAGATTTTTACTTTTTAATTTAATCCAATATATTTAAATTTAATTTAAATGTAGATGCTTTATTTTTGACCTTTATAAATACGAAGATCTAACGTGGGCAGAAGTACACTGATTTCGCTGTCTATGTGCTGAAATGAATTTACGTCTTATATTTATAAAAACAAATTTATTTTCACTCAAAGATTTTGATATTATCCATGCTCAAATGATATGGAACATTTGTTCGTGCATTCTTTATAGCAGTTGTGCATTCTTCTTCTTTTTCTTCGACCCAGACCGTCCGACCTACCAGAAAGGTATAAGGTATCTGTTTGGACGGCCGGAAAGCGGCACCCAATTTAGACCGGAATCCAGTGGGAGAGGCATCCACAAGGACTGTATCCTCCTTCCGCTACCACTAACCTCTCGGAAGGATTTACGGATCCACATGTCTTACTTGATCGTACTCCACGTGAATACGGCGTCAGTTTTGGCAGTGGCGGGAATCGAACCATTTTGTCGTTTATTTCCCCAATGACCAGGTACTCCGATTGTTTCTATTCAGTCATCAACTATCCTGCCTTCCAATGTCCTAATTACGTTTCTTTCATCTTCTTCGACCCAGACCGTCCGACCTACCTACCCGAAGGTGTAATGTAAAGGTTTGGTGGGGCGGGAAGTACCACCCAATTAGAATCGAAACTCAGTGGGGGAGACATTCACCAATACCGTACCGTCCTTTCTCTGGCACTAACCTCTTGGAAGAACTTACGGACTCACATGCTTAACGTGATCGTACTCTGCGTGAACACGGTGAAAGTGTGGCAGAGGCTGGAATCGAACTCGGGTCGATTCCCTGCTCACAATCCTTGCGCACTAACCCCTGCGTCCAGTCTCTGCGCATTAAACCCTGAGCAGTCGCGCCCCCTAACTACGTTCGTACTAGATTACTACATTCGTAATACGTTCGTACTACGTTCGTGCAAGATTATGTATCACGAATTCGATGCCGGATCTACCTAGTATTCAGTACCAAGTTAACAATGAAGTATATGAAGAGGCCGCTTTGGGTCTCAATTTTTAAAGGGAGGTGCATTTTTGACCTAACGGTGGTAAATGAGTAACATTTGACCACTTTCCATTGGTTTTGCATCGAAGAAAACTAATGTTATCATTCAAGGTTTAAATGAGTTAAAACATACTTTTCAATAATTCTATTCTATATTAGTATCTTTTGGTGATTAGTTGAGAATAATTGCCTTTAAATAATTTGATTCAAATGTAATGTTGGTATCAATATTTTTTTACATTTATCATTTTTACTTTCCTTATATACAATAATGTGTAAGGAAAGTATTATGACGGGGTCGAAAATTCGAATTCGAGTTTTCGACGGGGGAGTAAGCTTCAAGCATCCGTGATCACGAATCGAACATTTTTGAGGTGATGCCTGTGTGTGTGTGTGTGTGTCAGTGAGTCTGTGGAGACGATAACTCACGAACGAATGGACCGATTCGAACGAAATTCAGTACAAAAATTAAAGTCCATGAATACTGGAAGTCTATTGTTTTTATACGCAATCGAATGTTCAGAACCCCCAAAATTTTCGAGTGAAATTTTGAAAAAATCATCAAAAAATCAAAATCTCTAATAATTTAACGCAACTAGACATTTCTTGTTTAATTTTTCATTATAAAACGATTAACATAAATTTTAGAACGCTAGCATGAACCGTTTTCGAGATATTGCACATTTTTCGAAAACATTATCAAAAAATTATATAAAATAAAAAAACATATTTCCTATTGAGATACATGTTCACTTTTCATATGTAATATCATGCAAAAAATTTGGTGATATCATTCACGTGGATCTAGCTCGTTCCATTCATGAAAAAAAAATTACTTTGAGTAATACTTTTGTATTTGAACGCCAATAGTCATTTATCTGCTATAAGAATAAATTATTTCTCCGTCCATAACGCCTGGCGAGATTTCGGTGACGAATTTGGCGGAATATCGCCAACTTGGCGACTTTTTTAAATGTTACCAAATCAAAGAAAATCTCGCCAAGTGGATCAAAATGACGATAAATCAATGAAAATAACGACTATTTAGCAAAAATTCAATATCTTGTAAAAATATAAGCATCTACTGTAAGAATAACCTATTTTGTTTTTACTGTAAAAGTAGTAAATACTTTGAATTATATAAGAAAAGTCATGTGCTACTCACATCAGGTTTTTTTCATTTATTTACATTTTATTTATCATTTTTGCATTTATTGCTTTAAAGTTACTGCATCATCTTTGGTTATGATGCCATCATTTAAAGAAAAATTCAAGCATATATTAAAAGTAGTACTGACTAGAATTGTAACATATTATTTAATTTACAAGTGTAAAATTATCATATAACCTACAGGTGACAAAGTAGTATGTTGACTCCTGAAAAGCACCTAAATTAATTTTATTTAAATTATTTTAAAATATTTATAGGCAACATGACACCGAACTGAAAAATATCATCTAAAACAACAATGAATATTGATTTCTTAACAAATATTCACATATATGTACTCACGCTTATGGTATCACGTTTTTGATGGAAATGTGTTTCCAAAACAGTATACAATGATGACAGCTTCCAATAACTTAAGATTAAAGATGTTAAAAAATGATGAATAACTTGGCACTTCCTATTATTCCGGAAATTATGATAGATGTGTATGGGGGAAGTTTTATAATCCCCGATATAGAAACATAACTAGTAAAAATGATGAACGTTGTTTAGACTTTGTTGTAAAATATTTTTAGGATTATTGTAGTGTTAGATGTTAGAACATAAGAGAGGTGGATTAGAAAGAAGTCTGTAGTTGTTTAGAAGAAATTCTTTGCATTTTTACGTCTACATGGATTTAAACGGTGAATAGTAAATACAAAATAAGTATGTACACTTTTGCACACTAAATATTGAAAATTTTCTGGAGTGTGAGTCTCAGCTCGACTTTCACATGCAATTATTTTCCTTACTATTTAGTTTCACTTACATCCCATGCATTATTAAAATGAAAGACAAAGTTGTACTTTTTTCAGATTTCGTACATAAGTTATAGTTTTGAAATTATTATTCAATTTCTTTTTCATTTATATAAGATATTTTTTCATTTTCCTTCATTCTTCTTAAATATTTCTTCTATTTTTTCTATATTCTTCTAAAAATTTTTCATTTCATAATATAAAATATTTTAATTCCCTCAATATCCATAGCATAGCTCAAATTATCAGTCTTTTAGTATACTATGTATAGTCATCTATAATTAAAAAGCACTTTGTTCGCAGAATAAGGAAGACTTGAATGACGTATTCAAACCAAATAAGAATAATAATGAAGCATACAGATGTATGCTGCATTATTACTCAGCAGATGCTTATGTTTTATTCTGCAGATTTGTCTGCGCAGATAATTTTGTTTAGTGAGAAGATATATTCTTATACTATATAAGAAAAATATATAGAATGTTTATGAACAGTAATATGAATGCTTTCAAAATTTACATGTTTGAAATCACAATCATCTCCGGATCAATCTGCTAGTATATATATATTACAATATATATATATATATATATATATATATATATTACAATATATTTTCATCTTTCTATTTTGCAGCTTTTACTGTAGAATATCACATTTTACTGCCATTACGCAGTACGGTTTTTATTATTCACTTATTTTATTTTTCACTTCTTTACTCTTTATCGAATGGCAGCATTGGTCTAGTCATTTTTTGCTCGTCACGATTGTACATTTGATCTGTATTTTAAGGTATTTATGTTTCCTTTCTATTTTTCAATCTTTATGCTTGTAGTTCTAATAACACATGTTTATAGATAAAATCTATCTTGTGTTTCAGAAACATGCATTTTTGTGTTCATTTCGTTTAAAATATTAGGACTTGATAAAGAATTTTTTTCGAAATGAACTATTTTTAAGCCTAGAGCTCTTCCACGTGCAAGCTTTAATGCTTGATTATTTTGGTATTCCTTTTTTTGATTCCTCCCCATTGACACTCATTGATTATCTTTAGCTTTCTGAGCTGTAATATGTATTATAATTTCCTCTTTATTGTTGATTTTCATTTTATTTCATTGTATTCTGTAGGCATAAAATTTTTTAAGATAGTGTATTATGAGTTACCTCTTCTATTCTACCATTGGATTTACTAGTTTAATATATATATATATATATATATATTTCATAGCAAAAACTGCATAAATTCTTTCTGTCCCAGCGACCTCCCAATGGCTGGAGATGAGAGACGTTAAGATGTGATTGATGGCCATAAACTTCCTATTATACCTTAAGTTGTGATAAATATGAGAGGCAAAGTTTTATGCCCTGAGCGGAGAAAATTGCATAGTCAAGAAATGGAGTGATGCAGCATAACTCGCAAAAGAGCGTTGTTATAATACCGATAAATTTATTTAAAAGTAGCTTTATATAGGATAATAAAAAAATCGTATGTATAAAATTTTGAAATTATGTTATATAAATGTACGGAGAAATTTGAATAGCAGTGTTTTTTTCCTTTAATGCATTAATATACCCTCAAAAATATATGAAAAATATAGTCTACTGGTTTTAATGCGTCAGACGATAATTTCAGACCTCTTTTCTATCAATCTAAGAACATATGGATCATTCCTAGATTGAAATATTTCTACTTTTCCTACAATACATTGTAATGTATAGAAAATTGCAATCTTGTATAGAAAATTGCAATCTTGTATAGAAAATTGCATAGTCAAGAAATGGAGTGATGCAGCATAACGAAACTCGAGTTGTAGAAAATCGAAACTCGAGTTTTTCGACGGATTTATACGTTTAGAGACATCTAGAACGCAAAAAAAACTATTTTAGGCGTGATAAATGTGTGCTTGTTTGTTTTTTCTGTGCCTTTGCTTATTTGTGCATTTGTACAATGCATACATTTTCCTTATCACAAAAAATATAAGCCGTTATTTCACAAAATTTGTTGGGTAATTCACTTTTGAGTTCCTCTGGTATTGATTAGATTGTTTTATTTTGTGAAATGGCCGTCAAAAATTGCCAAAATCTAAATTAAAGGCTACTATGCTCAAATATATCAATTAAATGCTTGTTTTATACTTAATTTTTAACGACACTAAGAATAAGATCAACTCCATTACTTGGATTAATTAATGAATTATGAATGTATGAGAGAAAAAAATAATTTGAGACTTTAGGGAATGTAATGCGCTGTTCACTTGAGCTTTTTACTTTCCCTACAATACATGATATAGGAAAATATTGGAATCATGCCGAAAATTGAAACTGGATCTACGCGTTTTGGGACCTCTAGAATACGAAAAAGCTATTTTTAGCGTGACGTCTGTGTGTCTGTCTGTGCAATGTATGTATCCACTCTTACTCAACTAATGGACCAAATTTCATACAATTTGGTAAGTTTAATGTGTGTGACCCTTGTGCTGATTAGTTTTGGGTACGATTGGGAATAAAAGAGCCTGTTTTAAGAAATGACCAGCAAGAATTCTCTGTATCCACTCTAACTAAAAAACTAATCAACCTAATTTCACAAAATTTGGTAGATAAGTCATTTGGAGTATACCCTGATGCCGATTAGATATTGGCACGATTCTGAAAACAAAAACCTGTCTTTTGTTACAAAATGATCGGCAAAAATCGTCAATTTTAAAGTGAAAGATGACGTATGCTCAGATGTATTAATTAAATACATGCTTGTTTTATACTTAATTTTTGACGTCGAAAATAATAAGACCAACCCCATTATTTTAGGACTAACCGTTCGAGATATTTTTCGCATTTTTGGTATCCCGGTTTTGAGAATAAGTCCAGTTACCAAATGAAAATGAAAGGGGAATTAAAAGTGTAATTTCAATTAATTTTGCCTGTTATTTAGTGCAATTGAACTCAATTTAATGAATTGTTAATGAAATAAAGAGAAAACGGATTTGAGTTTTCAGGGAAAATCATGTGCTGCTCACATCCCAATTTTCTCTTCTCACGTTTATGCTCAACCGTCTCTTTATCTTTTAACTGAGCTAACTATTATTTTCTTTTTCCATCCACAATGCTGCATGGTACGGCTTCGACCGTGCTCAATCTATACATAAGCTCGTAGCGTTATCCACATATGTAACTGCTCACGTAGATGCCCTCTAATTGCAAATTCTTGTTAATGTAGTCATAAATATGTGTAACTAAAATATCTCTTTCTGGCGACAACTAGGCGCTGGTTTTGGTGTCGTCATGGTTGTATTTTGGTTGGTCCACCTCTATTAACACAATGATACAATTATAGCGTCACACATTAAACTTTTATAAGTTACAACATGACACATTATAAGATTTTAAAATTTAATGCAGGTGACTTTTTAAGCACCCTGGATATACGAATTGTAGACAAATTTTGCACTCTATTTCGATTTTTGCAAAATTAAAAACGCGGAGTGGGAGATAGGAAGCCTTAATGCAATTTTAAATAAGACCTTGATCAGATAGTTTATTCTTGGAATTTTGAAATAACGTATATTGAAATATTAACCCTAATAAATACCAAATATAACCAATTTCTGCACTTTTAGTCTATTACGAGAGAGTAAAACATAGCTGTAGTACGTCTTGATTTTCTTATATATTCATATTCCATGGTGTTTTGTTCTACTTGTATATCTATCAGTAATGACTATTACGTCGACTTGCTTGGATGCACGGGTATTAAAGGTTCCATTAGATATATGAACATATTTCAATACATCTGTCAAGTTGCGAATATCTTTGGTGAATATCTAAGTACAATTTTAGTAGCAGTTCCAAATGTTGTGCGTCTCCTTTGCATTACGAGCATACATAAATGGCTACTATATATTATTTAGATCCAAGAGAAGGCAATCTGCAAACCGATTTTATTGTAGTTAGTCTAAAGCTTCTGTTAATGCAGTAAGATGTCGGTTATTTTCCAAATAGAGTGTAGCATCAGTTTCTTGACATTGCTGTCTACTAGTGTTTCTCATGCATTGCAGCTTTGAGTACCACCAACATCAGCGGTTTTCTTTTGCTGAAAGCGAGATACAAATGAACGAAAGTTAGATTTTTGCAAAATATCTAACCTTTAGATAGTTACAAAAATTAGATATTTGCAACACAATCCCTACTAATTAACAAATATTCATATTATGTGTGGGATAGGGGGACTAGAAAAGAATGTGCTAAGGAAATCGTCAACCCTACAAATCCAATAAACCCTCTTAGCCAGCAAAAAGTCTCTAAATTTGCACAAGACAGGTGATAATAACACCCAAGCTTTAATTAATTTAAACAACACTTAATAAATTTTAGAAGTATTTAGGATTTTATAATGGACATACATTTTTTCACTTAATTTGAAAGCGTGTGAAACATAATAAACGAAGATCTATATATGGTGTAGCATATCAGCTATCATATACTTATGTCGGTAAAATATTTATATTTCAGTCTAACTGAAAAAGAATCTAGGGGATCAATGCGTGCGTCTTCTATAGAAGCCAGAATAATCCTATATTGCTAGAGGAACACCGTATATATATAGGCTATGGATGAATCATGACCCATTTGGCAAATACTAGGGGGGACTCCCTCTCCCGTAAATATCGATATAAAGACATCAGAAGCACACGCTTCATCCATCTTTTATCACTGACAGGAACATTAACTAGCTACAGAAGTCTATGGTGTGGGGGAGGAAAAATAATGTCCTCAAAATACTACAGCATTTTGATAAAACAATTTGTACTCTTATATGCCATTGGAATGTTGAGAACTGTCTGATGTTAGCAGGGGATGACCTACAGATTAACCCAATTCGATTTTGCGTGTGGAGGATATAACAAATATGAAAGATTATACTTAATGCTATTTTCTAAAACTTAAGACCTTTTTAGCTTACTTATTAAAATAAAAATGCACTTACTTTTTTATTCTGTGCAACTTTTGATAAATGTGTTTGAAAGACGTGCAATATCTGGAGCACGTTAATACAAAAAGCTCAAAAACTGTTGTATTAAAACTCAATTATATAAAAACTTTGTAAATGCTGTATAAACATATGTACTCAACAACCGGTTTCGAAGTCAGACTTTTTCTACACAGGAGAGGAAGTTCAGCTTCACTTATGTAAGTATTTGTGGTTATGGCAGTGGAATGGCCTATGTTTCTAAACAAGAGTGATTTAAGTTATCAATTGCTGAACTTTCTTGGGACTCTAATCATGAATTTATTTTTTCGAAAAACGAAATTATTTTTCACAGCTAATTCTATTTTTGAATAGGGCTTTTTTAAAAGAATCTCTATTATTTCTAAATCAAACTCCTTTGTTAACGATCATTTTGTTCCCGTATGCTTCCTTCAATTTTCGGTTATTTGTCATCCAATTTACGAGGTATTTTCAGCAATATTTTTGTGAAGTTATATATAACCACCGAAGCCAGTTGGTTTCTCTATAATTGTTTTTATCATTTTTTTCTATTATTCAATTATTTTGGTGTCATTTTCTCTTATTTTCTCATTTTTATAGTTGCTTTAAACGTCTTAAGTACCATTTGAGTATCTTTGCTCACTAATTATTTGTTTTTAATCGTATCAAACGTATAAATATCGTTCAGCGAATAACCAAACATATTTCTTTGAAAAGGTAATATATATGTAGCAAACCCTGCTGCTTTCAATGAACCTGACATTCTTCCACTGTGTCGTTTGAGTTTAATATTAATATATTTTAATTCAAATTTTGTATTACTGTCTTTAAGTTAATCTCCACAAATTCAAATAATTTCAAAATTACATCATTATAACAACTTTTTTTCTCACAACAACCTTGGTTTCCAACACCTGGGATGTGACCAAATATTGAGTCGTGGTGATTTCTTAAAGTATCAGATGGTCTCTTCAATGCAATATATATGTGATATGAGTGCCAAGTACAGCCGCTTCGAAATTTCGGGTGACCAGAGATAATGTTGGAGAACAACTGTACTTTGCTGGTGTTCATCAGCGTTAACAAAAGCGAAACCGGTTCAACATTGTTAGGTCTGCAGTACGAATATTATTTGATGACTATCTTAGTATCCGAAAATTTATTATATTACAGCTATAAATGGTATTTGAAAAATTCTGTATCGGTCTTTATTTCCTTAAATATTTATCAAGGACACACATTTGTTGTTACAAAGTTTCAACAAAGTTTCATCTGTTTAACGATATTATTTCTGCAGTAATATACGATTTCATGACAATATTAGATTCCAAAAAAATATTCCATTGCAGATATACAGGGTATTTGAAAAATGTGGCATTGGGATTTATTTCTTTAAATATTTATCTAAGACATATATTTTCTGCAAAGTTTCTCAACAGTGTAGCAATATTTCTAAAAAATATAAAGTCAAAATCTAACTTTAGTCACGTAATATATAAGAAAGTTTTATAAGACTTTATTAAAATCTCCTTGTGCTTCGTAAAGCAAAAGTCCTAATTTTTAGACTCCCGCCTATGGCTTTATTTTTTGAAAATAAAAATATTCGAACGTTTAAAAACATATATCTACTAACATATTAAAACTAAATTATGAAAGCAGAACTTTACTAACATATTAGAAATGAATTAATGACTTAGGTCACTTCACCATATTTATTATTACAAACTTAAATTCAATATTGTAAGAACATATTTATATATTTTAGGGATTTTTAGAGAAAATTCAGGTATTCCATTACATTTGGAGAAACATTTTATTAAGAAGATTTCTACAAATTTTGTAGTTTTAATCGCTGGAGCATTTTAAACAATATTCTACTTATTGGAACTTTCACTTTACAGAGCATACCTAAAAATCTGATGTGGGCAGCATATGACTTTCCTTATATAATGCAATGAATTTACTACTTTTACAATAAAAAATAGATTTTTCGTATAGTAGATATTTATATTCTTTTCAAGATATTGAATTTTCTTCAATGAGTCGTCATTTTCATTGATTTAGCGTCATTTTTATCCATTTGGCAAGATTTTCGTTAATTTGGCAACATTTAAAAAAGTCGCCAAGTTGGTGACAATCCGTCAATTTCGTCGCCAAAATCTCGCAAAGAGGTATGATCAGAGAAATAAGTTACTCTTACAGCAAATGAATGACTATTAGCCTTCAAATACAAAAAAATTACTCAAAGTATCTTTTCTCATGAAAGGAACGAGGTCGATCCACAAGAATGATATCCTCAAATTTATATCATGATATTACATATGAAAAGTGAACATGTTTCACAACAGTTAATATTTTTTTTAATTTATGGGATTTTTTGAAAAATTTATTTGAAAAATGTGCAATATCTCGAGAACGGTTAATGCTAGCTTTCTAAAGTTTATGTCAATCGTTTTCTAATGAAAAATTACACAAGAAATTACTATTAAGGTAAATATTTTTTGATGATTTTTTCAAAATTTCACTCGAAAATCTAGGAGGCTTTAAATCATTCGATTATGTTTAAAAACAATAGGTTTCCAGTATTCACGGATTGTGAATTTTGTACTAAATTTCATTCGAATCGTTCCATTCGTTCGTGAGATATCATCTCCACAGACTCACTGACACACACACACACACACACACACACACACACACACACGCACGCACGTACGCACATACTGAGACATCACCTCAAAAATGTTCGATTCGTGATCAGGGATTCTTGAAACGTGCTCTCCCGTCGAAAACTCGAATTCGAATTTTTGACCCCGTCACAATACTTTCCTCATGCATTACGTATATAAGGAAAGTAAAAAAGTAGTTTTAGAATTGTTTCAGAAACACCATCATTAGAGTTCAGACTCTATGAAATTCTGAACATTGTTTTAACGAACTTTGTCATTGTTAATTTTATGACTAGGATCAGTATTTATAGAAATAAAGTATATTACTACCTACTTTGACCACTCTATATACAAAGTCCTTAAAATTTCCATTTACTTTTTGAGAAATGTCTATAATTGTATATGCGTGAGAACCACCTATAGAAAGTAACCATGCCCGTTCGAATAAAAGTGACTGCAGCGCTCCTAGCGGAGAATTAAATGAAGATAACGCACACGGTAACAAGGTACGATAGATGAAAAACGTCCATTACAACGTTGTATATAATTATCTAACTAGTAGGAATCAAAACCAGGAACGTTCGAGACGCGTAAATGGAAGACAATAATAAAATGGTCTACAACTTCGTAATTGATTTTTTTTCATCTGTTCGCTTTGTTGTTGAGTGCGCTATTCTAAGTTTTTAAATTATCCGCTAGAGGTGATAACTGCAAACACTTTTATTTGAATGACCAGTTTGGGAAGACCATTTACTTTACCTCGGGAATGACCAGTTTACTTTAGCTAGACCTGACTTATATACCTATGGACATTTTCTTACAAAGTTATTGACGGACTTTCCTAGGATCCCTGCATTTTCATCCGGTGCGGAAGTAGGCACAGTTATAAATCGAAACAGGGATAAGTCCTCGTGATCCATTGGATAAATACTCAAAATGAACCCCCTCCTCATGTATGGATATGAGACATCGATAGCATACATTTTACCCATCTTTTATCACTGACAGGAAGATTAGATAGTGACAGAAGTTCATTGAGCGGCAGAAAAGAATTGCGTCTTTGGCGCATTCAGTATTTTGGGAAAAAATCGGCAGTGATTCCTGTCCGATGGAGCCGAAATAGTTTTGGGTGGTTATATTTCTCTGTGGGTGGTTTGTCTTCGTTAGACATTTTTAAAACAGTTCAAAATATTGAAATATCAAAGTTAGAACCATAATTGTCAAATTAGCTGAATATATTCATATATCGAAATTATAACCATGTTTTAAAAATACTTTAACTTATTAAAATATTGAAACTATAACCATTTTTTAAAAATAAATTAACTTATTAAAATATTGAAACTATAACCATTTTTTGAAAATAATTATAATTTAACTTATTAAAATAGTGAAACTATAACCATTTTTATTAATAATTTAACTTATTAAAATATTGAAACTATAACCATTATTTAAAAATAATTTAACTTATTAAAATATTGAAACTATAACCATTTTTTTAAAAATAATTATAATTAAACTTATTAAAATATTGAAACTATAACCATTTTTTAAAAATAATTTAACTTATTAAAATATTGAAACTATAACCATTTTCTTAAAAATAATTTAACATATTAAAATATTGAAACTATAATCATTTCATTTCAAAGACTAAGAATTCGATCTGAAATCCCAGCATTTACAAGTCTCCTTGGAAGGATTTTAAAGGGCTATAAATTACTTCTCATAGCAGTAACACTTTCAGTTTTCGAAATATAAGCATTACAAATTTGTGAAACGGAAAAATTTCAACCATCTTCAACTTGAGAAGGCGATTCTTCGAAAACTACAATACCTCTGCAAAAACAAATTTAGTCTAGAATCTGGATATTCTTTAGAACTATTTTGTCCCTTACTGTATAACTGTTTATTTATTCTTTTAGTTTAGAAGATATTTCGAATGAAAATAAGTAAATTGAGGCAAAAACTCTCTCAGATAGAAGCGTTTTAGTTTTCTCAAGAAAAAGTTCAAAATATTGAAATTGCTTATATATATTCATAAATACTTTTATATATTCATCCCTTTCTGACAAAGTAAGTAAAAATTGTTTACATATATTTCTATTAGGTTTGGATATATGAGTATCTAACGTGTTTACATTTTTTGTAACTTCTTCGTTTACAGACAGAGATGTCCTCACCATATAGATGTTATTCACATCGGAAAACTGTTTGAGATGGAAATGTCCGGTCAATATCAGAGTACTTCAATCTGAGAGCTATGAACACTTAAAAATTCGAGATAACTTCTTCAGAGCTGTTTAGTAGTACTTCTTTTTCACAAGAAATAAAAAAATACAAAGCAAATGAAATGTTAGCCAGAAATGAGCCTGAGAATGCTTTTTTGAAATCAAATTATTCAAAAGTCATAAGGTGATCTTGATAATGCGACAACATGATTTAGCGTGCTTCCGACATGCTTTAGCATTTTAGAAAAATCTTTTCGATGGAAATGACGATACAGTTTTAATATGCCACTAGAATAGTGAGATGGCAAAACTATTTCCCATGTCATCGACATAGGGGGTAAGAAGTTTCATATAGAATAGATAGAATTGTATTTTTAAGTAAACAAATTTCAGCATTCGTTTTGCAATGTAATTGGTCAGAAACTGCATTCGTAATTTTGTTGAGGGTGTGAAATGCAATACTTTCAGTTTTAAAGATTTCAGTTGTAATGAAAACGCAGGCATGTTTTGATAAAAACTACAAGTTTCTGTTCTTGTAGAAATCATAAAATAAACCCCTTTAACGTAATTTATAATAATAAATCAGAATGTACATGGTCCGAGTTTCCTACCATCGTGTCTCTCGTCCACACACGCCACGCTACACGTACCAACTCGTACCAACTCCCAGCATCTCCGATCCTCGTGCTTTGTACTTCGCATTTTTATAACCTAGTTGCCACCTCCACCTGCCGATCGCAATCTGTGTGGCTGTTATTTAAATTTAGACTTTTCCTTGGGGAAGACACTGCTGGAAAAATAAGAAGTCAAGAATAGAAACTGTTAGTCCTTGCACAGTGTATGGAAGTTCGGGACAAAGTTTTAGTAGTCATTAGGGAGGAAGTGTATACGGAAAAAGAATTGAATGTACAAGATGTCCTGGTCTGTGAAATGCTGCCTTTTTCCATCAAAATGAAGTCCAGCCCAATCTTACAGCTGCTAGTCAGCGACTGAAGAGCAAATTCGTTATTAAACGGAAAACCTTTCTCCATCTTCCATGGAAGTTGTGGAGAAGTGTAAAATTTACAGTGCATATATTCAGGAAAAGTCAGACGTGCCTATAGTCAAAGTTAAAAAAATTAGGCAAGGTAAAACTAATATGTAAATTCCTAATGGAATTTAGTAGATTTATCAGAGAGTAATACATAATTTAGGGCATGTTTGTACTCACATGACCTAACAATTTTTCAAAAAGGAAACAAAAATCTGAGACAGTGCAGAAGGAATATTTCAAAAGGGCAGATTATCTGTTATATTTTGCATGGCAATACTATTAAAAACTGTACTAAATATATAGGGAATTTTGGCATAACACATATAAGGGTGTATGAACACCCCAAATGGCATAACACATATTAGGGTGTATGAACTAGTGAACAAATTTTGGAATACTGGAAATGTATAGGAAGTAGAATAATACAGGAGCGAATTTTCACAGTAATACTAGGAGCTTCTAAAAAGTCTTGCTGCCCCAACCGAGAATCGAATCCTAGATCTAAGAACTGGCCAGCCGACACTCTACCTTTGAGCTACTGGGACGAAATTACAAGCTTTTATTGTCTTAAATAAAATATATAGACTTAAATAAAAAAGGGAGCAGTTTTCGTACCTGCCTGTTTGGTGCTGCGGATGTGGTGTCCTCCCTTGCGTCTTTGTGTTTTTGACTTTTAAGGAATTTTGGTTTGAAGTTCTGTTTAAATATGTCGTAGATTGGTAGATTTTCAGCCTTTATATCATGTTTTAATAATTTGTTCCTAGATTGTTTCAGTCTTTGGTAACTTATACTTGATTGGTGCTTATTGTATTTTGTTTAATTGGTAGAAACCATTTTTATTTTTCATTATTTTATGTTGTAGTAGTTAATATAAATTTATTAGAACTGGGAAGTAGTAATGCCCTCAAGAGTTGTAAATATGTAAATTTGTAATTAATGTAAAAAGTATATAGCATAATCATTGCATATAGTATAATAATTGTATAATAATAACTGTTTATTGTATAAATACTTGCTCTCGCAAGGGCGTGCACTTCTGTTAGGTTCTGTTTCAACAGTTGTGAAGGGCGTCTTTTTCATATTTTTCCCGCTAAATGCCAGTGAAATTTTGTTAAATTTTATTCCTGCTTAATAATAGCTGATGCACCTATATCATTTAGCCTTTGTAACCACTTTGGCCGGTTTCTCTTTTAAAAATAATAAATGGTCTTGGGGTGATGGGTTCTGGGGGTGATGGGATCACTCTTTTTCCCGACCGTGCAGCAAATCCCTTTAAGCCCTTGTTGACAAAGGGCACGGTCTCAGTCGCAAAAGCTCTTATTGTCGAACTGGACTCACCATTCTCCACCTTCTAATGTCAGATTTGCGGGCAATTGGCAATCTGACTGACTACCTCCTGCTATTTTTATCTCAGGTTAGCCTCCTGTTATTACTATTTTATCCAGGTTAGTATCCTACGTGGTCGTTATCCTCTCAATTTGAAATCGGCTCTCAATCTTCCAGAGTCCAGGGTCAGCCGTATTACCGTACTAGGACCATCTTCACACCTCCGACGTCTTTGCACTAACCTACAGGGTTGATTTGTTCGGGCGCCATTGCAAAGTATTGCTTCCCCAAAAGAGAATCGAACCCTGGATCTCCGAACTGACCAGCCGACACTCTATCGTTGAGCTACTTGAACGAAATTGCAACCTCTTATCGTCTAAGGGGACGCCCAAGCTTATGATAGGTTTTAATGCTTCTAAAGATATTATTAATCGTACTCTGATATTAGAAGTTATACTCGAGTGGTACTGATTGTGACCTGGTATCACTTATGCTGCATTAAACATTTGCTTTTATAAAAAATCCTTGTGCAGTATCCTGTTTCCCATTTAAATTTCGTACCCTTCATTAGAGATCAAGCTATTAAAACGGGACTCAGAAACGTTCGTTAAGCTTGTGAACATCATCCACATGATATTAAAAGCTTCCCTGTTTTGTATTTATATACAATATATTTATAAACTTTATGCATGGTAATTATTCAATTATTCTGAGACGCTGTACAATTTGTACTCATGCGTATCAATACTTCATGAATAATAGCGCATATCAGCTGAGATAAGAAATAAAAAAATGGAAGTAAAAACACTGAAAAAATGCATAGCAGCAATATATTCTTCCTGAACGGAAACAGGTATTATCTCAAATTGCTACAGGCACACTGTATATAGCCATTGAATGAATCATGGTACTTTAGGAAAAACTATAGGACGACTTCCCCTCCAGATATCAATATGGAGACATCAGCAACACGCGTTTCATCCATCTTTTATAACTGACTGGAACATTAGCTAGCCGCGGAAGTCTATAGAATGGGAGGGGGAAATAATATTCTCGACATACTTCCGTTGTTTTAGTGAAACAATGTGACCTGGTAATGGCGATGGGGATTTTTATATACTATCGGTAAGGAATACTCGATGTTGCCTGAGATTTAGGATGCAAAACTTTAATTAAAATTACACAGGAATACATGATTTGAAAAATCGAACGATATGGCGATATGTCCTCTTGGAACATGATATAAAGGAAATGTTACGTATTATATAAGTACTTTTTTTAGTATTTCTATTCTTTAAGTAAAATATATACGTCATATTAACTTGAAAATCGTTGTAACTATTACATTTACCCTACTATAAAATATTAAATAAAATTAGCAGTTAACCTGCTGCTAATTAAACTTTACCCTACTTTAGTTCGATGGAGCCGTAATAGTTTTACTTCAATAACATCTTCCTTTGTGGGTGGATTGTCTTCTTTGAACGTCTTCAAAGTAGTTTATAACATTAAAATATCTAAATTATAACCATTATATATCAAAAATTAAGAATTTATTTCAAAATCCAATTATATATCCTTGTAGGGCTCTTAAAGTTCTACAAAGAAATTATAGAGTTTACAGCAAGATCTTTTTCTTAGTTTTCAAGTTATAAGCATTACAAACATGAAAAACCGGTTTATAATTTTTCAATCTTCCTGAGCTTGACAAGACGATTTCTTGAAAACTATAATAGCCTTTTAAAAACAAATGATTATAGTGCAAACTAGACTTCTAATTAATTCTATTTGTCTATTACTGGTTATTCCTATCTTTTATAGTTAAGAAGATAATTCGAGTGTTATTAGTTAGTGTTATTAGAGTGATAATTAGTTAAGAAGATAATTAAAGGAAACAAAGCGAGGCAAGAACCCGCTCGGACAAAAATATTTTAATTTTCTCGTAAAATAAAAGAATTCAAAATATTAAAATCATTTTTATATATTCATAATATGTACCCTATCTCCGCTAAAATAAGTAAAAGCTTTCAATCTTTTCATCTATTAGTTTCTGATATAAGCATACAAAATATTTGCATTTTCCTTAACGCTCCAATTTCAGCCTCATATACTCTAAACGTAGATCTTATTCATATCAAAACGGTATAATTTTCGTTTCGCTCAATGGGATATTTCATCCACGCATTGATATTCTTCTGGAAAATTTTAATTTCAATAAATAATAGAACATAATAATCATTGGAAATTCCGTTTCCCATAATTATGGCATTTTAGTATTGATACGAATAACTGAATAGCTCGGTACAGTCTCATTTTCAATGAGATGAAATTGTATTTGTGCATGATATATTCATATTTAATTTTCTAAATTTTTAAACAAATGTCGGGGACGCCTATGATTGATGACTCTGTGTCTAAACAAAAGGCAATGTTAGGCACCGCGTCTTGTTAAAAGGAAAAATGGAATATTTCATGTCTTTGAAGGGATTTTCGTATTTTACATATTTTAATATCAACAATTGTAACATATTTATGAATATTTTCAAGATACTTATAAGTTTATTTACACAGCAACTTCCTTTGTATAATATTTAAATAATTTTCTGTATTGTTGAGTTATCAAAGGAGTTTAATGTTTGCGAAGCAATCCGATATCATCAATGAAATGTCATCTCTAATGAAAAATTCTTTTAGATATTCTCAATTTCTCATGTTTCATGTTTGATATCTGTGGTGCATAAAAATAAACATTAAATTGGATTACCGTTTAAATAATAAATAATCTTTGGATTGAATTATTATTCTTAATTAATAGTGATCGTCAATCGAATAGTTCGTACATTACTATCGTGGGCGCAATAACTCACCATTACCTCTTTGTACAAGTTCCTAAAATATAATCATTAATTAAAACACTACACATTAAATTACACATTCTTAACTTTTAAAATAAATATTATTTATTCACACATATTACTGTTATGATTAAAATTACATTAATTTTAATAAATGCTTAAGGAGGAAAAAATGCACGTGTGAGAATAATTCTTAGAATGTTATCCCAAAGTTATAAATTGACCTAATATATAAGCATATTGGCACATATCTCTGTTTGTTGCGCTGTTGCTTAGCATTCTTCAAATATTCGCTACTTCTTTCTATGGCATTTGGAGTCAGTGTTTTTTTTTTCTAACATATTTTAATATTTAACATAACGATTCACTACACTGCTTGAAAACACGACTCTCTGAACTTTTGTATAATCATTTTTGTTGAATATATCAACGCTTCTGCTTATGAACAACACTGCTTAAATTCCTTGACTGCTCTTTCTCTCTTCTGGACAATCATTCTATCGAATCTTGACGCTTCTGGACAATCATTGCTTATGAAACGCACTCTTGGATATTTATTGCCTGAATATTTATTGAAGTCCTTGTTGCTACATCATTTTGCCTGAGGTCCAGATACGCCCTCCATGTCATTCATTAGTTGTTCCTCAGTGCGATGTAGAAACATTTCTTCACTGGCTACTTGATTATCTAATGATACTTGGTTTAAGCCTTGGCCCCTAGGTGATCCTTGCCCCAACCACACTTGCAATTTATGTGAAACGAATTTACTGAGGTCGAGGGCCAAGACTGTCGTAAAAAGGCAATTAAAAGTCTGCGCTTTGTTTAATCTTTGCCTTTCGCACAACTGCATAATTGCTCCCTGGTCTCACAATATCCAATCATAATACTATTAATATGATGACCTAAATAAATGTGTCTTTATTAGTTATAATTTATTAGTGTTTCACTTTAAAAAAATCCTGATTAAGGAAAATTATGTAGAAAACTGCACTGCTTTCCAAAGGTTGAACACGCTATGTAAACTATCAAATAGCAAATGCATCCGTGGATATTACTAAGCGAAACTTAACTTCTGTCGTCAATGGGGATATGCAGTAATAAAATGATGTGTCGTCCAACTGCGATTTTGTTCCTCGAACAATATGGAAATTTGGCGTAGGGTGAAAAAGACTCGTTTGCGCCTAAGAGTTTCAATGATCGCAAAAAAAAATTTCCAAAGAGTATCTGGGTTAGTACTTGGATTAGAATACCTTTCTTATGATTAAAATAAAATGTTTGAAAGATTCTCACCACTGGAGTGTTTATTAGAGGCTTGAAGCACGAAGTCAATTAAAAAAAAGTTTCCAATTTATTTTCTGTGAGCTATTCTGCTATTCCACATTTAAGAAATAATTCCAAACAAGTGAGACAGTTATTTGAAGACAGTTATCTAGGTTGTTCTACGGCTATAGCATTCTAACCAGTACATCATATCACTGGCCAAACCATGTCTTCGAGCGACCGCACCATACCTTTGATAAATGGCTGCCACATATATTAGAAAGTCGATATCCGCGAGTACTATGAAGCGAAGGTTACACATCAAAGGATTCTATGTTTGAGTACCACGAGTTTGGTCCATTTGAACATTAAGGTCAGAGGAGCACGTTTAAAGTGGTATCATTAGAATGTGACGTGAAAAGAAGAGAAGTGGTCCAATATACTCTTCATGGATGACTCATGATTCACCATACATTCAGACAATAAGCGCCTAAAGGTATGGAGAGAATGAGGAATACACAGCTAGCCCGTTCAACATCGTTGAACATCACGCCTTTAGTCGTGTTAGTGTTATGGTATGAGCTGGATTTCCTTTGGGATAAAGTGTTTTTAAAATTGCAGTAAATTCTCTTGCAATCGATGCTGTTACTGATGTTATATTTCATGCACAAAAGCGATAAGTGCTTCCTGCTACAAATGCTGCTGCAAGGGCGATAAATTCTTCCTGCAAGGTGAGTGCGGTTCAATTTCTTGTCTTTAAGGAATTTATTTTAGAACAAGTAGTCAACAGTAACATGTATTTTATATAATTTCTTTAATTGAAATAAGTACAAAAATATTTTGAAAAACTATCTTTAACTAGAATTGTGTCAGTGATCAAAATTTCAGATACAATAAGTTGATTCTGCACATACAATGACATAAAGAAAAATTCAATAATTCGTCATGAAGTTTCTATCTAATAAAGTAGAAATGCAATCGATTAAGAGAAAGAATCAATATGATACTGATTCAACTCGTAAGTTTTATTGACAAGAACGTCATTATAGGGACTCAGTTACAGACAAAGTGAAAACACTTTATGAAACGAACATTTTATCCGTGAAAAATCAATGACATTAAAACTAAACATTTTTTGAAAGCTTGAAGCTATGATATAAAGATTTACTTTCAAAGTTAGTTACTAGGATTTATCATGAAAAATATAAGTCAGTTAAGAAACCAAGATATTTTAATAGTTTGACCATTAAATACCTCAGATATTTAGGATCAGTTTTCTAATATTTCAGAAAAATTTGCTCATTTCGTACACTACACCTGTAAAGTAAACTTGCACATGGATGGGGAACAGGAATCGGTGAACATCAATTCCCGCCGACCCTCCCATCCGCTCATAATATCCACAAACACATGCCAACCATACACCCCATCCATTCGCTATTACTATGTCTTATACGGCCCTCTATAAAAACATACATACTATACCAATCATTACCATAACGAATGAATCTACTCTCACTTAGATTCTCTACAAACCAATGTATCAAGTTTAACACCACAAACATTTTATCTCAAGTTTTCAATTTCTGGCGCTCATGAAAGTAAATTCTCTTTCTCTTTAAGAGTCATACAACTCAACTCCAACCAACCTATCTTTAAACAAAATTTGCATTAATTGCATTCATATTCTAAAATTTTAAATTTGTATGACGTTCTCAATATTATTTTTCTTATTGAACTGAATCATGGAGATGGCCTTATCTCTAATTCCATGAGCTAAATGCAGTTGTCCATTTATTTCTTCAAAGATTAAAGCCTTCTGACCATACAATTGCATTATGTTGCAACAGCCCTTCTGCCTGAGAATGTAAACACAAAAACAGCAAAAAAGGCTAAATTTTGAGAAATTATTTCTTCAGATCCAAGGGTAAATTTAAGAAACGGAATTCAGATTTGGATTCAGCGTGGTCGAATTAGTAAACATGAATTTTTTCAGCCCTCCTTAGTGCATTTGTTGCTCTGACATACTGACTCTGTGCTTTTAGAGAGGTGACAACTCTTTGGAAAAATGAAAGTACAATGGAGAACGCTTATGTTGAAATCGCCTTTAACGATAAGATCAGTTAAGTTGTTTTGTTAGAATCATTAGCATTGTAATGCCAAATATTAATTAATATTGTTTATTGTAAAATCACAATGTAGCGAATGCCTGTTTTTGTCATATGTATTTTGCTATAAGCAGGATTGACTGTATTCGTTTCTGATACAGAAGGGATTTTCACAATCCATTTTACTAAAACAAATAATACATTTTACTCTATCTTACATAATATAATAAGATATTTGTCTATTCGTCTTTCTACCTCTGCCTACTGTAGCGGATTCGGAAAGCCACGAAATTCGGTACTGAATTAGAAAAACTCCCGGTACAACAAGACTCTTCAAGTTTTTTTAAATTTTTATATTGTTTTTTTAATTCGAGTGAGTTTTTTAGCTATTGTATGTTGAAGTACGATTATGAGCGATTTTCACACAAATCTGTTTTTTACCGATCGAAAATAGTATCACTGAGATTTCATCTCCCAATCTTTGGAATAATTGAAGAATGTTCTTTCTAAAAATCTTTGAATCCATAGGATAAATCTTCTATATTTATGTATTTTCAAATATATTTATTTACTAATTTATTTATTTCAAATTCATTTATTTATTTATTTATTTATTTATTTATTTATTTATGTATTTATTTTCAAATACCTTGAAATATCCATGTTTTAATTTTATTTTCTTATGTCACTGCATCTGAAATAAGAAGATTAGCATAAATCTGTAGTGTGGCAAAAATTTTCCTGTGTATCTTCGCATGCTACCAAAAACATTTTTCTTAATTAGTCTTTTTTCTTATTTTCAGTTAATTTTCAACCAAATGCATAAAACCGAAGTGTTCGACAACGTTTTTTCCAGGGTTTGCTGGGCGTTGTTATAGGGAGAAGTGGACATTTTGCTCATGCGTGGCAAATAGTTGCGCGCCATTACACGTGAGTTGAAAATAAAGAACTTGGTTTGAAAAGTAAGAAGGGTTGACCCAAGATTAAACCTGCTGTTTATTTAGTAAAATATAGTGTACTGTAATATTGACACCAACACTCTGTAAATCCAAATTAACTGGAGACGTTTTACGTATACGTTCACAAATTTGAATAATTTCCTATGGCACAAAATGTTTAGTAAGTTTGAAAAGTTAAGGCATTATTGGTGTACTATTTTACCGTTATACGAAAAGACTTTTTATAGGGTTCATGCTAGAATATTTTCAAATTTAGAAATTCTGATAAAATAATATATAACAACAAACGTTCTTTTTTTTTCTCTTTTCGAAAAACTATTGACAGCGTGCCAATAATGACATTGATTTCTGAAAAATAAAGTTCTTTTTATTGATTATGTGAGAAAAAATCCGCATCGTTTAGTACAGATATAAAGCTATGTATTTTTTTTTTACTCGGAAAATCAATTCAGAAAAATAAGGAGGTGTTTAATAAATTTGTAAATTAACTATGGTTGTCAGAAAAATCTATATTATATGAGATAAGCAAAATGAGGAATGATGCTTTTTATTAATGGTTTTCTTTTCTGGTGTTATATTTGAGTTTATTTTCATGGATTAATAAAGTTGTAGATAGTAATTTTTTTTTAGAACAGCAGTTTATATTGTAAATTAAAAATTTCTATTCTGGGTAGGGCATCCCTTTCCATATGGACACAAAATCCATTTTTTTTCTGTATATTCATTGTTTTAGTCTAAAAATTAAAACATATCATGAAATATCTGATGTGGGCAACACATGACTTTCCTTATATAATGTAATGAATTTACTACTTTTACAGTAAAGTAAATAGGTTTTTCTTATAATAGATACTAATATTCTTTCCAAGATATTGAATTTTCGACAATTAGTCGTCATTTTCATTGATTTAGCGTCATTTTTATGCATTTGGCGAGATTTTCGTTAATTTGGCAACATTTCAAAAAGTCGCCAAGTTGGCGACATTCCGCCAAATTCGTCACCAAAATCTCGCCAAGCGTTATGGACGAAAAATTAGTTATTCTTACAGCAGATAAATGACTATTGGCGTTCAAATACAAAAGTATTACTCAAAGTATCTTTTTCATGAATGGAACGAGCTAGATCCACGAGAATGATGTCATTCAATTTATCGCATGGTATTACATATGAAAAGTGAACATGTTTCTCAATAGGAAATATATATTTTTTATTTTATATGACTTTCTGATAATTGTTATGATAAATGTGCAATATCTCGAGAACGGTTCATGTTAGCGTTCTTAAATTTACGTCAATCGTTTTCTAATGAAAAATTACATAAGAAATGTCTATTTGCGTCACTTTATTAGTGGTTTTGATTTTTTGATGATTTTTTCAAAATTTCAGTCGAAAATTTAGGGGGGTTCCGAACATTCGATTGCGTATAAAAACAATAGGCTTCCAGTATTTACGGATTGTGATTTTTGTACCAAATTTGGTTTAAATCGGTCCATTCGTTCGTCAGTTATCGTCTCCACAGTCTCACTGACACACACACACACACACACTTTCATACACACACACACACACAGACATCACTTCAAAAATGTTTGATTCGTGATCAGGGATGCTTGAAACGTGCTCTCCCGTCGAAAACTCGAATTCGAATTTTCGACCCCGTCACAATACTTTACACTTTACTTTATGTATATAAGGAAAGTAAAAAGGGACATTCATTTCAAATTTAACGATATGTGCAATTTTAAATAATTTCGTTTTTAGTTTTACACCTTGGTGCATTTAAAATGGCATCAAGTCATCGAAATTTAGAAAGATTGAAATATCGTAAGATCTTAGAGACTGAAACATCAAGACTGAAACAATACTGAAACATCAAGATTGAAACCAGACTGAAACATCTCAGAGTAATTATAAAGAGTAATTATCAAGATTGAAACACCTTTGAGTAATGAGGATGGTTTAATTCGGTTTTTAATAAAACTTATGCCTAAAATTGGCATATAATATGTAATTTTTTAATTTACTATGACAAAATATGAAATGTATGACTGATTGCAGTTGACACGAATGTGGCGAATAACTTTTGAAATTCGAATCATCGCTATAAGTTGCAAAATATAAAATTCCGTTCTCAATTCTTGATCGAACGTTGAAATGAACTGAATGCATACGGTCTCATTGCAATATCTGAAACGAGACACTAAGTGACATTTTTAAAGGCAGATGATGGTGTAGGCTGAGTCAATTCAACACAGTAATGTATAAACACTATTATCTAAAATTGGTATTATGAGAAATTGTCTTTGAAAAATGATAGCGTAGGTTGATGAATGAGTTTTGACATTTTTGTATAATATCATATTTTAAATAATGACAAAATTTATATAATATTGTTTTGATATGATTCTGCCTACGCCCTCATTTCTCTTCGTCAATTTTTGCATAATATCACATTTGGATAATGATACGATTTCTATCGTATTGTTTGGAATATAAATTTCTGACATCATCAATTTGATCCAATGTCGTGTGTGGTTAAATTATATTGTTGTGAGGGGAGGGCATTAAAATTTTTATTCTTTTCTCAGTTTATTATTACGTTAAAATCTTTGTAGTATTATATACGAATCGACATGTTAGCACCATGAGAACATTTCAACTGAAGGCATTTAACAGTAATTTAAAAAAATAATAATAAATTAAAAGGTCGAAAACATAATCATGCCGTACGTAAATGACGTAAAGGTGTAAAATAATGAAGTCAAAATTTGATAGATGAAATAATCCGCGAAATGGAACTGTGGTCCGTGTTTCAGCTATGTGACCTGGGAGTCGAGAACGAACCCGTACAACGATGCTGAACAATGGGATACATGATTAAAGAAATTGATTGCTAATAAAGGGACCAAGATAAAATAGTGACTGATATTTGTGAGTATTGTAGTTAGCGGTACATTACTTGGAAGAACCTTGGTGCTGATATTTACTAATATCATTTTGACAAAATTATTTCATACATTATTCGAAAGAAATCTTGCAGACAAATGTATTTTGGTTTGTAATTACGTTTTAGATGAAAAACTTTAGCCCTATCGTGTCACTCCTATTTCTCAAACCCTACCGCTACTCTGAATGAATATCCACCCACAATTTTAACAGTTCTATTTAATGTTAATGCATTTAAAAATTACTAAATTTTATATAAATAAGAAAAAATGTTTTCTTTTAATTTAAGTTTACCATTATTTAAATAAAATATCCTACAATTTGTTCCAATTAAAATAAAAACGTCTACAAGATACACATTAAGATACTTTCGTAATTTTCACCCACTGTAGTAAGACAGGGTTAAGTACGACTTTTGTGGTTTACCTAAAAGTGGTTTTGCTTCGTATAGTGTTAAATGTTAGTTATTTCTATACAGTTTCGTGAATGATGAAAATTTTCTATATTTCAAAATATTTTCCTATTCAGAAATTATGACAAAAAATAGGACTTCATTGTTTTTTCTTTCGCAGTAATCACTGACCGCGTGCCAACAGAGTTTTATTTTATGGGATGCATTTTGTTTTTATTGATTAAGTGCGGGAAAATATCTCGCGTAATTTAGCATGAATATACAAAAACATTTTCATACTAATAACATAAAACAAAGAACGTGATTCATAGATAGGAAAATTAATTGATGTTTTTAGAATGATTTTTTTTTGTTTCAAGGGTAAACAATTTTCTTGATGTTTTTATTTTCTGGTGTAATGATTTTGAGTTTATTTTCACCATTTAAGAAAAAAATAAGAGATCCAATATTAATAGTATTTATGAAATGCATTTCATCTAAATTTAAACTAGAAAATATTTGCACTATGCTGTAATTTAAAAAAAATCTGATGTGTTCAATACATAACTTTCTTTGCATAATGCAATGACAATTTTCATGGCAAAATAACGATGTACGAGATTAACAGCACAGTGCTCTTGGTACTGAATCAATATCACGTCAATTGAAATTGGCGAACTTGGAAACATGAGTCCAAGCAGAATGATTTGTTCATTTACATGTGCAAAATATTCATCAAAATGTAATTGGAATTTAAATAAAATCCAGTGAAATAAATTAATATTGACGAATTCTTCGACGTCAGAATACAAAATTAGTACAAAATGCGATGGAATGAACTAGACATTGCATTTTCGACTCTCAAATGGTACAGAAACCAGCTGACGGATTCTCAGGACTTGTGAAGTGCATTTTTGCATATTTGAACAATTTGTTCATTTATGTGTTATGTTTTTAACAATTATGCGATATTTTAGGGTCATTTAGTTGTATAACTTGAAATATTGTTTCTTTGTGTTGCTTCTCTCTGGATCTGGTTTTTACCATTGATGGGTACAGATTGCATACATTTTTAATCACGTGTTGTATTATTATACGTATTGTATTATTATACGTTATTACGTGTTGTACAATTATAGAAACAACGGAGTTTAGTATATCTGTTTAGAATGTGCCCCTGAAGACGCAGCTATAATATTCATTGATTCATTTTACTTTTCCAAATCCTAAAATGGTTTACTATTCCTGCCCTCTTTCGTTTCTTTTTGCGTATCACCATCTATTATCTAATGAAGATTGAATTTAATTGGTGTTACTGTATGAATCCTGGTCTGATAATGTATTTACGGATGTTGTTCTGATCTTTGTGCACTATATATATGCTTCTATAAATTTTATTTTTATTTTTTAATTTTTATATATTCAACACATTATACTATCTAGCTGCAGTAGCGCTAATTTTATAATGATCTTCAAACTCTATTTTACCTTCTACATGTGAACAACTTTTTTTATATATTTATTACACATCTAGTAGATTTTAATACACTTCAAGTTGGTCACGCAATTTAACAATATATGTGTATTTCATTATTTCATTATATTAGACAAATATCGTCTTGTATAATAAAGATATAGTAAAACTACTTTCCTGCAGATATTTATTTTTTATTTGCATATTTTTAGCACAAAATTGCAAAATGGCTGTGCGATTTTTCATCACACTTACGCCAGTTATTCTATCTCTAAAATATTATTCTAATTTTACCTTTTTGCACTTCGAGGTCTGCGGAATATGGAATCAAATATGTGACTGGATGCGATCCAGGAGAATATGAACAGTAATCTTTGAAATCTGACACATCACTATCCCGTTGAAGAGTATAAAATTTGAATCTATATTCCTGTGTGGTTGTCTGGCAGCAAGGCACTAAAAGTATAAGGTGTCATATAAATATTGCAAAAGTATCTCATCTAAGTTAAAAGCGTAAATGTATAAAATCGTCAATATGATATACACGTGATCTGAATAATTTAGAGATTTAATCTATAACAAATCTAAGTGGTGTTAAAATCAGAAATGTATGTTTAAAAATCTGTTGATTTCGTACTTTGCGTTTTAGTAGTTTTATATGTTTAGAAGCCCAAAAGCCGATAGCTAAGAGGTATAAGACATGCATTGCATTTCCTCGTGCTCTCTTGACTGTTGGATTGTGAGTTTGAATCCCTCCTGCGAGTGTGGATGCTGTGGAGTCGATTTAAGGTGTAATGTGATACACCCCTAGTGTTGCTCCAAGGCAACATATTTGCGAACTGGTTCATGACACGATCTAGCAGCTTAACTTGGACGAATGATTAGGTAATAAAGTGCCTGTCTATCTTCTTTTCCCTCTGATTCATTACTCTGCCGGATAAAAATGACCGATGGCTTGATTATAAATTTACTCGGTGAGGCGAAACAAAAGAGTGAAGAAGAGGGCTGATGTGTGTCTAAGAGTAGATTGAAGAATTTCGCATACGGAACGTCGAAGTATAAATGAGACCATACTGCAATGAATCGGACAGTAGGAGGAGATAATATCCGAGTATAAGCATAAAGTTCTAAATAAATTAAAACTTAATTGCATATAGAGGGCATACAAGGAAAAGGTCCATAAAGGTAATCTTGAGATAAATAGAGTTTAAACTTTAAATATTCTTTAAAAGCCTAATTTTGCTTAAAACACGTTTTTTCTTTAAAAAAAAAAATCGTGAAAATGTAGCTTAATGTATGTATCTTTACATACATATATCAAGCTACAATTTAATGATTGGTTTCTTTTACACTGTGATTTTTAGCACAGACAGGATCCAATTTTTTTAATGGCAGCATCCCTAATCTCAGGTTATTTTATTTATTGTCAAAGAAATAACAAAAGCAAACATTTGGTTTTGCAATTGAATAACATTTATGTGTGGGGTATTTTTGATATCGGAGTGCTACGAAAAATGCAAACAGTATGGACTCATATATCTAGACCTAATAAATAACGAGAAAGATCAATCATGCATAAAGCATTGATTACGAAACACTTTCCAACTACAATGCAATTTTATTTAAACATCTCTAAAATGCGATACATTCAGTGGTAATATTTTTAAAATTATCACAATACTACAATAATTTATTATATTTGAAAACTTCATCGAAAAAAATGACCTTTACTCAAATGACGTCATTAAAATATAAATCGCCTGGCTCTCTATGAAAAAGCAGTAAATATTTCATTCATACACTTTTTTCCACTCCTTTCATTCATCACAATACTACAATAATTTATTTTACTTACCTGAAATTCGAATATTTTGGTGTGCGACACCCCTAAAGCAGCAAACATGGGAAAACTGAAACAAAACATTTTCTTCATCTCAAACTATCTACCCTTACACTGAATATCTGTCTCTCATTGTTAAGTATATTTTTCTGTAATTTCGCAATTCGAATGTTTTACGAATGCACCCCCTTCCATGAACATTTTAAAAAAAATATGTTTTTCTTACGAGTGTTATCCAACAATTGAACCGTATAACAAAGTTTTTATCTCACTCAAATAGAGGCGGTTCTTACATATTTGGAAAGTCGAACATTTTGGTGTGGGCACACCCCTAAAGTAGTAAATACAGGAAAATTGAAATTGCACACTTTCTACTTTTCGATAGATCTACCTAAACACCAAATTTGAAGTCTCTACCTCATATCAAAGCATGTTTTTCTATCATTTGGTATTTCAAACATGCTGCTGTGAATCATCTTCACCTCTAATAGCATTTTTGAAACATTGGATATTTCAGCCTATCTTACAAGAACAATACTTCATGTTAAGAAACTCCTCTAAGTACAAAAAGATAAGTACATAAAATAATATATTAAACCCAAGATAAATACATAAAATAATATAATCTCAAAATGGTTTACTATAAGTTCCTTGAGGACCGAAGCTGTACTTTCAGGTTTGGGTATTCTGCTGAAGAATCCGAAGCCTTCTTCAAATCACACGGAGTCGCTTTTAGTCCCACTTAATTTGTGCTTTCCTTATATACATATAATGTATAAGGAAAGTATTGTGACGGGGTCGAAAATTCGAATTCGAGTTTTCGACGGTAGAGCATGTTTCAAGCATCCCTGAACACGAATCAGGCGTTTTTGAGATGATGCATCTCTCTCTCTGTGTGTGTGTGTGTATTTGAAAGTATATGTGTGTGTATGTGTGTCAGTGAGACTGTGGAGACGACAACTGACGAAGGAATGGACCGATTCGAACCAAATTTTGTACAAAAATTGCAATCCATGAATACTGGAAGCCTATTGTTTTCATACGCAGTCGTATGCTTGGAAAGCCCTAAATTTTCGAGTGAAATTTTGAAAAAATCCTCAAAAAGTAAATACTTTTACTAAAGTTACGTAAATAGTCATTCCTTATGTAATTTTTCATTAAAAAACAATTAAAATAAAATTTAGGACGCTAGCATGAACCGTTCAAGATAATGTACATTTTCAAAAAAATTATCAAAAAATCATATAAAATAAAAAAAAATATTACCTATTGTTGAAATATGTTGACTTTTCATAAGTAATATCATGCGATAAATTGGGTGACATCCTTCTCGTGGATCTGGCTAGTTCCATTCATGAGAAAATATACTTTAATACTTTTGTGTTTGGACGCCAGTAGTCAGTTATCTGCTACAAGAATAACTTATTTCTCCGTCCATAACGCTTGGTGACGAATTTGGTGGAATGTCGCCAAGTTGGCGACTTTTTAAATGTTGCCGAATTAACGAAAATGTCGTCAAATTGATAAAAATGACGCTAAATCAATGAAAATGCCGACTAGATGATGATATAATTATTAAAGTATTTTAATATATGGACTCTATCGCTTATTGATGATACTATCAATATTGGTGATTGTTTAGAGTTGCGCGAAGTATAAGTTAATTGAGTATTTTGAAATAGTTTTGCATATTGTCAGCCTGAAAATCGTCCAATGTACAATTCAACGATAAAAACACAGCACCTTATACCTTATTTTTTTACTGTAAAAGGCTTGAATTCGTTGCATTATATAAGGAAAGTCATGTGCTGTCCACATCATATTTTTTTAAATTTACCTTTTAGGACGTTATAAGAAGCAAGTTTTCCATACTGAAAAAAAGTAACTGACGCCACGGCCGCCGTTTTCCGAAAAATTTCGTGAGCCTTGAGTTTTTAATCATGTAACGCAAAAATTATAGTATACAATAATGAAAAATTTGGTACATGTGTAAAAAAGTTCATGGAACACAACTGAAATAAAACATTTGTCGCTGTGTTTTTGCCATTAAGTTCAATTTAAGAATTATTTAATGGCAAAGTCAAAGCAAGTGCATTTAAACTGAGAGTTCGCGTTCTGGACAGATTAATAATACCAAGACTACGAAATCTTGTAGTCATGTAATCATGTAGTCATGTACCTATATAGTTGAAATTTTGCAAGACGGAGCCCTTTTTACAATTTCTCCTTCTTCGACTTAGGCCATCCGACCTACTCGAAAGTTTAAGGTATCTGTATCACTTAATTTAGATTTGAACCCAGTGGGGGCGACCTCCACAGGGACTGTGCTTCCTCTCCCTACCACCAACCTCTCTGTAGGACTTACAGACTCACATATTTAACGTGCGGATGAACACGAGGACAATTTGGACCGAGCTGTGTACCGACCTAGGGTCGTCCGAATGCAATACCCACATGATAACCACTGGGCTGCCCCACTTTTTTTTAAATTTTGATTTATGTTATGAGCTATTTTATTTTCCTGCGCCCGTGAGATGGAAATTTTTCTTGTTTGTGTACGGGCAAGATTTAATAGATCAAACCAATTTCCAACTTTTCTGTGATTAGTTACTGGCATAAACGTCACAAAGAGCGTCAGTTTGTAGGGAGAGAAGCGAGTTACTGGGGTTAGCGATCAAAGGGCGAAACCCCCTAGTATATTAAACAATATTTTTATTATATATTTTTATTCTTTCCCAGCTTAGCATGGAACAAAATACGCTGTTTTGTTTCATGTTAAATTGTCATTTCTTATTTTACATAAGTTAAACTCAATAAAGTTAAAATGAATTCTAAAACGAATATTGGGGCTTCCCATCATTGATTCTCATATTGTCTCAAGCTGCTAGAAATGCAGATTGTTACACTGTTATACAAAATCAAAAACAAACAATAAACTACTAGAACGAATCACAATTTGTTTTATTATGCAGAATTTCATAATTTCAGAATTTCATACTCAACATATCATAATTTGTTTTATTATACAAAATTTCATAATTTCATTATTTCATATTCATTTCATTGCTTTTGAGTTTTTTCGGAAATCAGTATCAATCTTTAATTATTTAATCATAGCCATCACAATTATTAGTTTTATACTTTTTTGTGATGGAACTATGGATATTTAATAGTTATTGTTAATTTAATCATAGCCATCACAATTGTTAATTTTCTATTTTTTTTCTGTGATGGGATTATAGATATTTAATAGTTATTGCTATTTAATCATAGCAATCACAATTATTAGTTTTATAATTTTTTGTGATGGGACTATGGATAATTATTGTTAATTTAAGCATAGCTATCACAATCATTAGTTTTTTAATTTTTTGTGATGGGACTATGGATATGTAATAGTTATTGCTTATTGGACCATAACCCTCACAATTATTAGTTTTATACTTTTTTGTGATGGGACTTTTGATATTTAATAGTTATTGCTTAACCATAGCTATCACAATTATTTGTTTTATACTTTTTTGTGATTTGACTATGGATATTTAGTAGTTATGGTTAATTTAATAATAGTCATCAAAATTAATATTTTTCTACCTTTTTGCGATGGGATTATGGATATTTAATAGTTATTGCTTATTTAATCATAGTCATCACAATTATTAGTTTTATATGTTTTTGTGATGGAACTATGGATATTTAATAGTTATTGGTAATTTAATAATAGCCATCACAATTATTATTTTTCTACCTTTTTTGTGATAGGACTATGGATATTTAATAGTTATTAAATATTTAGTCATAGCTATAACTTCTTATTTTCATCTTTTTTTGTGATGGAACCGTGAATAATAGTTAATAAAAGTTAATACATAGGAAATGCTAACTTCAGGTAATATACAGTATATAAACGGTATTGAAAACTAAGAAATTTAAGTAATAAGTATTAATAGGATATATTTTTTTGATATACAAAGTAATGCATGATTTAAAAAAGCAGATTTTAGAAAAAGGTACTTTTTGAAAAAATTCTCAAATAATATCTTTAAAAATATGACAAATTCAACTTTATATAGCATGTACTATAGACTAGGTTTTTGACTAATCTTTATAATAGAAATATTTAAAAGATATAAGATTTATTATATACACTATGTGGCAGTTAAAATGAGACACCAAGCAGGAGTGGGCAGAAAGTGAAAATCGGCAAACAGAGAGAGATTGTAATAAGTGATGTTTAATGCAGCATGATACACCTATACACTGAGAGATAACACTGCCTGATCAGTGAGTTATTTATTTACTTATTTATTACCCAGACCGTCCAGCTCACTCAAAGAGTATGGAGCAGATACAGTCGGGAAAAACACAAAAATAACAATACACAAACATGCAAAGACGATATACATAGAAAAGCAATATAGACAGAAAACAACATAAAGTAAAAAAAGAGAAAAAAAAAACACATATTTTAATTACACTAGATCCATATTCTCTGTTGGGAACAAAACAGATGACATTGAAAATAACGAATAAATGTATTGAGTTTTATTGAAATTTAGTTTGCAAGACGCGGTTAACACAGAACCATTTCTGCCCCATCGAAGTGAAACAGCTAATTAGTTCATTTTTCAATGTTTACTATACTTTTTTCATTAAAGTATATATGCAAATACATCAAATTGAAAAGAAAGATCCATCACTCACAAAGCATTGATTATGAAACTCTTTCCATCTCTAATTTTATTTAAACATCTCTAAAATACGATACATTCAGTGATAATATTTTTAAAATTATCACAATGTTGCAATAATTCATTATATTCGAAAATTTAAAACTTCATCGAAAAGAAAAGAACTTGATTCAAATGACGTCATCGAAATATAAATCGCCTGGCTTTCTGTGTAAAAGTTGTAAATATTTCATTCATGCATTTTTATTTCAATCATCATAGTACTACAATAATTTAGTCTACTTTAAAACTTAAAACCATGGAGGTAAAAGTAATTTAACTCTATGCATAGAACTTCATCGTAAAAGTCTGACATTAAATCGTCTGCTTCTCTATGTAAAATCAATGAATGTTTCATTCATATCATCTATATTGCAGATTCGAGAACAAAATAATTTTGCGTTAAAGACATTCAGCAATTCTTATACAACTCATCTACGGCTATTTACATCCTCCATAAGTGAAAATTAGGTTTCGTTGTAGAAATAATTAAAATTTGATGAACATTTGAACTCAAATATATTGCAATTGTGTTGTTTCAGAATACAGATGCACAGAAATTAAGCAAAAACTAAACGGTTTTAGGACGGATACAGCACTAAATATAAATTAAAAAGAACTTTAAAAATCACAACTTTGACACAAGGTGGATGCCATTGATCATTTAAACTCAAATATATTGTAATTGCGCTGTTTCAGAATACAGATGCATAGAAATTAAGCGAAAATAAAGCGGTTTTAGGGCGCAAACGACACTAAATATAAATTAAAATTAATTTTGAAAATCACGATTTTGACACAGATGTAGATGCTACATTTATGTAGATGTTACAATAAAATGTAGATGCTACATTTTATTTTGAAGCGGGTCACGTGATTTCTTCATGTAATGATCACGTGATCTTTTCATATCTAAAACTTTCGAAGCAATTTGTGAATTTTAAATTCATTAAAAAATGTTTGAAAAATTAGGTCCCTAAGGGTTTAAAGTATTTTATTTTTTCAACCCGGGTTCAATACAAAGCTATTTGGGTGATATTATTAATTTATATTTCCATAGGTCCCACAGACCGTCTGAACCACATACTAAAATTTCATTTTGATAAAGCCGTTTTTACAGCAGTTATTTCTGCTAACGGACAGACAGACAGACAGAAGGAATAAAGTCATAAACACTTTTCAACTATGTTGTAAATTCTTAAAAATGTAAACAAAATTACTTGTTTTGCCAAAAATATAGTTATTAGATGAATATATAAAAGTAAGTCCGATATTTTAATATTTTGAATAGTTTTTTTTTTTGAAAAAGTAAAAAAAAATTTTGGAGCGAGGTTTTGTCTCACATATTTCCTTTAGAAATACATTTTAAACTATAAAATGCAGCTATGAATAGCAAGCGACAAGACTGTTTAGTAGAAAACTCCGTTTCTAGATTGAAAATTGGTTTTTTAAAGGTAATATATTTTTTTGAGGAATTGATTTATCAAGTTCAAGAAGATTGAAAATTTTTCGTTTTTCAAGATTGTAACGCTTATATTTGGAAGTTCTAACTATAAACTGTATGGAACAAATTCGTAGCTTTTTGTAAGCTATGAAAAGGTAGATAATTGAATTTCATATCAGTGTCTTAGTTTTCAAAATATAATAGTTATAATTTTTATATTTTTATATTTTGAACATTTTAAAGATATGATGTTAATTTCGACATTTCAATATGTTGAATTGTTTCAGAAATGTTTAAAGAAGAACAATCCACAAATATAAACATCATTCTCTTAAAACCATTTTGACTCTATTGGACTGGCGCCACTGATAATATATTTTTCTGTAAGTAGAAAACAGGATTTTAGACCTATTACTAAAAATAACTGATTTTTTTAACATTTTGGGGCAGTATCTTTTCCTTGTATTCCTATGATAGACATTTATTTTAAACTAGCAGCATAACCGTTCTTTATACGGAGTATATAATATGAAGAAACTTAGAATTCGCAATCATGTGCAAATTCTGTTAAAATATTAAATTTATTGCTCTTAAAGAGAAGTTTAAAAATATATGTTCTCACTATGCAAAATTATCTTTACGGGCAGATCTGAAGAATAAAACATCCTGGCCACTTTTGTAAACAAATTTACAAAAAAGGAATTGAATAAATATATGCAACCCCGTAGTACTTATATTGTTGCAGATTAGAAAATATGCCAGTGTGTTAGTAGAAGATTACCCGTATTACAATATGAGTCTCAAAAATATTTGCCAAAATAAAAGAGATGACGTAATAAATCGAAAATATCAATAATCCCCGTACTCATTATACCAGAATATCGTAATTGATTCCTGTATATGCCAATATATATAAAAATATATTCCAATATACCTGTACTACTTATATTCTCGTAGATTAGAAGATATACCCGTGTATTTGTAGAAGATTACTCGTACAACGTACAATATATGAGTTTAAACAATTTTTGCCATAATAAAACAATTGCATAATAACTTGAAAATGTCAATAATCCCTGGATCAATAATCCTCGAAAGTATCAATAATAATAACGTTTAAACCTGAAGACCGTAATTGATATTATCCAGTCAAGAATGCTATAAGAAAAGTCAAATCGTTCTTTTCTAAAAATATATTTTTATATCCATTTATTTATTATTCAAATCGAAAAAATAATAATTAAAATTAACATAATAATTAAAACAAGAATGATCAATCATGCTTAAAGCATTGATTATGAAACACATTCCAACTTCAATGCAATTTTACTTAAACAAGTCTAAAATGCAATACATTCCTCGGTAATATTTTAAAATTTATCACAATACTACATTAATTTATTATATTTGAAAACTTAAACCTTCATCGAAAAAAATGAACTTCATTCAAATGACGGCATTGAAATATAAATTGCCTGGTTTAAACATCTCTAAAATGCGATACATTCCACAGTAATATTTTTAAAACTATCATAATATTACGATAATTTATTATATTTGAAAACATCGAAAGTAACTGAAATTCATTCAAATAAAGTCATAGAAAAAATAACAAGCCTGGCTCTCTCTATAAAAGCAGCATTTCATTCATAAATAATTTCCCATACATGTCATTCATCACAATACTATAATAATTTATTTTACTTAAAAATTAAGACCATGGAGCTACCAGTAATTAAACTCTATGCGTAAAACTTCATTGAAAAAAATCGTCCTTCTCTTTGTAAAATCAGTGAATGTTTCATTCATATCAGCTATGCAGACTCCATGAACTAAATGATTTTGTGTTAAAGAAATACAGCAATTCTAATACAACTCATTCTAAATATTTTGCTGTTTACATTTTACGTAGGTGAAAAATAGGCTTCGTTGTAGAAATAATCAAATTTGGATGAGAATTTAAACTCAAATATATTGTAATTGCGTTGTTTCAGTATGTAGATGCACAGAATTTAAGCAAAACTAGAGTGGCTTTAGAACGGATACAACACTCAATATGAATTAAAAAGAACATTAAAAATCACGATTTTGAGACAAGATGGATGCCATATATCATTTTGAAGTGTGTCACGTGATCTTTTCATATCGTGGTCACGTGAACGCTTCATATAAGAGGTGTTATTATTATTTTAATTTTTATTTAAATAACTACTGAATATATTTCGCTGAATTTTTTTTTATATATTTCATGAAATAATTTGAATATTACCTAAAATATTCGAAGCAATTTGTTAAGTTTAAATTCGCTTAAAAATATTTGATAATTTAGGTCCCATAGGGCTCAATGTATTTCATTTATTCAACCCGGGTTAAATCCAAAACTAATTGGGTGATATTATTCATTTATATTCCCATAGGTCCTACAGACCGTTTGAACAACATACTAAAATTTCATTTTGATTAAGTCATTTTTACGGCAGTTATCGTGCTATGGGATAGACAGACAGAATAAACAAAGTCATAAACACTTTTCAACTTTGTTGTAAAGTGTTAATTATATAAAATAAAAATTAATATGAAAATTAAAATAATGATTAAAATTAAGCAGACAGATTTAATTTAATTGCGTTTCTGAGCAATATGATATAAGATATAATCTTCCTCATAAACTGTAAATTAAATAACCATTTTAATTTCTTTATAGTTTTCATTGTTCAGTAAAAGCTTGTGAGAAATAAACTATGGAGATAGATTTCCCATTTAAATCATGTTTCAAACAATTCATGTTTTCAGAAAATGACTAATGAGCGCAAAAAATCTCCCATCAAACTCAGAGATAAAGTTTTAATTCACTTTCAGACGATTTTCAAGCTTTTCTTTTGGATAAACCACGGAGTTAGAGAGTACAACTCGCAGGAAAAAGTTTCGTTTTTAACACTTTACAACAAAGTTGAAAAGTGTTTATGACTTTGTTCATTCTGTCTGTCTGCCTGTCTGTCCGTTAGCACGATAACTGCCGTAAAAATGACTTAATCAAAATGAAATTTTAGTATGTTGTTTAGACGGTCTGTAGGACCTATGGCAATATAAATGAATAATATCACCCAATTAGTTTTGGATTGAACCCGGGTTGAAAAAATTAAATACATTGAACCCTATTGGACCTAATTTTTCAAACATTTTTTAAGCGGATTTAAAATTCACAAATGGCTTCGAAAATTTTAGGTTATATTCAAATTGTTCCATAAAATATATAAAAAAAAATTCAGCCAAATATATTCAGTGGTTTTTTAAATAAGAATTAAAATAATAATAACACCTCTTATATGAAGCGATCACGTGACCATGATATGAAAAGATCACGTGATCCACTTCAAAATGATATATGGCATCCATCTTGTCTCAAAATCGTGATTTTTAAAGTTCTTTTTAATTGATATTGAGTGTTGTATGCGTGCTTAAACCAGTTTATTTTTGCTTAAATTCTGTGCATCCACATACTGAAGGAACGCAATTACAATATATTTGAGTTTAAATGCTCATCCAAAATTGATTATTTCTACAACGAAGCCTATTTTGCACCTATGTAAAATGTAAACAGCAAAATATGTAGAATGAGTTGTATTAGAACTGCAGTATTTCTTTAACACAAAATCATTTATTTTACAAAGAGAAGGACGATTTTTTTCGATGAAGTTTTACGCATAGAGTTTAATTACTTGTAGCTCCATGGTCTTAATTTTTATATAAAATAAATTATTATAGTATTGTGATGAATGACATGAATGGGAAATTATTTATGAATAAAATGCTGCTTTTATAGAGAGAGCCAGGCGTGTTATTTTTTCTATGACGTCATTTGAATGAATTTCTGTTGTTTTCGATGATTTTTTCAAATATAATAAATTATCGTAGTATTATGATAATTCTAAAAGTATTAGCGAGGAATATATCACATTTTAGAGATGTTTAAACCAGACAATTTTTATTTCAATGCCGTTTTTAGAATGGAGTTCATTTTTTTCGATGAAGGTTAAAGTTTTCAAATATAATAAATTAGTGTAGAATTGTGATAAGTTTTAAAATATTACCGAGGAATGTATTGCATTTTAGACATGTTTAAATAAAATTGCATTGAAGTTGGAAAGTGTTTCATAATCAATGCTTTAAGCATGATTGATCTTTCTTGTTTATATAGATTTCATTTTTTTTCTCGGTACTCTCTCGGTTTTCTCGGTTTTCTCTCTTTAATGGCTGAAATGACGAATTTCCTTGAGGGGAAAGAAGTATTGTCGCAAGGTCAGCACTAGACTGTACAGTTCAGTATATGAAGCTTTGATAGTATTGAATTTGTTTGTTTTCGAGCTGGTTTAGCTCGGATAATCGGGACTACTATAATATCATTGCTACAATGACTACTTATATATTGCATACTACACACACGAAAACTAGGACTTTGACTAAAATATTTCTTGAAAATGATGGTCAGTGCTTTGACTAAGATATTTCCAAACTGATGGCTAATGCTTTGACTAGGATAGTGTTTAAAATGATGGTTAATACTTTGATTGGAATGTTTCAAAATGACGACTAATGCTTTGACTAGGATATTTTAAAATAATGGCTAATACTTTGCCTAGGATATTTATAAATGATGGCCAATGTTTTGATTAAGATGTTTCTAATGGTGGCTAATGCTTTAAATAGAATATTTCAAAATTGTAGCTAATAGTCTGACTGGTATATTTCAAAATCATGACTAAAGCATCGAATAGGATATTTCAAAATGATGGCTAATGCTATGACTATGATATTTCAAAATTATGGCGGATACTTTGACTACGATATTTCAAAATGATGGCTAATATTTTGAACAGGATATTTCAAAATGGTGGCTAATGCTTTAACTAGGATATTTCAAAATGATCGCTAATACTTTGACAAGGATATTTCAAAATGGTGGTTAATGCTTTGATTAGGATGTTTCAAATGGTGGCTAATGCTTTGAGTAGGGTATTTCAAAATGATAGCTAATGTTTTGACTAGGATATTTCAAAATTATGGCTAATGCTATGACTATGATATTTCAAAATGATAGCTAATGTTTTATCTGGGATATTTCAAAATGATGGCTCATGATTTGACTAGGATATTTCAAAATGATGGATAATGCTATGACTATGATATTTAAAAAAGATGGCTAATGCTTTGACTAGGATATTTCAGTAAGATGGCTAATGTTTTGAACAGGATATTTTAAAATGGTGGTTGACTAGGATATTTCAAATTGATAGCTAATACTTTGGCTGGGATATTTCAAATTGATTGCTTATACTTTGACTAGGGTAGTTCAAAATGATGGGTAAAGCTATCACTATGCTATTTCAAAATGATTGGTAATGCTTTGACTAGGATATTTGAAAAGGATGGCTAATGTTATATAATCTGAAACTAAAATGGGTTATAGCGCAGAAAGATGAGAGCGAACTATCCTTCCACATAATCTGCTAGTGATATTTTACTATTCTATCGAAGTTTTAATCATTCTTCTGTAATCTATTTTATTGCATTAAATTGTATCATAAATCTTCAGTTTTTTCACATCAGCGTCAAGGTCAACAAAAATTCATATTCAGGAAGGACTTCTTGACATCGGAATATTGAGATAAGCACTTTACCGACCGAGCCTGAACTGACGAGTTCCGTTTGTATTTTTCTTTCACAAAATTTATTAACGACGTGAAAACATGAGCTTTGACTTTTAACGGAAGCACCGATGTTTATTGATTATTTTAAAAAAATAGCGTCATTTAGTTCGGATATACTGTAATCTTTTCACTCAAAAAATCAATAAAGCAAAATAAGAAGGTGTTTCATAGGTTTGAAAATTAACTCTCTCTCTCTCTCTCTCTCTGAGGTTGTCATAAAATCTATATTTTAAAAGATAATGTAAGAGTCAGGTAAAACTTTTTTTGCGCTACTGATTCTGTATCCAAGTTCATTTCCAGGAATCTATATACAGTATTTTTAGATAACAACCAATAATTTTTTAGTAACAAATCTAATTTAAACATGGAAATCCTATCCGCTGCGTAAAAAAATTAAAGAAATTAATTGCATGTGTAAATGATGTGAGTTGTTAATGTAAATGTTGAAGACCCAGACCGTCCGACTCCTCATCCAAAGGACTCGAGTAACTGCTTGGACGGCCTGGAAAATTAGTATAAATGTGTCGCAGTAGGTTCGGGCTCAATTTTCGGTTCTGATCCTTTGTTATTTTGGAACGAAGTTAGACATAATACAGTACAATTAGCATCTAAGCTAAAATATGTAGTGACAGCTGTAGGGACTTGGAGTTGTACCCTTGGCCTTGCTTAGTTAAGGAAGTACAAGATTATTTGAAGGAATTATTTACACTGCATGAGCCGTGTAGCTGGCCGCAAATTTAGGTGAACAAGAGTATCTAAATATAATTGACAGAGAGAGAGAGTTAAAGTTAATTAAATATTATTTATTTAAAGTAGGACTATTAATTTACAGTTTTATCCTATAATACACATTTACTTTGTCATTATACCCCAAATACACTTGAATTCTTTTTCAAAGTACAAACTCAATATTTAAGTTCTTACTCTCTTCGTGGTATAAATGTTAGTATTTAAAAGTTAAAAAACAAGAAACCTACCTATGTCATACTTCTACACCTCTCAAAATCAAATCCATTCATCCTGGGTAGTAAAACGTCCAGGAGATGAAAAAATAAAAAAATGTATTTGAATAAGGTATTAAAACATTGGGCGCATCAAGCTATGAGAATATTTTACTTCTTTCATATCTGTCGTCACTGTAGGTAATGAGTAGCAAAATAGGAACAAATATTTGTTTTGTAAATATTATTGAACTGAGCAATCTGAATAAAATTTAATACATACAGAACTTCCTGTAAAATACAGTAAAATATGACTCTTGTGGATAATTAGAAAAATAGAAATAAAATGTTATGGAATGGAAGTTAAGACCAAAAAAATTGAGTAGGATTTATAAAAACTTGGTCATCCAGATCGATTAAAACTATATTTTTTATTTCATATTTCAGCCAATGGAGGAAGAGTGTAAATTCTATTTTATTTATTTTTTTCTTAGTTGTAAACAATAAATGAGCAAATACATCTGAATAGCTTTCAAAAATAGCTGCCAAACACAAATGCAAGATAAATTAAACGGTTTCTTAGAAAAAGCGTGAGGTTATAAAATATATTTCCTTGTGATTGTTTTAAAATGTTTTAAAACCGATAACAAATATTTTACCCGAGAATCAAGAAATTACAATGCTTAAGGGAAAAATACTATTTTATTATAAAGAAGGATGGAGCGGTAAAATCTTTCAGTTCTAATTTTTTTTTGTCAATATAGGTAATATTAGACAAAATCACTAAATATTCTATTAGAAATACAACAAATTACGTATTATAAAGCAAAGAGTCCCATGTTGGTGTAATTTGAATTTCTGAAAATTTCAAGTCGGGGATATCACATGAAAGGAATATGCAAATTTTACGAGGAGAGGAGCATAGGTGTTTATCAATTTAAGAATCGAAATCCATGCCTATTTTTATCTCCTACCAAGGATATTTCGAAGTAACTTTTCAAATAGGTCTTGTTAAAAGTATATAGGACTTCTTAAAGTTAGTTTCAGAATTGATGTACAGTAAATTTTAAAGCGCTTCCCGTCATAGTAGCTGTTTTCGTGTTTCGTTTTTTTTGGTTTACCCTATAAGTTCAAGGATGTTCTATAAACTTCTCGAAATGGTCTCTTGTCTGTATAAAACTGTATGCAAGTTTAGTTAGATCATTGTGAAGTAGTTTGTTGTACGAATAAGTCGATCCAACTTTCGCTTGTAATTAAATATTAGTTATTAAACGTTAAATGATAAAACGTTACTAGTCGTTTATGTCAGTTTTATATGTGAAGATATATTAATGTTGCATATTTTACTGTACAGATAATCAGTGCACGGAATGTAATACTATTGGTCATTGTTATGGATAATTGCTCATATCATCCTTAACAAGGTTCTTTTTGAAAAAAATTACTTGTATATTTGATGTTACTTGTATATCCTTTGGTAAGGGCTACAAAAATGCATAGGACTCGATTTTTAAATCGAAGAATATATAGTCCCTCTCGTCGTATGATACAAATGCAAATATTTATAATTTTGTGTTATGTGCAAGCATTAACTTATATTATAAGCAAAACCCTTAATGAACAGCACAGATTCATGAGTTTACTTCCCAAAATTTTTATTGTTTAAAATTGAACTATGTAATTATATATTCAAAAGCATTCTTTCAATACAGAATAATCTATAGGTATTTTGGAGGCTTACATTCAGAATATGCATCGATGTTGCTTATTACTATTATTATGACTTTAATATTGTAATTCTTTAACGATTTTAATGACATTAAGGATTACGAAAAGATATCGCGTTAATTGTAATCGATAACATTCGACTACAATCTATTACGCGATTACGATTATTCATAGTCTGCTCACAACAACGTCTCGATAATAAGTTCAACACTTTGGTTGAGTAAATGTATATAATATTAGTTTATAACTCTTAAAATATCTTGATTACATTAAAGATTACGAAGAAATATTGCGTAATAGTAATTGATAACATTCGACTTCAATCTATTACGCGATTACGATTATTCATAGTCTGCTCACAACACCACCTCGATAATAAGTTCAACATTTTGGAAATAAGTTGAGTAAATGTATATAATCTTAGTTTATAACTCTTAAAAGATTTTGATTACATTAAGGAAGGATTACGAAAAACTATCGCGTATTTGTAATTGATCATAATCGACTGTAATCTATTACGCGATTACGATTATTCATAGTATGCACAATATATACTTCGGTAATAAGTTGAACAAATATATATATAATCTTAGTTTATAACTCTTAAACGATTATGATTACATTAAGGATTACGAAAAATATCACGTAATTGTAATCGATCATAATCGACTGCAATCTGCTACGCGATTATTCATAGTCTGCTCACAATATACAATTCGGTTATTAATTATAGTTATATATGTTGAATAAATATATATATATATATATATATATATATATAGTTTTAGTTCAAAATTCTTTAGTTTTTGACTACATATAGAATATTATTTCAGTTTTTAACGCCACATTGGAAAATTTGAAGTATAAAGAATAAAATTTGTTCCACTGGTTACATTTCAGGAACACGTGGACAGCAACCTTCGAAATTTGACACATCGCTATCCATTTGAAGAGCATAAAATGTGGATCTGAATTCTTGAGAGGTTGTTTCATGGAGTGGCTAGGAAAGCAGATATGGGTTCATCTTAATATTTAAAATGGGGTGCAGAGTGACATCTTCTATCCACAAGTTGAAACCGTAGAATATATAAAAACTGCAGAAAGATATACACTTGATATATTAAAATAAAAGTTTCTATATCATATGTATGCCTTACTTTTATGGAATGCATACAAATGCTTTTCTGAAAACATTTTGATTTTATTTTAATATCTTCCTTAGTTTTATTTTATTTAATACCGTTTATTTAAATACCTTTATTATTTTGCATTTATTTAATATCTTTAATATTAATACCTTTGCACATTTTCACTGTACCGTACCTTTGTAGGGTTTAATTAATGGATTTACAACATGTGCTATTTTATTTAGCGTTTTTGATATTGAGTGGCTTGAAATGAAAAAAAAAATATATTACTTTAGAAACATTTTAACTATATAGTATGTATTCATATGGGTGTATTTTCTATTCAATATTCATGAACGGATTATTCAGAAGACTATTTTAATATTGTATGCAAATGTAACATGTGTTCCTATATTTTTTTCACTTATTTATTATAATAATAAACTTCGTTGAAATATATACAGGGTGATTATAATAAGACTTTGCCGATATATGAGCCCCTAGCGTTCATAACGTTCAAAGAAAAGGAAAGAACATTTGGATGCAGGTATTTTGAGGTATGAACTCAAAAATGATGTGAAAAAACAACAGTTATGCTCTCACAGTTAGGGTTATAGTGACACAATTTCGAAATTTTCAAATGGCAACACCTCCTATTTATTGGAATGTGGTCTTCACAGTGAAGAACTATGAATGCCGTTGAAACGGTATCTGCAGCACGAAAAACGCAGGCGCTCGGAAGAGACTAAGAAAAAAGTGAAAACAACCAATAAGGAGAGACCAGCGACAGAAATCCAAAATATTTTATTGTGTTTCCCAAGTTTTCCACGTGCCCACCTTCACACACGATGACACTTTGCATGCGACAGATGGTGGATAGAACTGAAGCACGTACCATGGCGAGAGGAATCTGTTGAACCTCACTTGCGATGACATCTTTCAAATCAAATAGAGTTTGCGGATTGCCTGCATACATCTGGATTTCTTGTATCCCCACAGCCAGAAATCCATTGGAGTGAGGACGGATGACCTGGATGGCAACGAAAACATGAAATGACAGGAGATAATTCTGTCACTAAACTGTTGTGTCAATAAACATTTCACGGATGACTTAACATGTGGAGGGAGGCTCCATCTTGCATCCACACTACGTCAGATAGGGCATTTCGCTGTTGCAATTCGGCAATGACGTAATTGGTCAACATTGTTTCATAGCGATCATTCGTTACCGTACACGTGCGTAGACCTGCGACAGTAACCTCTTTAAAAAAGTAAGGACCTAGGATGAAGGTGCTTGCTATCCCGCGCCACACAGTTACCTTTGCTTGGTATAACGGAAGTGAGACCACAGCATGGGGATTTTGGTCAGCCCATTGCAAGCAGTTCTTCGAATTCACGTTACCAGTCAAAGATAAATGTGCCTCGTCCGTCCACAGAATGCGTAAAGAACATCTGTTACAATCGTCGTACCGGACGATTAATTCATTATCAAAATCTAAGCGTAGTTGGTTATTACCCACTTGCAACATCTGGACACGCTGGAACCGATACAGAAACATGTGGAGAACAGAGCGCAAAATTTTGCAGATCGTAGAATTCGGCAAATCCAGTACGCGTAAAACACCGCTTGAACTTGCAATACGACGTTCGCTTATCGTCTCATGCACTTCTGCAACAACCTCGACAGAAACGGAAGGTCGTTCAGGCCGAGATCAATCGCCTGTGTAGCCAATTGCTTCAATTTTACGTATCAAGTCCCGTACAGCTTTTACGGGCGTCGTCGTAGCCGATGGTTTGTGTGGTAGACACGCAATGCATCTACAGTATTTCGCCCATTCAGGTAATATAGCGTTACCATTTCACCTCTTTGTTTCACTGTAAGCGTCATGTTGGTCAAGTGAAAGTGCAAGAAAACAAGCACTCAAATCACAATGCCTTTACTTTCTCTAACGGCGATGACATCAGCCATGACAGTGTCTTACGTCCAACCTGAAAATCTGCATACCTGGGTCTCTACTCCTTTAGAAGGAGATTCAGCAGGTTGGGTTCTGAGCCAAAAACACGGTGTAGAATGTGACGTCAGTGGAACATAAATTAGCGTTCTGGTGATCACTACAATTTTTTTCACTTTTTTCTTAGTCTCTGCCTAGCGCTGGCGTTTTTCGTGCTGCAGGTACCATTTCAACGCCATTTATGGTTTTTAACTGTGAAGATCACATTCCAATAAAAAAAGTAGGCGTTACTATTTGAAAATTTCGGTATTGTGTCACTGTAACCCTAAGTGTGAGAGCAGGACAGTTGTTTCTTCACATAATTCTTGAGCGCATACATTAAAAAACCTGCATCCAAAATTTCTTTCAGTTTTCATTGAACAGTATGATCGCTAGGGGCTCATATATCAGCAAAGTCTTTTATAATTACCATGTATATTTATGACAAAACAGATAAAATATAATTTTACAGATTTTACATCATTTCAGCACACCGTTTGACACTTTAATACATTTAATAGCCTAATGTCTTATCATTCATGATGGTTTGACAAACTTTCCGATACTTATAATTTTATCATATCTTACTAACATAATTTGCTGTAACATAACAACCAAATAAAAACTAATTTAAAATTAATTTAATTTGAAATATATAATTTTATTAAAAACATATTTACTAAATTTTCACCTCTGTTAATAAGTACATTATTTAAAATTTAATGTAATTTATAATTGTAATTCATAATATGATCGTAATTTTAATCTACGATTATATAAACAAAATTGAACATCCGTTTGTCTGTCTCATAATGTCAGAACGACTGTAATGAATTTCATGATATTTTGATGCATACTCTTGGTATAAACTCACTTCAAATTTAGGCTCATGTCGGTCCTCCTACTTGCCGTTATATCCATTCAACACTGTGAGTATAGAAATTCAGCACTGTGAACATATTTATTCAGCACTGTGAACATATTTATTCAGCCCTGCGAACATAGATACTCGGTACTGTTTGTATATCCATTCAGCACTGTTAGCATAGCTATTCAGCACTGTGAGCATATGCATAGAGTACTGTCACCATATACATTCATCACAGGTATAGACATTCAGAACTGTGATCATATACAGTGACTTCCAAAAGTTAAGTAAGCAATGCAAATTTTCATTTTTCGTAAGCGTATTTGAATTTGAGTTGCTGAAAATCGCTGCGGATGTAGGTGGCAGTATGCAAATATCGTATGTTACAGTCAATCACGATTGACTGTCCGGATATATGCTAATTAGGCAGTCGTTGAAGACGTCAGCATTCTGAAGGGTTTGAGGATGTGTATTTAAATGCTGATACGAAGTGTTTATAACTTTTGTAGAATTATTTTTTATAATATTCGTGTTTCTATGGCTAAAAGAAGACGAATGACAGATAGTGAGCGCTGTCGTGCTGTTGGACGCATTGAAGCAGGACAGTCAATCAAAGATGTCGCTATTTTCTTTGCCGCTGATCATTCGGTAATTTCTCGATTATGGAAACAACTCCAAGCAAGTCAAACAGTTATCCGGAGACCTGAGCCCCGGTGTCCAAGGGTTACCACCCCTCTGATATCGGTGTATTACTATAGTAGCCAAGTGGTATCGACGAGCGACCTCCACAACTGTTACATCCATGGTTATAGCGGCACTTGGTAAGACAATATCTGCCAGTACTGTGTATCAAAGGCTCCAAGTAAAGGGGCTGTACACCCGAGTACCAAGTTTCTGTGTTCCAATAATCGTTCAAGCCAGATGGGCAAGATTGAAATGGTGTCGTCAACATGTCAATTGGACTGCCTCAGATTGGTGCAACGTCCTGTTCACGGACATGTCCAGATTTGCTCTGTAATCAGATGATGAGCATGTAGGGGTCTGGAGAGAACGAGACACATGCAATCAGGCCAAGAACATCATCGAAGATCATGCATTCAGAGGTGGGAGAGTCATGGTGTGGTCTGGAATTTCAATGGCATTTTGCACAAAGCTGCACATCTTTAAAGGGGGTTCTGTGGCAGCTTCGCGGTATCAGGATGAAGTCCTAGACCCCATTGCGAGACTCTGCGCTGCAGCAGTTGGTCCTTATTTCCTCTTTATGGATGATAATGCCCGTCCCCAACGCGCTGTCTCTGCACGTTTACTCCCTCCAGCCAGTCACAGAAAGTTGAAAACTACTTTATTGGACGAATAGCCACTGCTCGCATCTGCGATGGTTCATCACCCCATTGAAAGCATGGAAAATCTTTGTAAAGTGTGTGTGAAGATCCGGGGTGGTCGCATACCATATTAATATAAGTTTTGTTTGGTTTGTTCATCTTTAAACATCATTTTGTTAATGGACCAAATGTGACGTCAGCATATAGCTTACGAAAAGTAAATATTTTTTTCGTCTTTACACATAATTCTTATTTCCTTTAATGCATAAACATATTTGCTGCCTTCATGTACAATTTTGAGTTAATCAAAGCTTTACTTTTCCATTTTTGTTGATTTAATCGTCCGTGCTTAACTTTTAGAAGCTAGTGCACATTCAAGACTGTAAATATGGACATTTAGTACTGGGAGCATATACCTAAGTACCTGCTGCTTTTACCATGACCAACTGTATGTCGCCTGCTAAAATGGCATAACTGAAATAGTTCGATTTATTTATGCCTCTAATAAAAACAAAAATAGTAGCTTACAAAGAAGCTCTTGTTTAACTGTAAAATTGCTATTTATATAAATAAAATTGTAAGTTGTGCTTCCTGTTGCTGTAAGTTGTGCTGTCTGTTTATAATTTAGGCACGGGAGAACTCACTTATTTCCTTCCTGTGGGAATTATTATAATATTTCAAAAATATTTTTCACGGCAACGGTACTTACAGGGAAACGTTTCCAAGCTAAACTCTTAGAATTTGACGAAAATTTGGCAGGTGTTAGAAGTTATAGAAAATTCATATTCTGAAAATTAGCTGCTGAATTGTATTAGGAGAGGAGTAGAATAATGTTGAAAATTGGGTCTGGGTTGCCAGAACCGTACAGCTAGCATCAATTGGCGATTTTGTATTCTTATAAATTGACGAACACATGTAATGTGTTTATACTATCAAAACACATTTTATGCTGTATTTACTTGAAGAATAGCTTCTTAAAAACTACAACTTGAAAAACAGAAAATGCAGATTATATGTATCAGTACTGTGGTATATAGTTCATAAGAGATATAATTGATGACAAATGATTGAGGTCGAATAAAAAGGTTAATTTCTTTATAAATTGAAAGTGTTACAAATATGAGGCTCATTGAAGAAATGCATAAGACAGAAACATATTTTACACCAGCTACACCGAGCGAATATTTCGGATGCTCAGTTTTGTTTCCCGCAATAAAGAACTTTGTGTGCAGTAAATATGAATTCAACTGGATTTTTAAAATACCCAGGATGGTTTTCTGTGTATAAGCATGCATGCCATGAATATTTCCACATGGTAACATAGCGTGGTGAAGAGAACTGGTTGTGTGCAATGGATTGTACTTTAAAGATATTATCTCGATGAAATAAATCGATTTGTATTTGTGCAGCCATAACTAAATCTGAAAATTTTCGAACGAAATTTTTCCAGACCCGAAAACCGTACCTATCAAGAGGTTGTATTAGATGAGTGGTTTTAGTTGGCATGGCAAACACATGAACGATTTTACTCGGTGGCGTAACAATATCAATCAAACAGTTGTTTATGAAGGGTGACCAATAATCCACTAAAAGTACAGTTTCATCTGGTGTGTTTTAAAATACACGTCCGATAAATATTCGCGCATTTCTTTTGATCTCATTTTCCCCGGTTTCAAAGCGACGGTATAAATATTGTCAGCTTGATACATTTTCTGCCTCACTTGGATTCCGAATTGCCCTTTAGGTTCAGAATACACAATACATAAAGGTGATTGTATGATTCCATCTTTGCGGATTGTTGGCATTACAGTATATGAATGGATCGTAGCATGGATAGATTGTGCAGCACTTTCAATCTGTTTTGATTCCAACAAATCAAGCATTCTCCCCGAATGAATTTCCTTATTAAATCCTTATTGATCACTATTAAACATCTGGTTATCATTCAACTGCGAATCTTAAAAAAAAAATACGTACATCATTTAAAAATGCTTGTGCAGCATTTGCAATATTATCCTCTTTATAAATCTGCTTTTGAGAGACAATTTTAGTAATTTTCCTGCTAACGATTCTATATTTCTTTTTAAAATTCAGGAGCCATTTACCGGAAGTTTTGAGTCCCATTTTTGGGAGAGAGCTTTAACACAAGTCCAGTTTTTCAAATTCGAGTCATGCACGTTTACACGCTTGCGCATTGTATCCTGAAACTTTTTAAAAATACATTTTCAATTTCGCATATTTTGTGACACTTATCACAGAATTTGTTGATTTGATTTACCCTCAAATATATTTGGGACAGACTTTTTACAAATCTATACCTGCTTTGAACAGATTGTAGTGTGTGATGTTTCATTCTTCTACTGCTACGCCAGTATTCAACAACTGCTCGTTTAGTTTCAATTGGAATACTGGAGACTTCCTCATTTTCTACGTCATCATCTACAAATATTTCATTATTTTCATCTATAATGTCAAAATCAGAATCCTCAAAGTCACTTTCGGCAACCGATGACTCGAAATCCAGAGTGCCTTCCACTCCAATACAAACAAACATTTCTCAAATAGTTTCAGGTTCTTGAAAAATTTCCATTATTTAATTTTTTACATTTATTTCGGCTTCTGTAAAATCAGTCAGCTCCATTTCTCTGTCACTCAGCTGGAACAGAGAATTCGTGGTACAGCATCCACACCACGTTGAGCACATTAACATGTGGTGGCATTTTTTATTCGAAAGCCACTGCTGGTTTAAAAAAATAAATTCAAAAACATCGAGGTATTATTTCTAATTAGTTTTACTTACATAAAATAATAAAACTGTGAGAAATTCACGATTACACCAAAACTATATATTCAAACTCAATTTCAAATACTTTTGAATACAAACTATAAAAAAATAACTTTACCACAGATTTCAAGTCATACAGAGTAAACATGGACAGTTCATTTCAGAATTTGCCATTTTTTATGCCTACTCGCTAAGTAGGGTTGCATTTGGCATTAAATATGTTGACTTTTGTTAATTTTTTAAAGCTTTTCCGCTGCAATTCCGCTTCTAATTTTTTTACTGTCGATATTGTGAGCCAACTACTAATGCCTGTCAAATTTTCGTCGAATTCTATGAGTTTAGCTTGAGAATGTTTCCTTGTTAGACAAATAACTTCCGTTGCACCTATATGTCACGCAGTGACACATTAAGTTAGAGGTTAGAACAAAAAGTAAAATAAGTCAAGGACTTCAAAATGATAAACTCATTAAAATTTCACTTCAAATTGTGAATTAAGTTTATTTTCATTACATACTAGAAAATGTGCCCGACAGTGATAAAAGCAGAATAATTATACACAATAACTAAATAAATGCCGATTCGTATGAATAACAACGAAAATTGCACTTAATCCGTGTACATCGGCACAACGCCCCCCCCGTACATCGGCATAATACCGCCCCCCACCCCACCCCCAAATTATGTCACACGCGGGGACTCTACTTACTACAATATTATTTACACAATTTTAATCTAAATTTCAAGAATCCTTGCATAATTAGATCAATTTATATATTGGCTATATCTTCCGCACAAAGGTAATTTTCATATTTTTATTGTATATAAATATTACATAAATGCCTGTCACTTAAATAATACAGATACCAATAACACCATATTCAATTTCCAAATAGCTTGTTTTGAACCACAATCATTCGCACGATACAAATAAAATCTCTAAAACTCTCTGAACTAAAATGATTGTTGCGTTATAAATAAATCGCCAAATCTCGATCATATGTTAGGACATCATGCGTTAATGGACAACACGATTCCCCCGCGCATGGGATTGTCTTCATTAGGTAGAAATGTTCCGAAAAAAGGGTCCGCTTGGTAAAACACATCTCAAACTTTCACCTACCTGAATTTCTTTTGCTGCGTTTCTTCCCATCCTTCAAAAATTCAGATCCGACGTACATTACTGTCGACACACTCTTTAAGTTTCAGCGCAGTGCACTTGCTTGGCTTTTCACGGTTAATAATGGTGTTCATCTGCATGAAAAATTTCCAACGCTGAACTGTTTCTCAAACTTCACACTAGACTTTCCAGGTCACCACTTTATGGTGAGATCACACTAGAATTTTCGGGTCACCACTTTATGATGAGGTTCATTCTGGTTGACATTGTATTGGGTATACTAACCAGTTACTAGCTAGCCCAAATCCTGCGTATGTCTTGTGGGATGGTTTCCAAGAAAAGGCTAATAACTTAACAATGTATTAATGAGTAACATCTACTAAAGCATAATACATTTAGAAATGCATGCCTGGCTTTAAGAGCCGAAACTACCATAACACATACAACTCAGCTCACCAGCAACTTAAATGCACTCATAACGAGCAGAAACGTGTATTTGGAAACGTGTTACTTAAAGTTCTAACCTTGGAACTCATGATTCTTTAATACAAGGTTGGGCACTCATTCCGACAGCCAATGAAAAAGTTGTCAGTGTGACGAAATAGGAATTCAGATTCGTTATACGTGATGTCATAGTCCAGAGTAGAGTTTGAGAGGAGTTGCCAAACAACAAGTATTATTACAGTTACAAATAGTTTGTTAATTTGGAAGTGCCAATATCCAGGCGTAAACAACTTGCGCAAAGATTTTAAAATGTGCTGTGCACATAGAAGGAAATTTAGTTTAAGGAAATTTAGTAACGTCTGTGGAGTAAGATGACAGAAGTAGTTAACAAATTCGGTCCCTCTTGGGAGCCCAATAACGAAATGCGTGCATTCTTAATTCCTGTGTCATCATCTGCGCAGGTAAAAATAAGTAAGTTAATCATGCTCCGGGATGAGCTTAAAATTGAAGTTGTGGCGATTGCAGGACCTTAAACCCTTTGCCACAGACATGCGCATTAACTGAATTGACCGGTCAAGCTTGAAAACCGCGTAGTTACGCCATTAAAGGCAGCACCATATCATCACTATAAGACTTTCAAAGCGATACAAATTCTCGCTCGTTGTTCAAAGCTAGTTCATTTAGTTTTTGTGATATAAATATTACAAACTTGAAAAACAGTCATTTTTCAATCTTCTTCTACTTGAGAAGATGATGACGCGAAAATGGGCTTTCGAGTAATCATTACCATATATTTTTTTAATAATAAATATATTTTAATACTAAATTTTCTAGTACACATTTTTGTCGTTCAATATTTATATTTATTTTTTATATTAACTATATAATTCGAGTGGATGTTTGAAAAAATAAAAAAACACTCATTCCAAAGCTACTTTTCAAAGTTTTTCCGAAGAAATAAAAGTTCAAAATATTAAAATATTCTAATTATTTTTATATATTCATAATCTGGATCTTTTTCTGACAAAACAAGAAATATTATTTACATATTTATCTGTTAGGTTCAAGTGTATAAGCGTCTAAACTGTTTTTTTTTTGCAACTCTCAGTTTTTTACGCTAGAGAACTTCCAACTATGGATGTTATTTACATCAAAATGAGATCTATGAGTACCTCAACAACACTTATTAAATGTCAATCCTTCATTCCCTCTCTAATGTGATGTGGCCTACTGAAAAGTCATTTTGGAAATAAAATATTATATTTAAGACTGATTTTGCATTTTGTAGAATGCCAATATATAAAAAAAACTTGAATCAAACGAAGAGTTGATAATTATTGATTATGGAACAAAAATATCGAGTTGTTGAAAACTTTTTTAATAAAAACAATAAAATAACGCGCTTGATGTATTTGATAATTCTGTGCGGTTGTCAGAAAATCTATATTTTATCAGAGATATGAGCAAGTGCTGAAGTTTTTGTCTGGATGGTGATATTTTTTTCAGTTCATATTTTATAGATTGATCTATATTTTTAAATAATGAATAGTTTTCGATTTTCTTGGAATATATTTTAAGTATTATCAATTTATGAACATACCGTAATTTCGTTTTCGATTTCCTTGAACTTTAGTTACAATTGTGTATATGAAATTCCATTCAATGTAATAATTAATATCGTGGATGTTGACAATACTGATGCATATTTATGCTTATGTATTCGGTTATTGCACGTGGCTTTTTTTGTATTTCAATGAACTTTAGTTACAATTGAGCATATACTTTAGTTACAAATGAGCATTGTAATAATTAATATCGTGAATGTTGATAATAGTGATAAGTGTTTATACGTTACATATTCGGATATTCCATGTGGCTTTTTTGTGATTTCATTGAACTTTAGTTACAAGTGCCCATATGAAATGTCTTCAATGTAATAATATCGTGAATGTTGATAATAATGATGCACATTTATATATTACGTATTTGAATATTCCAAGTGGCTCATTTTGATTTTATTGAACTTTAGTTATAAGTGCGTATATGTAATTTTTTTCAATATAATAATTAATATCGTGAATATTGATAATAGTGATGAATATTTATATGTTACGTATTCGAATATTCCAAGTGGCTCATTTTGATTTTATTGAACTTTAGTTACAAGTGCGCATATGAAATTTTTTTAATATAATAATTAATATCGTGAATGTTGATAATAGTGATGCATATTTATACTTTACATATTCGAATATTCCATGTGACTCAAAATAACAGAAACGTGATGAACGTGTGTATTTTAAAATATTTAATTGCTTAAGTTATGTACTTTGAAGTTTTAAATTATTGACTATATGTCAAATAAACGTATCAGAATCTGTAAATGGAATTACAGCAAATCTTGTTTCCATTGCAATTATCAGCAAGTCATCGCTAAAAAGTGAGACACCAGTTCACGCATTGATTACTGCACTAGAAGCGCCATTACAAGCTGTCAAAATGCTTTCAATAGACAGGTTCTATGTCTATAAATTTGGTTGCTGTAGACTCAGAAAGTCAGAGGTCCATCTTTTGTAACTTATAGACGTTTTTCACTTTCTCATCTATGGAACACAGTACAGAAAAGCATTGTTTTTACGAAAATTTTCGATTTCGAGATTTTGATGCCAATATATGCTATAGAATCTCTTTAGCGCGTTTTGACTATTTTTAAAGTGATTTCTGTCTTTGGTCGACTTTTTGCATACGCGATGACTGAAACACTATATCACGAAATTTTATATCGGGTTTTGTAATCGTAAAATAATCTAGAACTAGATAAAATTTTTTGAAATTTGAGTGAAAACTTCGTATTCTCTTAACATGCATTCTTAACATGGATGTGTTTTTAACATGGATGTATTTAACATTCTTAACATGGATGTAATCTTTTAACATTGAAGTTTAGAACAACATTTGACATAATTATGCACAAAAGGAATCATTTATGGCTTAATGATCGCTTAACAGTTTTAATTATTGCAGTGAAAAATAGCCGCGATGCAATGTATGTGTACGTTACATCATCAGCCTCCAATCGGGGGGACATCTAAAATATACAGAGTTCTGATTTTTCCAATAAATCTATTTTTTATTTTAAAAATATCCTTTAATGAGTATTATAATGAACATGACATTAATTCGTAGAAGAACGGATGGAAGTGGAATATGTTGATGATCCAAAATTTTACTTTGAAATCTAATGCAAAACAATTTAAGGTCCACTTTACATTCTGAATAACACATTTCTATTTCTTGTGTATCTTTCATATTAAACTAAGTTACCTCTATGTTGTTTAGTCTGCTGTATAAAAATGATCGTTAAATAACCGGATTAGCTCCAGTCTTTGAACGATTTATAACACAAGTTTTACGCATTTTCATATGTATGTACCTTATTATAATCATCACCCAGATAACTTGTCAGTTGCAATTAGACTCTGAATAATCTCTGACAAGGGTACAACTACAGTCGGCAACACTGATGCATATCATTTTCCATGGTATCTATTTTCGAGGGTAGTAATGTGGTAATGAAACCGTACCCCGTGCTCATCATTGACAGCACCGAAGTCAACCAAGAAGAAATCTAGATGAGAGTGTAAAAATTGTATATTCAATAACGCATTCCACCCAGTCTCTCTTAGTGTCTCTCGTAGCACTACAACGCCACAACCAGTATAGATCATCCATCTATTCCCCCTTATCCCCCGTATCTTGAAAATTCAGTATTTTGAGGTTCATATTCGTGATTAGCATGTCTATATTAGTTTAAAATAGTTACTTCATCCTTGACAGCACCGGAGTCAGCCAAAAAGAAATCTATATGAGAGTGTAAATAGTGTAGGTTCAATGACACGTTCCATCCAGTATCTTCTAGTGTCGGTTGTAGCACTACAACGCCACAACCAGTATAGATTTTCCATCCACTTCCACTTATATCGCCGTATCTCGAAAATTCCAGTATTTTGAGGTTCATATTCGTGATTAGCATGTCCACATCAGTTTAAATAGTTACATCATCATTGACAGCAACGGAGTTTGCCAAGAAGAAATCTATATGAGGGTGTAAACGTGTATGTTCAATGACACGTTCCACCCAGTCTCTCCTAGTGTCTTTCGTAGTACTGCAACGCTACAACCAGTATAGATCATCAATCCATTCCCCCTTATCCCCTGTATCTTGAAAATTCAGTATTTTGAGGCTCATATTCGCGATTAGCATGTCCACATTAGTTTAAAATCGTTACATCTTCATTGACAGCACCGGAGTTATCTAAAAAGAAATCTATATGAGAGTGTAAAATGTGTATGGTCAATGACATGTTCCATCCAGTGTCACCTAATGTTTCTTATAGCACTACAACGCCACAACCAGTATAGATCATCCATCCATTCCCCGTTATCCACCGTATCTTGAAAAATTCAGTATTTCGAGGTTCATATTCGTGATTAGCATGTCCATATTAGTTTAAAATAGTTACATCATCATTGACAACACCGGAGTCAGCCAAGAAAAAATTAATATGAGAGTGTAAATAGTGTATGTTCAATGACGCGTTCCATCGAATCTCTCCTAGGGTCTTTTATAGCACTACAACGCCACAACCAGTATAAATTATTCATCCATTCCCATTTGTCCTCCATATCTTGAAGATAATTCTAGTATTTTGAGGTGTATATTCGTGATTAGAATGTCCACATTACTTTAAAATAGTTGCCTTTAAGAGACATTTTGGCTGTTATCAACTGCTATAAAAGAAAACTTTGCTGTCGTAGTTGCCCAATGGATAACATATCAACTGGCAACCCGGATATCCATACGATTCGAGGTTAAAACACCAGTTCTTTACTGGTATTCTTACAGAAGTATAAACCCAGTAATATATAGGAATCCATTATATATTATTATATTTATTGATTTTAAATAAAGTATAAATTTTTATGTAGATATTTAAACCTTAAAAAGCGTATGCAAATCGATAAAATAGCTTGAAAACACATTATTAATATATCGAAATATAAAATAAGTAAAGTAATATTAATGTCCTAGACTGAAAAATATGAAAGGATTAAGGAGATATGAAGGGCTGTTCTATGATATTTTTAGATTAATAAATCATTTTATAATCGGAATGCTTTGGGTGTGGCCCAGACTGTCAAAAAGATTCTACGGATATAACTATTATCTAATCTTTCATGATGGAGGAGTTATACCATTAGTTTCTTTCTGATTCAATTTAAATCATTTAGATAAATTTCTAATATAAACAGTATATAATTTTCTGTATAAAATACCATATTTTGCTAGAATTTTTTTTTTTTAATTTTCCGTATGCGTAAGGCGGTCCACACTAATATAAAGCAGTTTTATTTCAATTTATCTATATTCCACGTGTTTCTAGGAACATTGTATATTAACATTCAAATTAAAAAGACTTGCAGACGAAAACATGGATAATACACTATGTAAAAATATTATGTATCCAACTCAAAACGTATTACATTTGAGCAAATTTCGATATTTTGAGACAACAAAAATCTGGGATTCTTATGAGTAAATCTGCTGAAAATCAATAGTATTTTTTTATTGTTATTGATCAAAATAAGTATATCCAATTTCGGGAAAATCGTTTCAATCTTTCCAGAGATGATATCACGCTACCTCTGTGGTACAATTTCTAATATCTACAGAATGTTGCTTGATGATTTCTAAAAAACTATTTTACTAATTTTTGATTAAAAGTACATATATAGTGTCCGCGTATTTGACAGTTATACTCACCGTCAAATAGATGGCCTGTCACTAATTGAATTCAAATCGCTTTAATCTTCTTTTCTTTTGCCGTTTGAAACATTATTTAATACTCCAGGATCAATAATATCTATTCTGTGGCCAGTATGAGGTATTTTACGAAGGAAAATCATCTCACATCTGAATCTTCTGGATCTCAAACAATGCACCGTAACGACTGTAACATGCAATACACCAAAATTATTAAGTTTAATTCAACAGCTGAAAACATAGAACAAACGTTTTCTCTATATATTTTTATTTAACTATAAAACTTTCTATATTCTCACTAGACACCTTGTTTCAGTATTTTTTCTGGACAGCTGGGTGCATTTGTTTCGTAATGTATGTATAGTAGAATTTTGTGCTGTATATATATGACCCAAACCAAAGCAACTGTATTGTAAGAAAATTCGGCCAAGCGATGTACAATTCTGCAAAACATCAGCCAAAAAAAAATGAAATCACTTATTCGAGCGACAAATAGGATTCTATCCAGGTGCAAATGTATAATCTTTCAATTCATATCTAGAATACGAAAAATGCCGAAACATACCGAGTTTCCATTCCTTAGCGTAGTGCCTTGTTAATTAATGAATTGTACATAAAGTTCCTTCAGTGTAACATGCCTGTACTCAAGTATTCCCCTTGAAGTGAAAACCAAAATTCTGGCATATGGAAAATTCCTCATGCTCTGTCGACATTTTGCTTATTCCAGTTATGAGTGAAAAGCGTTGATGCTATTTTTCAACGTGGATGGAATCGGACTTGATGATAGAATTAATTATTTCATTTATTTTTTTCGGCTGAAGTTTTACATAATGTTTCATTACTTGGCGAAATTTTGTGCAGTTCATTTATTTTCATTACATTTTTGGATGGAGCATTTTTGAAATACAGAGAGACTGCATTAGATTCGTGACTGCATACATTGCTTTATACTCAACTTTGGTTTTTACCTGGCTTAAATTTTTAAGAATATAAAATTTTTCTTAGTGTGTGCTTTACGTACATTGTATCTGTAGAAATTTTCAATGCAGAATTTGATCTGGAAGTGACCAAGTCTACTGCTAGGTAATTTTCCTTTTTTTATAGGGCCTACCGTAGGACTGATTAAAATTTTTATAGAGTTAACATATCCATAACCCTGTATTTCACTTGCTTACTTAGCGATTTTTGTAGCTGAGTTTAAAGGAAGAATGCTGTAAATTTCAGGTAGACCCAAAATAGTTTTTAATACGCGAACATGAAAAAAAGTGACTTAAATTCAATTTTCCTTTCAAAAGGCACATCCTTGGGTCATAAGAAAAAAGGAAAATAAACATCACCGAAATTGGTGTACTGGTTTGGCCTTTAGGCATGTCAACAGAAAGTACAACGACAGCAAGAGGAAGAAACTCAAGAAGAACGAGATATGTTCAGAAATGTAACTTTTAGCAGCATTTTTCTGTATTTGTATTCTACTGATTTGAAGAATTATCTTTTTATTTTCGTCTCTAAGCACGTCCCATAACATTTATAAAAAATATCTTCTTCTAGCTTTAATTGCATCCGAGATCCAGGATGCTGACAGAATGCCCCATACCGTGGTGTGATGTAAATATACACATGGAACTGTTCATGCATTATTTGTATAAAAGTACTATTAAGTTTTCAATATATGGCGCGGAATGCTGACGGATTCCTTAATATAATTTTAACGTTATGCAGTAGCAGTATTTTATTTAAGTTATATATTTATTATTATGAATAAATATTTATATCTACAGTCTATTTAATTCATAGATATGTGGATGATATTATACTTAATTTTTTACAGTATATTATTAGTAAGTTCAGGTCTGCTTTGTAATCTAATTGTTGTATTGCAAATACTTTTTTACTTACTAATTAGTCATATTTACCATTTTTGCAAAGTATTCATCTACTCCGTCTTTTTAGTACGTAGGGAAAGTAATAACACGCTTGTTTAATCTTGAAAATAATACTTTGGAATTTTATGTTATCTTTTCACGCAGTGTTTGAATTATGTGTGCTAGGAAATACTTAATATAAAATATATTCTATCATTTGAATTTAAAAAAAAATGCACTAAAAGAAACAAAATTTTGGTAAAAGTTCCATTAATTAATTCTTTAATATAATGGAATTGAAATCAATTTTTCATATATGTTAAGTCTTTTATTATTTTTTTTAAATTATTTATATTTTAAAATAAGATTTTCACGAAAGTGTATAAAAAATAGATATTAATATTATAGAATATTTACCTTTCATTAAAAAAATAATCCTTTTGGTTTTGTTTTAATCACCCTTTTATAGTTTTATAGAATTTTTACCGATATGAAACAATATGACTTATATGAAAATAAAAAAATCTAACACCATTTAATCTTTGAAACTAATATCTTCTAATTAAAAATTAATCCTTTTAATTGTTTTAATTTACAAATTTTGGGGCCACAATTTCAATTATATTTTTTCTCTGATAAAAACTTAATTATTTATTATTTATTACTTATGTTTACGTGTCCCACGTAATAAATAATTCTAGTTGCTTCTTTGAAATATATATTAAGTTTTTCTAGAGGAAGAATGTAACCATTTATGAAGCTAATACTTATAGGTGTAGCGTAATAAATATGAAACTTTGAACATGATAGAAAAACTAATGAATTTTAATTTCCATTCAAAAGCAAGTTTTTTAGGACATGTATTTTATAATTTTTTGCTTTAATCAAAAATGTGAATGCATGTTCTTAAAATACTTTTTTCTATGACATAATATTTCTTAATTTTTATAGATTAATAAATGTGAATATCATACAGCGTTTTCTAGTAAATATTTAAAAAAAAAATACATGCGTTAAATCCACTTATTAATATTTTCGTGACAAACTAATAAGACCTCTTAAAAATAAAATAAGTTAATATTAATAGTATAAAATATTCTATGCACTTTTAATTTTACAGTCAGTGATAGAGTTATGTACAGGGCTTTAAGGAAAGCCTTGAACCTGGCCAATAACTGGAGAAAAATTAGAGGTGTTATATTGTATTTTTATACAGGTATATAAGAAATTCTTATAGCGATACATGATGAGAAAACTTTAGGGGAGGGGTTTTTTCAGAGAGATACGTTAGAGCTATATCGCCTCTTTTTAGAGATAAGGATAAAATCAGCCACACGTTTGTGGAGCATTGCTAAATTAATACTAAATATTTTCGACGCACAACAAAAGGAGGGCAAGAATCCTGACGATCTGTATATACAATCAATTCAACCCTTTAAAAAAAACCCCTTAAGCATCTAAAAATGCATCAGAAACAATTAAATACATTTATATTAATTATACATAGAAATTATAATCTCCATCTATAGAAACGATACATGCTTTTAAAAAAATACTTTCACGTATTTTCTTATGTCTCTACGTTTCTACTGCTGCATAGAAGTTAATAAAATCGTTATTTAGAGGATTATATTGCGGATTTTTTTGTACAAAAATATTTTGTATTACGTTTTCAACGCCTAACAACTAACACAGTTGTTAGGATTGACTTTTTCTACCCCACATCTGTAACAGGAAGCGATATAGCCTTCTTACCCTTTTAAAAGAGAAAATCAGTTTGTCCGGTTGGGTAGTTCTATGGGGGTTTCCTATACACCTGCATAATGGATATAGCATTACTTTAATGCTACTCGAGTTACTTGCTTTATACATTACTGTTTTAACACCCTGTATATAGTGTGGGAAATATTTATTCTCCTTAAAAATTTCAGTCAAAACCTCACCTAAATTTCACTTTCGGCAAACATTTTGAAAAATCAATTTTGTTTTTCTGTGAGACATTTCTGTAATATTTTTATATTACAACTTTACCTACATTGTATAAAGTATAAGAAAATATTGTCACAAGGTTTAAAATCATAATTCGACTATTCGCCAGGATGATATTTGACAGAAGTAATGATATATATGTATATTGACAATATATATCGTGTGAGATCAGCATTAATATGTGTGTGCCCATGGAATGTGCATATATGTGCATGCGTGTGTGTATGTGTGTGTGTAAGAGAGAGAAAAGTGCACATAATATCCTGAAAACAAATTGAGAGATCGACACGAAATGGGGCATGATGTCGAGTATAATCGAAAAATACTAAAATCGTATTCAATTTAAACGTAAACGAACATTTGAAAGAATAGGAAATTTTCGAATATTTATTAGAATAAGTCATATAAATCAACGACAGTCAATAATTATAAATACACATTCATTTTTATATTAATGGACTCAGGGGCGGACTGAGAATATCAAACCGGCCTGATTATTTTGGAATTTAACCGAAGCTAATAATTCCCTTGTATACCAAAAAAAAAGAAGTCAAATCTCAGGAAATGCTAACTTGGTTGACGGGAGCCAATTTTGCTTTCTGATTGTCCATCTTAGGTGGATTCTTATTTTGCAACTTTATATATACCCCTCTGTTTCTTGCATTTGTGCCCATAGCTTTTTGCTTCCGGTTTGTTGGTCTGTGTAGCGTTATAGAAATGTATACATCATATTCTCGAAACATCTGTATGTTACAGTGCTTATTATCGTGTTCTTTATTATGTTGATCAGACTTCATATTCTTCTAAATTGTGTTTAAGGTACTGTAGAAAATTTCCATACATCGCTTACTTTTACGTAGGTCTTATAAATGGTTACTTGTCAATATGCATTGTCATTATATGCGGGTTAAGAAAACATCTCCATATTTGCTTCATGAAAATCGTACATTTCGCACTCCACCATTTTATGAATAAATATGTTATCACCAACTAGAGCAGGGGATTGAATTGGTCCTCCCAGGTTCACGGGCCATACGTACATACGCCATACGTACATACGTACATACGTACCAACGCCAGGTTTACGGGGCCAAATCTACAATTCTTCTAGTATTCAAATAAGTTGAGCTTCTCATTATTCAAGATTTTGTTAAAATTATCTTAAAATATCCCCATATATTGCAGGCTGTTCTTCGGGTCTTATAAATTGTGACTTGTCGATATCCCCTGCTAACACATACGGATTAAGGGATCATTTCCATATTTTGTTATAAAAACCGTATATTTTTTATTTCATTAGTTTAAGATTAAATGTGTCGTCACCGATTTGAGCGGGGAATAGAAATGGTCCTTCTGGATTATGGTGACCAGACGTTATATCTACAACTCTGCGCCAGTCATATTAAGAATTACTTAGATTAAGTTTCTCCTTATTCGAGACTTTGTTTAAATTATCATAAAAAATATCCATACATTGCTGACTTGATCTTATAATTGGTGATCACTAGACTATGTTTGGCCACTAGGTCTTATAATTGGTCGGTATCTCTTGTCTACATATGCTGGTTAAAGTATCATTTTTATATTTTTTTTTATAAAATTGGTATATTTTGCACTTAAACCATTTTATAAATAAATACGTCATCATCGACTGGGATAGAGGATCGAACTGCTCCTCCTGGATTACGGCGGTTAGACGTTTTATCTATAACTCCGTTGGTCACGTAAAGAATTATTTGATTTTACTTTCTCCTTATTCGAATTTTTTTTAAAATTGTCGTCGAAAATGTTAACTATATTGTACTGGCTAGAACTTTACGCCAGCCTTGTAAATAATTACTTGAATTAAGAAACAAATTTAACGTATATAATTATTCATTGGGTGAGGAGTGAAACTAAATTTAGGATACTGACGCTGACCTTTCTCGAAAGATAGCATTTGTATTGAAAACGCTTATCAAACGCGTTTGAAAATTGAAAGTTGATAAAAATGAGTAGGTAGTTGAGTAGCGTTTTGTAAACTTTAGTTTTCTATTATTTGTCAATGCTTTATTTTCATTTTTCGTTGAATATTTAAACATTTTTTTTTATTATTTCCAATGATGGTGTCTTAGTCATTTCCAGAAACAGATTGTTCCAATTATTTGTAATTGCTTTTTTTTCTGCTGCAGTTTCCAAATTGTTTTCCATAACATGTTATTCCCATAATATTTAGTTGCTCTGTTTTTTCTCTTCTAAGGCAGTCGACTAATTTGATTTCGTTATCTTCTCTTTATTGTTCATGGTAATTCATTCAGTCTCTGAAATTAGTTGATCTCTTTATTTGTATTTTCTATTGTAGTTTCTTCTCTAATGAAGGAATCCTTTTTCATTTTCGAAACCAGTTATTTTCCATTTCTTTTGTGACGTGTGACAACATTTCGTTTCGTAGTCTTTAATATCTACAGTTATTTTTAGTATTTTGAGAGAATTTATTGCAATCTTTCGCTATGTTTCATTTTATTTATGCTTTCTTGCCTTTTTATTTAATATTATCTTTCTCAGATTGGCAATTACTGGGTCATGTGATCATTTTTATAATGACAGACATTCTATTTAGGTCAAGATATATATATATATATATATATAAAGAGAGAGAGAGAAAGAGAGAGGGAGAGAGAGAGAGAGAGAGAGAGAGGGAAGAGAGAGAGAGAAACGAAGTTGAACAGACCTATATATCAGTGAACCCGTCATAAAAGAGTTTGAAGATATTTGAGAATCGAGTACATTCTATGGCAGACCTAAGGTGGGCTGACCCGATCCTAAAATGTTAAAATTCTAAAGAATTAAAATTTACCTTACAATAAACAACGACATGCCAAATTGTATGTCGCTTAGCTACCATTAGTGGAATCTGGTTAGTTAGGTCTTCAAAGATTTGAAAATCGACAAATATACATACACTCTAAGACAAAAAAATCGACGCACCCCTCAAAATATTCCGATTGTAATGAAACTGTACATGCAAACACCTGTCATCGAATATTCAAATGATCACAAATTCGCCACCAATGAATGAATAGTCGGAACTACAGCGCGTTAAAACGGAGCACCATGGTGGCGTATATAAGGAGCGAACTTCGCTTTCAGGGACAAAACGTACAGTGGATTTCGATTGCGTTTACGTACCTTGATTATAACAATGCCTCGCCGGCGAATTCGCGGCCACTACAAGCATATGAAGGAGTTTGAAAGAGGCCGTGCGGTAGGACAGCGTGAGACTGGATGGACACACCTATGAATCGCTCCGTATTTGGGTAGTAGATGCAGCAATTAGACGATGTTGGCAGTAATGAGGCCGAAATAGGACCGGAATGACTGATATCAGCGGCAAGTGGGCAGTGGACGACCCAGAGCGACGACAGAACGGGAAGACAGAGCGATTGCCAGAGCTGATGTGGCAGCAGGAGATTCGTTGTTATCAGCAATCCAACGTGTGAAAGGCACAGAAATAACCACCCGGATTATTAATAGAAGACTACGGGAGCGGGATATGCACTCGCGGCGCCCTTTACGCTTCCAACCACTGACCAGTATGCACCGTCAACAGAGATTGCAATGGTGCAGGGCCCGATCAACGTGGAATTGTTCGGATTGGGAACAAATTATCTTTAGTGATGAGTTCCGACGACCAGTGCAGGCGTGTCTGGAGACAGCCCGGACGTCGTCAGGATCATGCTCCTAATGTCACCCGCCACATGGCCCGACAACATGGAGTTATGGTCTGGGGTTCCATTTTGTTTGATAACCGGATCCCTTTGATAGTCCTCCGTGGCACCATCACAGAACAGCGGTCCGTTGCCAACATTCTACGATCCGTTGTATTGTCATCCCTTTCGCAATATCCCGGGCAAAATTTTCAGCAACATAATGCCAGGCCACACACGGCACGCCTCTCTATTGATTGTTTGCGTGCTTACGATACACTTCCTTGGCCAGCTAGATACCCAGATCTCTCGCCTATTGAGCACATTTGGGCTGAGATGGGACGTCGCCTGCGACCATTCCAGATTGTAGTCAAATTAGCTCATCAATTGGTGGCCAAGTGGAACGATAACTCTCAGAATACCATCAGGCAACTTTATGCATTATTGTCACGTCGTGTAACAGCTTGTATCAAGGCCAGAGGTGAATCAACCTCATATTGACGTGCTCACTTTGTGTAGATCTTTCAGTGCAAAAACTCATCCAATTGTTCTGAAATTCTATTCATTTCTTTTTCTGTACATCCACATTACACGTACCAAATTTTGTCACATTTGAATAATTCTTTCTTGGTGCGTCGATTTTTTTGCCTTAGAGTGTATAAACAATATATATACCTCGTTTGAAGTTAAATGAAAAGGTAGTAAAAAGTGTAAATAAAAATCATTACTACGCGATTAATTAGGGTCTAAAAGTGCGATTTACAGCTGGTATGTCTCTTCGGAAAAATCGATACTTCTATCGCTGGGCATCCAACTTCGGATGGATGCAAGACTTGTAAATTTGCCTTTTTCTTGTAAAAAGTTAACGAATGACATAAGTTTTGCCATGTACTAAGTGAGTCGATAAGGGTGAGTTGGTTCAAAAATTATAAAATACATTGAGTGAAAATCATATTTTTAGATCTATTTGTTACATTAAATTGTCGATTATTCGACAATGTCGATTTATTAATGTCGATTTATTCGATTCAATCGATTACATTTTTCAATCAATCAATCAATTATATAATCAATCAATTACATAAATATTTTCTAACAGTTGGCAACTGAAATTTGGACTTTTTCTTTATATTTTGTTCCAAGAGATTTCCAGCTATATATCACTAAAATATGTACTTACTGATATGTCTTTTACTTCTAAATATGTAGTAGGATAACTCAAATGAAAATTATTAATTAAAAGTTTTATATTTTGATATTTTAAATGTTTTTAAAATTTAAAATTTGGGTCCGGAAAAAAAGTAAATAATAACATACTATTTTTTTTTACATAATCTTAATGCAGATGTTTTAAAACCTCCAAATATATAATTTTATTGAATTCTACCCGTAAGTTTGTGAAATATAGATGTTTAAAGTTTCCAAATTTCTACATTTGAGGCATCTGGCATGCAGCCTGCTAACTGTAACGTCTGGTCGGCTCATAAATTCGTTAATGGAACATTAAAACCTATCATTTGATACCAAATCCGTATACTCGATGGGTGGAGTAGATGTCAATTTTAGCTTATTTTAAAAATACACTCAGGGCGAAGGTCAACTGTAGGGACAGTCAGATTCACCAATCTCCGTTGACACCGCGAAGCTCTACCACATGCAATGCTCTAACCTTTTGTACTCGATGGGTCGAAGAAAATGTTGCTGGTTCACCGATGAAAATTAGATAAGTAGACTTTTCCGTCTCATCTAAATTAACTTGACGCAGCTTCATTTTTACCTTTGTGACATCGATTAATTAACTGCTGGTATTAAATCAACTGCTGGTATTTAATCAACTACTATATGCTATTCTTACTAAAGTGCAAAAAATAATCATATGATTAAGTTCAAATGTTAGATACTTTATTATGAGACAAATGGATTGCGGCCATTTCTATATTTCTAGTAACTGGCATTCTGGTTTCGTATCATTTATCGTAGGAATATTGTTATACTTTAAGTTTTATAACACAATAATAATTTTTCCGGGAATACAAATATTTGTCATGACTAAAATATATTTTATTATACTTAGTATGTGGAAATATAGTAATATTGCTATATATTGCTGGCAAAATTTCGGCGTGATGTTCGCTTTACTAAACATCTTTCCTTGAAACATCAATTTATAAGAATCTCTATCTGGTGAATAATATGGATTCAGAATCAAATTTCAGACGAGTATGAAGGGAAACTCCTAAAAACGTACACTTCCGGTGTTATATCCATTTTTGATTCAAAAATTTGAATTTCACTTAAAATATCCAAATTTCAAGATTGTCTAAAAAGAGAGCTTAGGAGAGAGTTGATATGTATTCAACATCAAATTTCGGAAAGGGATTGGAAAATTTACTAAGTATTTCCATTTCCAGTTCTGGAGATGACACTTCCGGTTTTTCGAAAATTCGCATGGCTACACAAAATAAGTGTAGAAAAGAGTCTAGAAATTCTTAATAATTCAATCGAAAATGATGAGTTCATACTACCTGCCGCCATATATAGGTTCCTTTATATATATATTTTTTGTTTTCATCAACGTTACGAGAATAATTCAGACTGTTTTCGCAAATTTATTCGATATTATCGATTCAATATTATTAGCGATATAATACTATCGATATACAGGTTATAAAAAAAATCCCTCGCAAACAAGGGAATATTTTCATTTTCAAATGATATAAAAGACAGTATCAGAGTGACCTCAATATCTGATACATGTTATCTGAAGGTATATATATATATATATAAACATACGAAGAATTTATCAAGTTATAAATGGAAGATATTGGGTGTGGCTTTTCTTTGCACTCAAATTTTATGCTAGCCTTTTATCACAGAAGCGCTTATTTCATATGCTTCAGAACAAAATGATTAAATGCCTTATCTAAAGTGGTGATAGCTTTTTCTCCAGGGGTTTATGCCTTCTGTTTCAACATAGCAAATGTTGGGGATAATTAGATAGCTGTTATCATGGAATGGAACTGATCGTTTACCCGAGTATATGTTAAAGGATAATTTTAGATGTTTTATTTTGGACTGATTATCAATTGCATATATAAGTAATTAGCAAAATTATAATTATTGCATATATAATATTATTGCATATAATTGCATATAATAGCAAAATTATAATAGTAATTAGCAAATTGTAATTTCATATATTGCAAAATAAATATTATCAATTGCATATATACGTAATTAGCAAAATTATAAATTGGTATAAACATGGTCATAAACACAGTTTTACTTTAAAACAAGGTTGAAAAATAGTTTTAAATTTTTTAAATAGTTTTGAAAAATAAATACTATCAGTTGCATATATAAGCAAATTGTAATTTCATATATTGCAAAAATAAAAATTACAATTGCATATATAAGTAATTAGCAAAATTATAATAGTAATTAGCAAAAGTAATTAGCAAATTGTAATTGCATATATTGCAAAATAAATATTATCGATTGCATATATAAGTAATTAGCAAAATTATAAATTGGTATACACATGGTCATAAACACAGTTTTACTTTAAAACAAGGTTGAAAAATAGTTTTAAATTATATAAATAGTTTTAAAAAATAAATACTATCAGTTGCATATATAAGTAAATTGTAATTGCATATATTGCAAAATAAATATTATCAATTGCATATAATAGTAATTAGCAAAAGTAATTAGCAAATTGTAATTGCATATATTGCAAAAATATTATCAATTGCATATATAAATAATTAGCAAAATTATAAATTGGTATACACATGGTCATAAACACAGTTTTACTTTAAAACATGGTTGAAAAATAGTTTTAAATTATATAAATAGTTTTGAAAAATAAATACTATCAGTTGCATATATAAGCAAATTGTAATTGCATATATTGCAAAATAAATATTATCAATTGCATATATAAGTAATTAGCAAAATTATAATAGTAATTAGCAAAAGTAATTAGCATATTGCAATTGCATATATTGCAAAATAAATATTATCAATTGCATATATAAGTAATTAGCAAAATTATAAATTGGTATACAGATGGTCATAAACACAGTTTTACTTTAAAACAAGGTTGAAAAATAGTTTTGAATTATATAAATAGTTTTGCAAAATAAATATTTACAAAATTTACAAATTTCTCATATGGGTGATTATTTACAAATCTAAACGTACTTATCATTTTTTACATTGATATATTTGAAATATAAAATAATAATAATGTACAGAAAAGTCCTTAAGTATCCCAATAACTGTGTAGGGAAAGATCCATGAAACACACATTAGTTCTATCTACCGTAAAGTGACCACGCCCGATCGAACAAAAGTGATTGCAGCGTCCGTAGGAGAGAATATAAAAAGTTAAGCTAACAATATTCGAAGCAAAACGAGATAGACAAAAATAATTGATAGGAATGTGAATCGTAATGTACCATTAGTAAGAATTGACAGTAGGAACAAGCGAAACGCGTATACGCGTCTTCACGCCGAATGCGCGTTTTGTTGCTCGTATTCAGGAAACGCGTATATGGTACATGCATAGTATTTTCTTTACCAAGATAATGGCGCGCTTAAGAACATTTTTGGAAACAGTGTATAGACTATTATGGTACGTTCTTGTGTCTGCGTTTACCAAATTATCGTCCCGATTGCAAACTAGAATTATGATGCCAGCTAGAAAAATGAAATGCAGAAAATTCAAATGAGCAATTTAAGGGTATAGAACAGATACAGTGGTGCTCAAAATATTGCATCCTCCCCAAAAATTTAGTATTTAAAAATGTAATGTTTAATATAGCGTAATAAACCCGATTGTTTCATCATATATCAGTGTATTGATCGTTATGTGAAAATTTCAAGTGGTATCGCTTTCAATATTATTTTGGGATAATAGATATTACTCCATGCCATCTTGAAAATATTCTTTTTTGTGAAAAACAATTGATTATTAAATATTTAATTAAAAAAATCTGATGTGGGTAGCATACGACTTTCCTTATATAATGCAATGAATTCATTACTTTTATAGTAAAAAAGAGGTTATTATTATAGTAGATACTTATATTCTTTCCAAGATATTGAATTTTCGTCAATTAAACTTCATTTTCATTGATTTAGCGTCATTTTTATCCATTTGATGAGGTTTTCGTAAATTTGGCAACATTTAAAAAGTCGCCAAGTTGGCGACATTCCGCTAAATTTGTCCCCAAAATCTCGTCAAAGGTTATGGACTGAGAAATAAGTTATTCTTATAGCAAATAAATGATTATTGGAGTTCAAATACAAAAGTATTACTCAAAGTATCCTTTCTCATGAATAGGACGAACTAGATCCACAAGAATGATGTCACCAAATTCATCGCATAATATTACATATGAAAAGTGAACATGTTTCTCAACAGTTAATATTTTTTTAATTTATGGGCTTTTGGATAAATTTATTTGAAAAGTGTGCAATACCCCGAGAACGGTTCATGCTGGCGTTCTAAAGTTTATATCAATCGTTTTCTAAGGAAAAATTGCATAATAAATGCCTATTTGCTTAATTTTATTAAAGGTTTTGATTTTTTGATGATTTTTTAAAAATTTTACTCGAAAATTTAGGGGGGGTTCTGAACATTCGATTGTGTTTGAAACAATAGGCTTCCAGTATTCACGGATCATGATTTTTGTACCAATTTTCATTCGAATTGCTCTATTCGCTCGTGAGATATTGTCTTCAAATACTCACTGACACACACACACACACATACAGACATCACCTCAAAAATGTTCGATTCGTGATCAAGGATGTTTGAAATGTGTTTTGCCGTTGAAAACTCTAAATCGAATTTTCGACCCCGTCACAATACCTACTTTTTACTGTGTATATAAGCAAAGTAATAAGAATATTACATATTCTCTCCTTATTATTAATTACTTAATAATATAGGAATGTCTTTCATTTCTCATTATTTCAAAATATTTCACAGATATACATTACTAAATAAATTCTATTTTTTACATTACTTCATAACTTCCTACTTCTTAATTAAATAATTTTAATACCACGTTAAATGTGTTACTGTCTGGCCTTTCTTCAATTAAAGTCATGAATTCAATTAAAGTCAAGTAATGTGTAATTTTTAAGCACCAGTGTAAAATGCTTCACATTTTCACATTTTCAATTTAGGACTAAAAATTAGTTTATCTGAGGCGATTAAAAATATATATAATTTATTTAGATTTTAAATATATAGAAACTTAAAATATGATATTTAAATATGAAATTTCTATAATAATGTATTAATGTTTTTATATAGTCTCTCATTTATTTACTCAATTTGTGTATTTTAAATAATTCAGTACTTCTTTTGTAAAATATATTTAAGCTAGAATGTAGAATGGCAATTTTTTTATATTTGTACAGAATACTTTATTTCAATAAAATGCAGAATAAAACAAATGGAAATGCAGGAAATTTGAAAATAACGAAATGTATGTTTTAAAAATATTTTGACTATTTAAATAAAAGTTTTTGACTATTCAAATAGAAATATTCTAAATTTATTTTCCTTTCACCAAAATGTAAAATTCTAATTATAATTATTAAATGACATCATTTTAGCTACGATACATAATTTAAAAGATATCGGTTTAAAAGCTTTTTTTATAAAAGTGTATCTAACTGTCATGCTTTCAAAAATAATTATAAACAGAGGTAAATAAAAATAAAACATACCTAGTGAAATTTTGTAAATGATTCTTGCATGTTATTTCATATATAAACTATTGTTTATGTATATTTCAAAGTAATGACGTAATTCACATATATCTTTAAATGTTGATACATTGTATAGTAAGGTATGTCATTTGCTTAATGTAAAATTATTTGGTATGCATTTATCCCCTCGATTTCCTTATACACCTACACCCCATCTATTATTCAGGTCAATTTAGGCAATATTTATCATGAAATTTGTATATTTTTTATGAGTTTTGGTTTGTAAATTATTCTTTTTCTTAAAAATTATTTAAAAATTTATTTTTTCTTGTCAGGAACACCGAACTGAAATTGATTAAATGTGTGTAAATAACTGATTTCTGTTAATATAAACGCTGTTACATTTGTCACATCGCCGCACAAACTCGGCAGCAATGTCATATCGGGAGAGTCCGGGATCAATGTCGCATCGGAACTCATCCCGACGACAGAGTCATATCGGCGGTGGATTCAGTTCCGGAGTCAAATCGGCGGGGAGTCGAACGAAAGTGAAACCGAAACCGATCTCACGACCGATATGCACAGAAGAATTGGAGATATGCAGATGAGTACATTGCGTCCACACTAAAATCACACATAATTCACATAAAATACTCACGTATAACTCATATATATCTCGCATGTAACCCAGGAGTACTTACGGTCTGGAGACATCAGTCCACAGATGGGTAGAAGAATAAAAGACAGAATTCAGGGTGTGCAAATAATTTAACTCATTATACCAAATATTCATATTTATTCTTAAGTAAGCCATTTAAATTTTATATATATATTCCAAACAAATTTTACTTTCAATATCCATTTCACAATAATACCTTCGGTAAATACGATCTCTTTCACTAGAGAACTTTATGCAAAGTAAATTAACATTCAGTTAACATTATATCAATCACACTCTTTAGAATCTTTATCAATCTAAATTTCCAAATAGACAATTATCAATATATTCAATAAGAATTCCAATTAAAATACGTTAGATTATAAGCCTTAAATTTATACCAGTGCTTGGAATGGAAATTTACTGTTCCACTGTTCATGAATTAGAATTTCAGTAATTTTTACCTCACCGTTCTGTAACAACAAATCCGTATAATTTTCAGAGCATCCGATCTTAACCTTATAAGGATTGCCGAAGGAAAGTTCCACAAAATCTCCGCAATGAAGTATCGACATCCGAACTCAATGTTCAATCGAACAAGGGACCACGCCCGGATTCGCCGGATAACGGTCAAAATCACAACCTAAAATAGAAAAATAAGGCATTAAATTTTGAATAAAATTTCAGATCCCGGTGCATTTCTTCCTCGGGCATCTTCCCGGATTAGATTTGGGAAAATCAATAATCCACAGCAATATGGGGCCACCGGCCCTACTCTCTTTGTTCCGTTTTCTCCTCCAAAAACTTACATCCGAACTTCTCAAAGTTCTTCTCCAAAAAGCTCACGAACACCGCCACAACAGCCCGACAACAGCCAAGAAGCTCTCCCATTGGCTGCCGACCAGAGGAGAAGTTTCGCTTTTCGAAAAACTTCCCACCGCCGAGGCAGGCGCCGCGAAAAAAAACAGCAGAACATTAAATTCACATTCTCGAACGAAACTAGACTTTCACACGTAAATGAATCTGAACAAGGCTTAACACAATGCAGGCGTTGAAAAGGAGAGATTTCCAAGCCGCGATTCTCAAACTGTCGAATCGAACATACATGCGATACGACACATTACAACATTTACATCCCTGACGTAGTTCAGCTATTAGTTTCCTCCGTAGAATACGGCTACCATCCTTGATTTAGAAATCCGAATCGAGCAAATTTCTAATTTTCTATCCAGCTTTAATTTTCCACGTAATATATCTGCACATACAAATCTATAAAGTTCTGTTTATTCATTCGTGCATACATTGCAGTCACACACGTGATTGCTTCTTCCAGCCAAAGTAATATGCAGCACTGTTGATCATAAAACAGGAAACCTTGAAAAAAGGAATGTTTAAAAAAATATGAAAGAAAATTCCATTGCAGCTACATCCATGGACCGGTTTTACGTTTATTATGCGTTTGTGAGCATGGATGGGCCAATATATGCACTGACAGCAAGAAATTTTCCTATCCCATACTGACTATCCCATACTGACAAGTGCATAATAAGCGTGAAGCCGGTTCACGTATGCTGATATCTGCAATGCAGTGTCTTCCATAGCACGGTAGATTTTAATATCATTTTTTCACATGCACTGTAGAAATTATCAATTTCCTTTCCTCTTTGTAAATTATTTTTTTCCAATGATATATCTATCTACAGAGAGTGGAAATGATTATTTTCCTGCACATATTTCCAGTAGAAAAGTTTAAAATAAAGTGTTAAATATTAATATTTATTTATTTCAATACATTATATAGTGATTGAACAGTCTTTTCAAGCATATCAAGTCTTCGATGTGTTGCTATAAATTTTAAATTAATTGTCTATATATAATGTTTTATATTAAAAAAACAACTATCATACAATTAGAATAAATGCTTTTTGAAATGATAGATGATGTTTTTTATTTCGTTAACTAAATAAATCTATATCCCCCAAACTTTTCCTTATATTAGATTAGAATAAATTCAAAAGAAAGTTCTTCTCTGAGAAAGTTCTTGAACTAGTTAACTTTGAGATATAAATGTTTTTAAACGTGTAAGAGACAAGCAATATATATCATGGTAATTTTTTTAATCGGAAGTAAAAAAAAATCTTAAGTGAAAATCTTTAATGGACCCTCTTGTTTTTCTAGGTAATTTAATACTGAATTCATATCATACCTCATTTAACTCGATCTGTAGACACGATAATCTTTAGAAATAGACGTGTCAAGATATTTTTTTGAATCGGGAGTGGGAAGAGATTTGGAAGTTGTTGTTGAGACCCAGACCGTCCGACCTACCAGAAAGAAGATATTTGGAAGTGGAAATCCTTAGTAAATATAGCAGCCCACTTTAGAATAGGATGTTAAATACATATCAATCATTATATAAATTTTATCTATATCAGATAACGAAAAATAGATGTTTCAAGGAAAATGTAAATCTCTGAATCGGATAAGATATCCCCAGAACTGTGAATCACCAAGTAAAAATTCCTTGTATCTCCTTTCCCCCTTCAAAAGAAAATGGCTGAATACATATCAGTCATTATCCACGCTGTGTTTATAACTAGATCGCAGAAATCGATGGTTGAAGGAATTTTTTTGAACTAGAAGGAATATTTCATAAAATTTTTGCAATGACCAATAAGGTCTTTTCATTGTGCTAAATGTAAATGTATGTCTCTTAATCAATTTGATTTTCAGATAACACAGGACAATGCACGAATAATTGGCGGGTTTTCACAATGGCAACGTACAATGTTAAATTCACGGCCAGCTCTGAGCTTAATTATATTAATTTGAACGCCACATTTTTAATAGCACTTGCTCTCTTCGCATTTTCAGGTCAACATCTCAAGTCAAAGTTACTGACATCACATTGTCAAGTTAACGTCGAAAGTCAGGGATAGAGGTGAACTTTTTCAATTCTGTTTCGCGGAGGTAGTCTGTGAGCTTTCATCTTGTTCTCATTGGTTCTCCGGTATCTGCTTGCTCATTGGCTTCCAGGGCTGTGAGGGGACATCCATGCTTCCCATTGGAGAATCTCCTCTAGCCCTGCGGACTTGTTTAAGTCCACGAAATTCACGTGGCGTGAGGCTATCATTAATTTTCTTGACCATAAATGGATGCCCGACCCATAATTAAAATTGATGTCACCTTGTCCCATGTTTGGTGCCATTCTGTCGCTTTTGCTACTTTTAGAACTTCTAACACGTTTTACTACCACTGTATCACAAGATTATTTAAGTAAAATGATAATTACTTTCCTTATATACATAATGTAAAAGGAAAGTATTGTGACGGGGTCGAAAATTCGAATTCGAGTTTTCGACGGGAGAGCACGTTTCAAGCATCCCTGATCACGAATCAAACATTTTTGAAGTGATGTCTGTGAGTGTGTGTGCGTGCGTGTGTGTGTGTGTGTGTCAGTGAGTCTGTGGAGACGATAACTGACTAACGAATAGACCGATTCGAACCAAATTTGGTACAAAAATCACCATCCGTAAACACTGGAAGCTTATAGTTTTTATACGCAATCGAATGTTCAGAACCCCCCCCCCCCTCAATTTTCGAATGAAATTTTGAAAAAATCGTCAAAAAATCAAAACCACTAATAAAGTTACGCAAATAGACATTTCTTATGTAATTTTTCATTAAAAAACGATTGACATAAATTTTAGAACGCTAACATGAACCGTTCTCGAGATATTGCACATTTTTCAAAAAAATTATCAAAAAGTCATACAAAATAAAAAAAAATATTTCTATTGAGAAACATGTTCACTTTTCATATGTAATACCATGCGATAAATTGGGTGATATCATTCTTGTGGATCTAGCTCGTTCCATTCATGAAAAAAGGTACTTTGAGTAATACGTTTGCATTTGAACGCCAATAGTCATTTGTCTGCTGTAAGAATAACTTATTTCTTCGTCCAATACGCTTGGCGAGATTTTGGCGACGAATTTGGCGGAATGTCGCCAACTTGGCGACTTTTTGAAATTTTGCCAAATTGTTAGAAATGACGCTAAATCCATGAAAATGACGACAATTGAAGAAAATTCAATATCTTGGAAGGAATATATGTATCTACTAGAAGAACAACATTTTTTTTAACTGTAAAAGTAGTAAATTCTTTGCATTATGTAAGGAAAGTCATGTGTTGCCCACATCAGATTTTTTTGAATCGGAAAAGGGTATATTTTGCAAATCCTTCAATCCCTCCAGAATTTGCTACTGAATTCATTTCAGTAATCAGTATTACTTTGATGTGAAGTTTATCTGGATACAGTCCGTTTCATTTCACTAAAAATTATAAGAGGGTAAGAATTGAGCAGTAATAAACTGATTTACAACACAAAATGCAGCGTAAACGAAGATAAATATATGTATGTACATTTCGGCGTAAACTAGTTTAAGTTGTATTGGGAGGATAAATTGTGAGCAACCTGAATTATTTAAGACCCTTAAACTTATTAAAGTGAACTAAAAACTTGAAAATATTCTAAAATAAACTAATGGCTGTGCCATTTGACCAGCACTCCCTGAATTATGAATATGTAAACCGCAAGTCTAGAATCAGACAATACGATATAATAATTAAATTAAAATATATCAGAATTATAGAGAAATATGCCAGAGAGAGCGGGAGAGAGATAAAGACAAGAACAAAAATATACGAGTGGGATATAAAAAAAATCGGACAGATAGAGACAGAGAAAATTATCAACTAAGAAACTATATATCGTTTTCTTAGTTGTAAGAAAAGTAATAAGTAGATACATCTAAAAAAAATCAGATGTATCAAAATACAGGAATAATAACATGGATGTTTATGGTTGATTAGGAAACGAGATGGAGGTAAAAATGTAAAGAGAATGGAATATGAAAATTAAAATATATTTAAAAAATAAGGATAATTTTTAGAAGAATGCGAAGAATACATGAAAGAAGGAATACGATTTTTCTCATGTGTTCAGTCACTAAAATTAAACAAACGCATCTGAAATAATACTAAAACGCTTTTTAAACATTGTCGTTTCGACAAATAAAACATGGTGAAAAGAATTTGCCAAATCATTTCCTACGTGATGACATAAATTTTATGAGTTAAACGATTATGAACGTGATGAACGGAACTAACAACTCTTGTTTCAGATATATACCAGCTGGGTGGATTATAAATGATAGCGAAAAAAAAATGACGACTGAATAAAACAGGAGTTGTTATACGTAGAAACATTACTTTTTTAGCCTCATAGAACAATATATTATTCGTTAATTAAACTTGAGAATCTGACATACAATTTGACCCTAATTTGTGTTGAAACATTATATTTTTATCTGCAACGAAAATGCTAAAACACTTCCTACTCGGAAAATACTCAAATGATTGATTTGTTACAAAGACACATAGTTCGTGGTATGAACGATAGATGGCGCAGTCATTCCGTAAACTTGTCTATAGACAGCTCCATCTATTGCGTATCATGTTAACTATTTCTTTTAGAACCAAATCAACCATTTACGTCTTCAAGTAGATAAGTATTAAGTAGAATTTTATTCGCAAGTCAGAAAATTGATAGTTATACAATTTGCGGCATACACTGAGCTAATCCTAAATCTGGAAATAAAAACGCTATGCGTGTTAAACATGTATATACATAGTTTTTAACGTTTTTTTACAAAGATGGAAAAAATCGGTTTTTTAAGCTGTTTATAATCCGTAAAGAATTCTATATCTACTCTATTTGATACAAACATTTTAGTGTCTCTCTTCGTGTCCAAAGTCTTCATATTTTTCGTAACGCTCAGATTTCAGTTGGAGATATTCTAATCATAGATGCTATTTATATCAAAGAGATATTCTAATCATAGATGCTATTTATATCAAAAACATGTTTTTTAAACTGTTTCTAAACATCACCGTTTCGACAAATAAAATCTGGTGAAAATAATTCCCATTGGCAGCGGCATCCGCAGGGAATGTATTCTCCTTTCTCTACCACCAACCTCTCGGAAGGACTTACGAGCCCACATGTTTAACGTCCCTCAAATTGAATATAGGGATAGTATGGATAGCGCAAGGGAATCGAACGTGGGTCATTCGAGCGCAATGTCCTTGCTATAGCCTCTAAACTCTCCCACCATTTTCCCAAAGTTTTGTCCAGTGGTTCTCTGTTTTAAAAATAATGTGACCACAGAGGCTCTGCCACTTTTAATATGCGTGCTTTAGGCAGAGTCTATATGTACGTTGGGAAAAATGAATTACTTTTTGAGAAAGTGCACTTTAGTTTTCTATGCTTTTGTGGAGTCCTTGGGGCTCTACAAAGCACAGATACACATAAAGATTCTATTTGGTCTAGAGAGAAAAATCGTACATACATTGGGCATTGTGTAGAGTTTTCTATCACACACACAAAAAAATTGTAGTATAATTCCTAAAATATTTCCTAACTAAAATGCCCCTCTGAAAATTTGAAGACTTTCTATAGGAAATCTGCTTCTAACTCTCCCGACCTATTTCATGGAACTTTTCAGTACTTATATATTTTATATAATATCTTTTTATGTTAATAGTTAATAAATTAATTATAACCTAATTGTATAGTTAATTATATACTTAATTATTTGTATATAATTGATTAACCTTCACGTAAAATTCGACAGGTTTTCTTTTTTTTCTTTTCAAAATTCTATTTTATCCCCTCCCTTATCTGTATATTTCTTTTTCTCCTTAATAAAAAGAGGATATAGGATTAATAGAATCCTACGATAGAATGCTACTCTTATCTTTCGAGTACCCAAAATATTCAAAAGTCATTCATAATTGTACTTGTTTAATGTTTTTCTGAAGATAGAGGCACATAACGTCTATCGCAGAAATAAAATTTCTATTGGACGAGAAAATACAACTATTTCAAAAATTATCCAAAATATTGGTGGTGTCAGAAAAATGGGCACAATAAAAATCGCAGGGCTTCATCATTTGCCCAATTTTCTTATTATAAAATATTCCTTTGCATCTTCTAGGACAATGTTTTATGAACAAACAAACATCACCAGCCATTTACTCTAATTCTTTGCTAAAACTGTAGTTAAAAATGTTACAACGCACACTGTAACAGTGCACATCATTTGAGCTGTTAAAGATATTTACATTGCTCAAGTGCACATGTTGATAAACGCTTTAAATTGTTCATCCATTATCTATCGTGTGCAAAACATGCATATACAAATAAAAATATAAATCTCGTTCCGAATTAATATCGTTTGAACTAGAATGTTTATTTATATTGCTCAGGTTCAGACGCAAACATGCTCCATTCTATAAGTTATCCATTCGTGAAATAGCGTGAGACAGATATGTAGTTCCAACGCAAAGTAGAAATGTCAGCTCCTCTACACTATTATCGCCATTTAAATGCAATATATTCTAGTAAAAGTAGAAATGATGAGCGAGGTTAAATTCGCGAGTTCATAATGTTGTGTTTATCAATTATTATAATTGAGATGTTGAGTTCAACTCTCAAAACAAGTACATCAAATCTTCCCAACGCTTTAAATAACAGTGCATTTATAATAATGTGGTTTGTAAATGAATAGCTCGTTGTCATACTGGAAGGTATAAAAATATCGCCTTGGAGCATGTAATAGATGGTGAATATTATCACCCCGCAAATGAAAACTAAAGCACAAAACGGTCGGCTGCGAAAGGTCCATTAAAAGGTATATTAGAATAGTTGATTATGACATCCATTAGTCGGGCAATTCTTTGTCATGAGGAGTGTTTAAATGTTTAGAATAATTGTCCAATAGTAGTTCTTTGTGGTGTAACATTTAAAGCATGATATTTTCCTGGTGTATTAAAATGTCAGATATAATATGGGCATTCATATAGTTACATTGTGTGCAATTATATTTGGGATTTAGAAGATAAACAATTTTGCAGCAGGAGTTTTGTTGAAAGAGGGCTTTTTGAAATCATAAATTGTGTTTGAAAACTCCGTGCTTTTTTATTCTAATAATGATTATGATGCAGAGGTTCTTAAACAATAAATGATTATGAATGTGACGTAGAGTAAACTCTCATATTCCAGACATGTTAAATATCATATTTTTTAGGAAAAATATTGTGGATTCACTGAAACTGTTTGTTTCCGAAAGCAAAATCTTGAAATGGACAGCATATGATTTTCACTAAGCTCGAATTAATTTTTTCTTTATTTTTCAATATATAGTTTGAGCTGATTGTGTAAAATATCACTAAATCGTATAACATAACACTAATTATTTTATTTAAATGTGACATTGCAGTTATAAAATGATTTCTATTTTATCTGAAAACGTGATACGTTTTCAAATTGCGGCATTTTACGAAACTTCTAAAAAAAACTGAAAATATCAACAACGGTTCATTGTAGCCTAATGGGAGTGGCTTAAAGTGAGAAAGTAAGAGTTTAGGGAATGATGTTAAAATCGTTCGAACATGTGTTTTAGAGTAACTCAACGTATGTCTTTTAATCTGGAATGACTATTTATTTTGCTCAGACACACACGTACAACACGTTCTTCATTTTGTTCAGATACACACGTACACCAGTGTATGCAAAAGATATATATCCAAATAAAATTTTTAGTTCCGTTTCAATAGCATTTGAGCTAGAATCAATATTTATAATGGTTAGGCCATGGAGGTAAAAGTATGAAGTTAAATCTTCATATTAAGAAAACGCCAATATCGTTTGAGACAATAATTCAGGTGGCGTTGGGATAAGATAAGTAGTCATGCATTATATGCATTTCAATGGCGAAAGACCTAAAATATTTATTTAAACTGTCAATTTTGTAAAAATTAGTTATTAGTACAACGCAAAGAATAACTGAAGCAATAAAGAATATTCCTACGTATTCAAAATTATTTTACTTTTCAATTCATTTTCATCTCCACATATTCTGTACTCTATCCTACAACTATGAAAAAATACTGGTTAATTATACTCATAATTAAGGAATCCTTAATTTAAAAATTATTAAAAATGCATATACTAAATACCACGCCTTTCTATAGTGTCAACTAACAATAGAAACTACTTTACAAACACTAGCGACACTTAGATATAATTCCCAAAGCATTATGGCATTTTCAAGTTTTTAATTATAGGAGTTTTATCTCCTCCTTTCTAACTCCATGGGTTAGGCACACACAGAAACACACACATTGTCCATTTCCATAAATTATCCGTTCTTGAAATAGTCTCAGCAAAAATTTTTGAAATAGTCTGAGCAACATTTTCTGAGATAGTCTGAGCAACATTTTCTGAGATAGTCTGAACAACATTTTCTGAGATAGTCTGAACAACATTTTCTGAGATAGTCTGAGCAACATTTTCTGAGATAGTCTGAGCAAAAATTTTAAAAATTGTCTGAGTGAAATAGTCTGAGCTGAATAGATATTTTACTGCTAAGACACACAGGAAGTCACACACTCACACGCCATTCTATAAATTACCCGTCTTTGATAAACATGCTTGCAAGATAATTACAAAACAAAGTAAACTTATTCAAAAATGGAAACAAAATTACTCAAATATTAAACAAAGTAAAACAGCTCCAAAGCAAACTAAAATTCTCATCTCCTTTACATTACTATCGCTAGACAAATGCCATGCATTCAAAATGACGTACTAGGTTAAAGTCACAAAATCTTAATGATGTGTTTATCAATTATTATAATTGAGCTGCTGAGTTCAACTCTGCCAGAGCAAGTACGTCAAATCTCCCAACGCTTTAAATAATGGTACATTGATAATAATGCGTTTGCAAATGAATACCTCGTTACCATGCTGTTGAAAGGGATAAAAATGTCCTGGCGAAACATGTAATAGATGGTGAATATTATCACCCCGCAAATGAATAGCAAAGCACAGGACGGTCGGCCGTGAAAGGTCCATTAAAAAGGTGTGTTAGAATAGTTGGATATGACATCCATTTGGCAGGTAATTCTTTGTCACGCGGAGTGTTTAAATGTTTCGAATAATTGTCGAACAGTGGTTCTTTGTGGTGAAACGGATTGAAAGAATAAGCTTTCTCTGGTGTAATAAAATGACAGGTATAGTAAGGTTGTGATTATCTAGTACAGTTTCATCATACGCAATATATATTGCTGAATTAACAAATGCATCTTTGTCGTATAGTTTTTGTTAAGAAAGTAATATTTTAAAGAATAAATTGTAAAAGAAAACATAAGTAATGAGATACATAAAAAGTAATATGACATAAGTAATGAGATTTTTTCATACTTTATTTTCATGTTGATGCTAATTAGTTTACAAAGATGCTTAAACAATATATGAATAAGAATGTAAGGTAACAGTAAGGTCTCATACTCTAGATGTTATAATATACAGCTGAGTAAGCCTGGATGAAAAAGGGATATTTACACAGCCCAAACTACTGAAGGTAGAAACTTCAAACTTTGCATACACGGGGGACTTGGCCTGTATGTAATGAAAAAAAAAATCCAAAATTTGAGAATTTTGTTCGATAAATTTACAAATAGCGGAATATTTTATTCTAACATTTTTTCAGCTATAACTAGCAGACATCTATACATAGAAATTCGTTTTTATACAATGCTGTTTAGAGAGATATGATTTACATTTTCTTAATAAAATCTGTGTGTTTATAATCCAATGTTTTGGAGACATTCTAATTTATAGTTACAAAGTGCGAGTTTCTATAATATTTTATCAATTAATTTTAGTTTTTGATTCCATTGTAGTAATTGCGGTTACAGAGTTACGTTTAAAATTCAAAAATCGTTTGTTGCCTGTCCTTCAAATCAAATGATTGACATATAATACTGTAATTAATCGACTTGTAGCTTAAAATGTCTGAAAATTTTAAATATAAGGAAACCTGCAGTGATCGGAGATGAAATAGCGATTTATATACCGTAATTTTCATGGTAATAGAACTATAAAATCCACGCTATTTTTATGTTTAAACTTGAAACGGTTTTTTTGATATTCAGAACTTTTATTAAGTGTGTAAATTTCCCATTTAGTGACCATTAGGTATTTAGTCCTTACAAAACGGGGATCAATTGCTAGTAAGTATTATATTTTATTAAAAAGTAATGTGGATTCATTGAAATATTCCTATTCGGAAAGAAAATACCTGATGTAGATCAACAACTGGCTTTACTTTTACTTTTTTAACACTTTACAACAAAGTTGAAAAGTGTTTATGACTTTGTTCATTCTGTCTGTCTGTCCGTCTGTCTGTCTGTCTGTCTGTCTGTCTGTCCGTTAGCACGATAACTGCCGTAAAAATGACTTAATCAAAATGAAATTTTAGTATGTTGTTCAGACGGTCTGTAGGACCTATGGGAATATAAATGAATAATACCACCCAATTAGTTTTGGATTGAACCCGGGTTGAAAAAATGAAATACATTGAGCCCTATGGGACCTAATTTTTCAAACATTTTTTAAGCGGATTTAAAATTCACAAATTGCTTCGAAAATTTTATGTAATAGTCAAATTGTTCCATAAAATATATAAAAAAAAAATTCAGCGAAATATATTCAGTAGTTTTTTAAATAAAAATTAAAATAATAATTACACATCTTATATGAAACGATCACGTGACCATGATATGAAACGATCACATGACCCACTTCAAAATGATATATGGCATCCATCTTGTTTCAAAATCGTGATTTTTTAAAGTTATTTTTAATTCATATTGAGTGTTGTATCCGTCCAAAAACTACTTTATTTTTGCTTAAATTCTGTGCATCTACATACTAAAACAACACAATGGCAATATATTTGAGTTTAAATTCTCATTCAAATTTCATTATTTCTACAACTAAGCCTATTTTTCACCTATGTAAAATGTAAACAGCAAAATATGTAGAATGAGTTGCATTAGAATTACTGTATTTCTTTAACACAAAGTTATTTAGTCCATGGAGTCTGCATGGCTGATATGAATGAAATATTAATTGATTTTATAAACAGAAGGACGATTTTTTTCGATGAAGTCTTAAGCATAAAGTTTATGAATTGTAGCTCCATGGTCTTAATTTTTAAATAAAATAAATTATTATAGTATTATGATGAATGAAATGGAGAAAGTTATGAATGAAATCCTGCTTTTATAAAGATATCCAGGCGTGTTATTTTTTCTATGACGTCATTTGAATTTATTTCAGTTGTTTTCGATGAAGTTTTCAAATATAACAAATTATCGTAGTATTATGACAGATTTAAAAATATTACCGTGGAATGTATTGCATTTTAGAGATATTTAAACCACGCAATTTATATTTCAATGCCGTCATTTGAATGAAGTTCATTTTTTTCAATGAAGGTTTAAGTTTTCAAATATAATAAATCAATGAAGTATTGTGATAAGTTTTAAAATATTACCGAGGAATGTATTGCATTTTAGACTTGTTTAAATAAAATTGCATTGAAGTTGGAATGTGTTTCATAATCAATGCTTTAAGCATGATTGATCTTTCTTGTTATAATATGAAACTACATATTTGAGTTTATCGTATATAAGAATATTAAGATGGATTCTTATCTAAATTTTCACATTACCAAATTCAATTTGCGTTTCTTATTTTTCTACACTTTCAACTATGTTAATGACTTTGTTCATTCTATCTGTTTTTCTGTCCGTTTGCACGATACCTGCCGTAAAAATGAATTTATCAAAATGAAATTTTAGTATGTTGTTAAGACGGTCTGTGGGACATATGGAAATGTAAAAGAACTATATCATCAAATTATATTTAGATTGAGCCCTGGTTGAAAAAATGAAATACATTGAACCCTATGGGATATAATTTTTCAAACGAACGAAACAGTTACCTTACACCTTTCTGGTAGGTCGGTCGGTCTGGGTCTCAACAACAACAACCCATATTATATGAAAAGATCACTTGACTCATTGCAAAATAAAATATGGCATCCATTTTTTTCCGCTTAGTGAAAGTCGTAATGTTTAAAGATAGCTTCCATTTATATTTTATGCTGCATCTATCCTAAAACCGCTTTACTTTTGTTATTATCTGGGTATGCAAATTCTGTGCCAAACCAATTACAATGTTTTTGACTTTAAATGATCACTAAATTTTGATTATTTCTACAACGAAGCCTAATTTTAACGAATGTGGAATGTAAACAAATCAAGCGATTGTAAGATGAGTTGTATAAGAATTGCGGATTTTTTACAGCAAAATTATTTAGTTCTGGTGTCCGGAATATAAGTGATATGAGTATAAGAAAAATAAATTATTGTAGTACTGTGATAATTTTAAAAATGTCACCGCTGAATGTATCGCATTTTCAAGATGTTTAAATAAAATTGCATTTCAGTCAGAAAATGTTTCGTAATCAATACTTTATCTATGACTAATCCTTCTTGTTACCAAAATATGCATTCATTTTAGCTTATTGTATGAAATAAAACTTTATAAAATGAATTAACATTAAATAACTGCTTATGTCATCTTTCTAGACTTTTAATACATTGAATCTGCATCTTTCTTGTGGCATTATTTTGAAATTATGGTATAAAACAATACTGAATTAGGTAAAATAACACTAATAAAACTATTTATGTAACGTTCATTTGAATTTGTACTTTTAAAATATTTTAAGTTGGCCGATTTTGGCGATTTTTTCTTGTTTGTGGGATCATAAAAAAAAATTAGATCCCCTCTTCTTTTTCGAAAACACTCCCTTGCAGCAAAATGTTACAACATAATGCTACTGTACTTTTTGTTGAGTTTTCTAATTGGAACTTTATATCTGCTAGAAACAACCGACGAGTTAAATCTCAGAACATAAACTAGGAAACACCCTGTGTATTTATAGAAAGTAAAAATGTACACCAATAAGTAAAAATTTCGGAACTTTATAATGGCGTTTCTAACTAGTGCCCAAGTTCCGCTTTACCGTTTAAGTCTTACAACAATCAATCTATGTGTCCCGGCTCTCTGTAAGCCATTAGATTCATAATGATGCGGTACGTAAATGTATATCTCGCAGCCATACTGTTAAAGGGGATAAAGTTGCCTTTGCATAACATGTGATAAATGGTTAATAATACCACCCAGTAAATAGAGGAAAGTATAAAATGGACGTCTGCGGAAAATGACTTGGAAAATTATTTGCAAGAGAATGCAGGAATTTCGTACATAGTCGTGACGTAGTATCGTAGTCGTGACGTCAGTAATATAATTACGTCATTTCAGATGGTATGGGTTTGGTTCCCAATTTCTGACATTATTTGCGGTAAGGTAATGGCAGGAATTGGAACCAAACCCTTGTCACCTGAAATGACGAAATGACGAATGGACATAACTGCATCATTTCAGGTGGCATGGCTTTAGTTCCCAATTTCTGCCACCTGAAATAACGAAGTAGCATAACTGCATCATTTTATATGGCACTGGTTTGGTTCTCAATTCCTGCAATTACTTTATTTTAGGTAATGGCAGGAATTAGGAACCAAATCCGTGCCACCTGAAATGACGAGGTAACATAACTGCGTCATTTCAGATGACACGGATTTAGTTCTCAATTTCTGCCACCTGAAAAGACTCAATAAACATAACTGAGTCATTTCAGGTGGCATGGCTTCGGTTCTCAATTTCTGCCACTTGAAATGACGTAGTAGCAAACCTGCATCATTTTAGGTGGCAGGGGTTCGATTTTTAATGCTTGCCTTACCTTAGATAATGGCAGGAAATGGGAACCAAACCTGTGCCACTTGAAATGACGCGGTAATATAACAGTGTCATTTCAGGGTGACACGGATTTGCTACCCAATTTCTGCCACCTGAAATGACTCAGTAACGTAACTACTTTATTTCAAATTGAATGGGTTTAGTTCCCAATTCCTGCCATTACCTCAGGTAATGAAAAGAATCGGGAACCAAACCCATGCCACCTGAAATGACGCGGTAACGTAACTGCGTAATTTCAGGTGGCATGTCTTTGGTTCCCAATTCCTGACACCTGAAATGATACAGTAGCATAACTGTGTCATTTCAGATGGCACGGCTTTGGTTCTCAATTCCTGCCACCTGAAATGGCGCAGTCATATACTGCATCTATTAGGTTTGGGAAAGCCTTGACAAGTACGCAAGTGCCACAAAATTTAGCATGTACTCAAATGCCACTGTTCGGAAGTAGTATCACCAATTCAATATTTTGACGTGGAATACGTTTTACCGGCACAGACTTTGTCATTTGGGTGTGACGAAAAAGGGTAAGATTTAGAATAGGTTTCAGCTTGTGATAGATGGAGGGGGGGGGCGAGAGTAGTATTAAGTGTTAAGGTGAGGGCGTCAGCGTGTTGTGAGTGGTGACATCGCATTGTTTTATCCCATGCAGAATTTAATATTGTGAAAAGCTAAAAGTAAAATGTTTCTGCTCACCGTCCATATGCATCGATAATATTTTTAAATTATATTTTATATAAAAATTTATTTCTTGTTATTAATACAGTTTATAAAACTGCCTTCATCAAATTCAGAAAGATAACCTAATAATAAGGCCCGTCTAATGCCGCCAATCGGATCAAAATATTGACAATAAACGAAAATGTCTACAAATTGATAAAAATGACGCCTAATTGTCTGTCAGTCTACCGTATCTGTAAAAATCGTTTTTCCAAAGGATCACAATTATAGCATGTTATTTGGTATGGTTGCATATTTCGAGAAAAAAATCACTAACTGCTTAAACATGCTTTTTGGTATGAGAAAGTTGAGTTGAGCTGTACTCCAGTTAATTTTGTTTGACTTTTACTGCCTTGGGATACAATACTATAGGAATTATTGATATTCTAAATTTCAAGTCATTTGTTTAATTTTGGCAAATATCTTTTAAACTCATAATTTTTTATGAGTTTGAATGAAACAGGATCAAATTGGTAGAGTTTTGTATATAACATTGAATGTTTTCTACCATTTTCTTGTCTTCAATTTGTCATATGTTGACTCTCAAGCAAAATATTTCTGCTTATCATGAAACAAAGAAAATGATTAAATAAAAAAAGTGCATTTCTTTATTGAGATGAACTTCTAAAATAATCCAACATGGCTTATTGGACAGATATCTTACTAAAGATGCGGCTTTATGTTAAAAATCGTACATTGATTAATATTTCTAGCATTTCATAATCTTTCTGATTAACTGAAAATTCTTGATGATCAGAAAGAGATTTCAGAAAATCGTCATATAATTTAATAGAAAGTCTTGTGAGAAATAGTTCTCTTGGAAATAAATGGCTAAAACATTTGAATGATTTTATCGTTCTTTGTTCGTTACAGCATGTGATTTATTAACAAATTATTTTAAAACGTATTATTACTTTAATTAATTTAATGTAAGTAATAATGAGTTTGGTGAAAATGTAATTGTTCATTATGAAAGTTATTTTTCACATTTGCTTTTATTTCATTTATATTTTTGCTTCTTGCTTTAAGTATGCACAAAATATTTATTTATAAAATAATACATTTATCATTGATTTTGTAAAAGTTTCAATAGCACTAAAGGAAACATTAGGGTAGAAACTGATGTCATTGTAAGAATTTGTGTTAATATATCTGAGTAGAGAAAAAATTGAAAAAAAAACACTTTCAACGTGAAATAACGTGATTTTCTTATTTTCACCCTTATATTTTTTACATTTACAGAAAAAATATATAAATAATACACACACACACACACACACATATATATATATATATATATATATATATATATATATATATATATATATATATATATATATATATATATATTTAGTAATATATATTAGAATCTGAGATTTGCACATGAATATCATATAAACCTATTGTTGAAAGATATAATGCGAATTATAATAGTGATAAATTGAAATTGTTATCATTAGGTAAGTAAATATATGAGTTGAGAGAGAGTCTGTAAAAGGAGGATTATAAATGCTTTTAGAATAGTTAATGATAAACGTAACACCAAATATTTAAACTGTACTTAATATTTGGTGTCATAATGTCTGGCATGACTGACAAGAAGCGTTATGACAAAATGTAATTAAAATATATATTTTGCATTGCCATTTGTGCGTTTGCCATACAGGCCTAGACGAAATATTCTAGACATACCTTTTATTTTATCAGACATGCGTTCTATTTATGATTACGACTTTTCGAGATACTTTTTGTATTTAGTCTGGATGTGAGTTCTAATTGCATTTTAAGGCCTTGTAGCGTCCATTCGAAATATAGAAAGTAATATAATTGTATCTGTAGACCAATAAGTAAAGTGTAGTTAATCAGCGGGAGATGAGTCTGTCAATGTCTAGAAAAGACATAGGTCCTATTCCAGCTCTAGCAACTCAATTGACAGATTGTATGTAGTGATTCATTTAGGTCTGAATAATATCAAAATTGAACATTTCCGTAGGGCTTTACAATTTATGACAGTGACTTCATTTCACGAAGAGTTAGTATTAAAATGATGCTACCATGTATATAAAATATGTAATGTGTATATATGTGTATTTTCTTGAGAGCATGTTTTTTAAAAGAACTTTTGCCAACATTAAAGCCTAATGCCTCCTTATGTGCTTACGAAAATCTCTAACAAACAGAAATCAATGCAGTATTTTTTCAATGATAAATGGTGTCATTTAAGGATAAAAGTTAAAATGTAACTCTTCTTTCAAAATATATTATATTTATTCAGATGTAAGGGAATATTTGGTGTATTACAATCCAGAGGTGCCGGCAGTCATAAAAATGCACATTACATGCATTGCACAGTATTGCAACATCTTATGTGCTAATTGAGCTCTATATGATTGCAATAATGGCTGAGATGCAAAAAATACAGGTGGTTATTGTCTATCATAATGTCCATCTTTTTATATTTAAAATTCAGATGAATTCCACTCCAAAAGACGCTAAAATGGCTTTGAAAAGTTATATATGCCAGTTGCAACCAACTAGGTATAACACAAAATATTAATGCAATATTAATTACATTAAAAAAGTTAGACCTTTTCATTTATTTTCGGAATAAACGAACAATTACTTGCTGAAATTTCGATTTCTTTTCCAATTTTATTATTTTGGTAAGTCGCTTTTATTAAATGCAATTTAGGATACTGTGCTGTCGATTCACAAACAGCTGTCGCGTCAGAATAAGGGAATGAAACGTAATTTCGTGGCTTTTTTATAGATAATTCTTTTGAATATGTAGCCATTATACATTTTGGCAAGTAATCTGTGCAATAATTATGCGAAGCGAATAAAAATTGTTCGATTTTAAATTTGTTCTGATTTTACGTTTTAAGGGCTGCTAAAGTCCCGGGCTGCTAAAGCGATTAAGGGCTGCTAAAATCTCAAGATTAAAAAGTCACTGATAAAAATGAGACACTGAAAGAAGTGATCTTTAGTTGTGCGAACCGCAGCTGTACTCAAAATGCGACCATTACGGCCAATATGTTCTATAAAAAATACATACACATTTTAATTTTTCTACAAGCACTGCTTTATTGTAATTTTAAGCTATTTCAGTTACAATCTCCGTTATTATTAATGAACAGACCGTATAAATTTATGAAATTCATTTTGAATTGAAAACATTATATACTTTGAATTCAAAACAAATTTTCGTAATTTGATATTCGAAACTATGATTTCATTTTGAATAAGAGATATATTTATGCATTAATTATAAAATTTCCATTATAACTTCAATATTACTGCCATCCTTAAAAATATGTTAATTTTATTTGAAGATAAACAAATATGATACAAGAGACTCGATTACTATTCAAATGAAGTGTTACAATTTATTCGAATTATGTGTTTGAAATAAATTAAGACTATATTATGTATAACGACTATGAATCTTAAAATCTAAATGCACGTTATTTTAAACTCGCCGTAAAACTATCTTTAAGAGTTATATAACTAAAATGATAAATTAGATGTGATCGATTAGATGTGACGATTGTATAATTTACGAGTTAGTATTCCATTCATTGAATTAAGATGTATATTAGTGATGTATTGAGTTCAATTTCATTATTTATCAGTAAAATATGCAAAAAATATACCAATATTAAAAATGCGGGTAAGCTATTATTTAAAGTACACTTTCGGGGAATTGAAAACTTTATATTACGTCAAAGTTATTTTGCATGTGAAGTTATTATTATTTATCAAATTATTTGCTAAATTGTTTGTTAGCAGTTAATTAGCTTTGCGGATTATCCGCGACCCTGCGATACTCTTTTAGTTCAGTGACATTTGCGTACAGTGACACTGGTATATAAATTAAATTTGGTGGCAGTTGCTTACATGTCAAGGAATTTCCAAATCTAAAAGGTGTAGTATTGGAAAAAAGCGGCGTTTGATTACATTAGATATCCTCTGTTACATAATCTCTCATGTCATTTTAATCAGATTTAATTAAAATTAATATATGACAATATCAGTATTACGATAAACGCAGTCAAACTTCCTAGTTCCTTCTAATTTATCAACAGACATATTTTTTATTATTTTAATTTTTATTTATTTTAATATTTTTTATTTTCATTTAATTGTGTCTTTAAAGATATTTCAATTATATTTTTTTTAAATTTACTCTAATTTATCAAGATAAGCTAAAGACTTCAAACACATCTTTACATCTTGGGTACTTTTGTAATGTCGTTGATTTCTATAGATTCTCTTATTCACTTTCATGTATCTTTTATTTCGTTTATTTCCTACAAGATTAAGTTATGTTAGATTTACAAGAATGCCACCGAAGTCAGATTCATCTTTTAAGCTTTGAATAAGGGTCTTGATTGTAGGTTATGGTTTACTCATTAAGATATTACTTACTACTTATTAAAACAGCCCTCTACTGCATGATTGGTTCTGTGCTGAATACTGTAATAGTTTAAATGCTAGTTGTAAAGGCAGAATTTGCTAGCCATGCTTTCACAAAATAGTCGTAACATTCCAGCTATTTTTGTTGCTGCTCTGACCTTTGTGAAATTGCTAGTTACCCGCTGTCTATGCCTGCATCTGGAGGATATGCTAATGCTGCATATAGATGCACATGACGTCTAATATCTTTAGTTTCCTTATAAGCATTGGCTAATCTAAGAGACTGAACATGCCTTCACAGATACTGATTAAAATGAAAGTTGCATCCTGAAGAAGCAAAAAAGGAAATTTACTTTCAAACAGCCTATATCAACATTTTTAATATATAAACTGGTTTATAAAGTATCTTTAATTATTCCAATTTGTCATAATACTTATCATTACTCTGCGGCATTACGAAATTATCTATATTATACACAAGTGCCACCTCTTTTCCTGTGCTGCACTAGCTAGGTTTGGGAACGCTTTGGCATGTAAATTTAACATGTGTAAGTGTATCTGTACGAAAGTGCCGTCAATTTTATATTTTAACGTGGAATATGTCTTTTCCACAGAAAGTTTTGTCCATCACACCTGATCTGCCGTTCCGAGGATCGGGTATGACGAAAAATAGTAAGATTTAGAAATAATGTGGGGGAGGGGGGGGGATCGGCATGTAATAGTCGGGGGGGGGGGAGCGAGCGTGTTGTCAAGAGTGAGGGAGAGGGGCATACGCGTGTTGTGAGCGGTGACAGCACATTGTTACATTGCGAGAAGCTGAAAGTTAAATATTCAGCATATCTTCCACATGCATCAATAATATTTTAAAATTATATTCTATATAAAAATTATTTCCTTTAATCAATACATTTTACATATTAACCTCTTCAACAAATCCAGAAAGCTGGACTTAATAATAAGACACAACTAATTGAAATAGATAGAACCTAGAGTTACCAACTTAATGAATTCATGACTAGCATCGAGGTTGCCATTTTAGATGTTTATTGGATAGATCCAATTATTTTCAGAGACATTTAAACGTAGAGATTCACATCTAGCTATCTATCAATACATGTAGCTATTGGTAATTGTTAAAACCGATAATTTTAATTCTTTGACATCAAACCAACAACATTTTAAAATTTAATTAATAATGTAGCGATGTATAATATTTTATATTTAGACAAATCTTTTATAAAATTGTCCAAAATACTAAAACATTATGTGACAAAAAATACTTGATATGTATTTAAGGTCACCGTTTTGAACTTGACTCATTTTCAAATTTTACAATTTCAACCTTTAGCTCACATTGTTTTACTAGTAATTGTTGAGAATAATTTTATTCAAAGCAAATACCCTTTAATGTTTAATCGGCTAATTTTGAAATAGCAGAAGATATTTAATTCAAAACTATATATATATATATATATATATACACAAGGTGTCCCAAAAACATTGCCCTCGGCTTTTATTCCTTAAATATTGATCTTAAACATATATAATAAATTGCAAAGTTGCGTAAAAAAAGATACAGAATTTTATGAAATTGACAAAAATTTTCAGGAGATAAAATTTGAAGAAATACAAAATTTAAAGTTTTATACGGTCCCCGTACACTCTACAACACTTCTCTACGGCATCTCTCTACTGTGCGGTCTGGTGGAAATACTCAGGACTCGTCATGGCATTCTGACCTCTTGCGTCGGACTTTCCCAACTACTTCATCACTTGTTTCATAACTGCTAACTCGTATTCCCATAGAAGTTGTTTAATATCATCTCGTGGTTGCCTCCTCCTTTTGCCTGAGATCTGACACACCTCTTTGGTTCTTATTGGTAGCCTTCAGGTCGAAGCTACAAGCATCTTTTCAATTGGCCAATTTTTTTACCCAATATCGTTGTTGCTTCACCTTATCCTTAGAGTCCTTCGACACACCTAGCTTGACGCCCCTAAATTGATTGTTTCTCCTGACTTTTGGGTAAGCGTGTTGTAAAAACTGTCATCATTGAGACTGAAGGTATTATCTGACGTTTCAGACACAATAAATAACGTACATAAAGCTGTCTCATAATGAACTGGTGTGAGATCCATTTCTGGTCTCACAGTTCTGAAAGAGACAATAGATGGATCTGGAGGGTTAGTAAAAGATACTGAAAGATGTATTATATGGGTTTGAAAGAGTCAGTAGAAGGATCTACAGAAGTCAGTAGAAAGATTTTAAACGAATCACTTGAAGACTATGAAGGAGGCAGTAGATGACTCTGAAGGAGTTAGTAAATATGCTCTGAAGGAATCAGTAGACGTCCGTGAAGGCACCAGGAGAATAGATCTGAAGTAATCAGAAAAAAAGCTATGAAGGAGTTCTGTAGTAGGCTATGAGTAGCATATGAGTGAGCAAGTAATAAAATCCTAAAGTAGTCAAAAAGACTGCCAGAAAAGTGAGTAAAAAGTTATGAAGTCAGAACAAGAGTATTTAGGAGGTAGTAGAAATCCACGGAGTAAGTACAAAACACTAATTTTGATCACCTTGTACTTCACATATTATAATAAGCGTTTCGCATTTCAATGCGTTTTCACACATTTTCCACAACATTTTATATACTACATTGCAGTGATTTCTATTTATATGTTTACTTTATACCATTACAAACATTTTCAACGATGCTTTTCCAATCTGCAAACATTTTTTTTGAAATACTTTCTTATTATAGGTAATATTTTGACAACCTATATCCAAAAATTTTTAAGACATTAATCAAACACAACTGTCTTAGAATTAATATTGTACTGAAGTATTTTGCCCCAAGAAAGATTTTAATAACCGAAATATCATGTTGCTAGGCAACGAAAGTAGATAATTCGTATACTGGAAATTTCATGGACGTGTTCTTATGCGTTGTTAAGTAAGAATGGCGTATTTTCATTTATTTTTTCCTCTTCGTATTGATGATTAATGTCATGCGCATGGCCATTGGTAAACAAAATTTATTGAACAAATATTGAGAAAAATGTGTTTAACTAGACTTTTGTGCCAGGCTTAGATTCATTCCACATAAACTGCGATTGTGAGAATTTAGTGATATCGCCAACAATTCATTTTAGTTTATCACTTTGCCAATTACTAGCCATAGTAATTTTTTTGCTTAGTACTTATTTGTAAGTACTTTTGACCTGAAATACGGGTTCACTATTGTTTAGGAGTTGAGTTATTACGAGCTGTTCTGGATATAAGAAATATTACTTTTCAATATAGAACCTAGTATCTCCCAAAAGATTCAAGCGAATTTCACGACAATTTGGCATGATTAATGCAATTGATAAAAACAAAATTCTAATAATGATGAGCGGGATTTATTTAAAAGAAATATCAGATTTGTATACGATTTTTCTTACAACACTTAATGTGTAGCGAACTTCATGTGCTGTACATATCGCATTTTCAATTTATTGATTAAATAAATTTACGTGCGATAAAATTATACTTTATAAGCAATTAAAATACTAACAGCTTCATTACGTCCATTATTATTTATAAACAAATCCACTCTGAATACATACCGTGGCACATTATTTATGTTTAACAGTTATTAGACATATTTCAACAATGAACATTTGGGATAATTACTTAAATAATGAATGTCATACTCAGCCACTCTAATATGCTTTTCTATCATTCCCTTTCCTGGGCATTATTCTACTATTTCTCATTTATTTACTGGATGATAACATTCTTCATCTATCATGCACTTAGCAACGTCATATTTAACCTCTTCAGAGGTAAGGCTGTGAGGCATTCATATCCGAATAGTGCTGTTATGGATCTCATTCATTTCAGAGAGTTGAAGAATTGAGCACAGTTGCTTAAGAGTGTTGCTGAATTGTTCAATTATAATCGTAAAATTATAATAAAAGCCACATTTATTGCTTTTAATTTTAAGTAATGGAGAGTCTATATGTGTAAGAAGAAATATCTCTCATGGACGTGGAAAATTATGCTAGAGATAAACTGATGCAAATATATGAAAAGTTTACAGCTAGCACATCTTTCGGAAAAAATACTTTAACAACTATCATGATATATTAACTTCACGGTATTTTACTGTTTTCCATTAGAGGTAATTAGGAATAGGGGGTGGTTGAAAAACATGAAGATATGTATTGTTACTGTCACCTTTTGTTTCGATTTTAAAATATCCCAACTGTTGTAAAGTATATTTTGGAAGCATGTACAGTACATGTATGATTTGTGCAATATTTATGTGGAATTTTCACAAAAATTCTTCCCAAGTTCTACTTTCTACTGACAAGTGGCAGCAAGCAGAGTGAGGAGCCCTCGAGTTCTGACGGTTAGTGAGCGACAAAAAGAAGGGTCGGACCCATATCGGGCGTTTACCGTCTCTTTAGTAGATGTGGAAAAAGAGATCCGGCAATTAGTATGTGGTAGCGGACATGGGATTGACCCCTATTTGTATATAAGGGTTTCTTAAATGTCCGTAATCGAACAGAAGCATGTTAACACGCGTTCCAGAGTGGGTCGTATATAGTGCTGGATATACAAATAAAGAAATTCGAAATAGCCATTTTGTAAATGCGACTTTGTGACATAATTTTCCAAAAGAACTGTGTTGACGTGTCCTTAGTCGACATCTAATAGGATGGTACCAGAAAAGGTTAAATGGTTAAATGTGACGCTTGCTGTTCCCCCTTTTATGGTTGTTCATTGTCCGATAACTTCTCAAAATTTAACCGATTGTTTTTAATTCGGCTATATATTGGAAATTGATGTTTTATAGACCAAACTCGTTGTTAAACGTGATTGGATAAAATTATGCATATTGCATCAATTTTACTGAAATACATAGTCCGCTGGTGATCCAGTAATTATTGCACCATTTCTACAATAAATCTTCAAATTTCAGTGCACGGTGTAGGAAAAATTTAAATTGCAGATATTATTTCGAATTCAGAAAAAACATTTTAAGCTGATTAAAATATCCCTCGCTTAATTTTGAATCATACGGATATCAAAGAATCTCAGTAATAATTAAACAAAAAGAAAACAGGCATCATAAATTCATTAAATCTATTTTGAATTAAAAATATCACTTATTTTGAATTAAAAATAAATAATGTTATTTGATATTCGAAACTAAAATTTTATTTTAAATAACAACGATATATTTATTCATTAATTATAAAATTTCCATTATAATTCAAATATTACTGCTATTCCTAAAAGTATTTTAATTCTATTTCAAAATAAACACAAATGACACAAGAGACAAATACATACTCAAATGAAGTATTACAATTTATTCTAATTATAAATATTTGAAATAAATTGAAATCCGAATATATAACCTCAATAAATATAAACATCTAAATACAAGATATTTGAAGCTTATTATAAAATGAGTTTAAAACGTTTCTAAAGAAACAAATGATAAATGAAATGTGACCGACACATTTTTGAGATTGTGTAATTGAATATTTATGAGTTGTAATCCGAATCTTTGAATTATGCTGTATAAGGAGACATTGGGTTTACATTTATTGTTTGTTAGTAAAATTAGCAATAGTCTAAGCATTATTAAAAATATAAGTTAATTTCTAATCAACTTTATAAGTAAATGGCAACTATATTTCCATTCAAAGTTATTTTATGTTTGAAATATTAATAATTATATATTTATAATAAATTACTTCTGAATAAAAGGTGGGAAATTGTCTTTACTAATCATAACTCAAACTGCAATGCAGCATACGGTTGTTTCGAAAATAAGATGGTCCTCCATCTTCATGGCTAATAAATCCAATAAGTCCTAATTGATCCCTCCCTCATAACGAAATTTGTAAATAGACAAACCTCTTTATTTTAATTTCTGATTAATAACGTTTCATATCTCTGCTTATCATCTGCATAAAGTGGTTTTAATATTTGATAACTTTTCATTGTCTCCTGTTTGCTCTAATTGGTTTCCCGTAATTGGTTAGAGCAGGGTTAAACGTTTCAGGTTTTTTCGTTACTGTTCAATTGATTTTATCCCTATTCAGTTGTTTCCATTCATTCTGGTATTATATCTATTACCTCTATACTTTCTTCTTCCTTTCTTGCGTAATTTTGTGTAATAAGATTCCTGCCAATCATTTCCCTATCTTTCTTCTCCTTTTTTAACACTTTACAACAAAGTTGAAAAGTGTTTATGACTTTGTTCATTCTGTCTGTCTGTCTGTCTGTCCGTTAGCACGATAACTGCCGTAAAAATGACTTTATCAAAATGAAATTTTAGTATGTTGTTCAGACGGTCTGTAGGACCTATGGGAATATAAATAAATAATATCACCCAATTAGTTTTTTATTGAACCCGGGTTGAAAAAATGAAATACATTGAACCCTATGGGACCTAATTTTTCAAACATTTTTTAAGTAATATTAAAATTCACGAATTGCTTCGAAATTTTTAGAAAATATTCACATTATCCCATAGAATATATAAAAAAAAATTCAGTAAAATATGTTAAGTAGTTTTTTAATTAAAAATTATTTAATATAGGGAAAAAAACAAATTCAATTAAATTCTGACTTTGGGATATCTTCCAGAAAGAAAAGAGAGATATATTATATAATAAATATCTCTCCATTTGTTTAAACGTTTCGCATATGGGAGTGGCTTCACATTTTAAAATAAATTTGGTAGATAACAATTTTTCATTTTTTTAAATTTTATATAACTCTTCATGATAAATTTATTTGATGGCATTTTTAATGCACTTTCCATCGTCCTAGAGAGTTAAAATTTGGTACACAGCTTAAATTTTTTGAACATTTTATTCGATAAAAATTTGATGGATCTTTAAATATAGATCATACATTTTTTTCGAAATGGCCTGAAAATAATCCCCGTTCACTTCTATAAATCATTGTTGTAATATTGTTAAAAATTCTGATGTAGACAGCACATGTCTTTCCCTGCAGACTCATATTCGTTCTTTTTATTTATTTTTTCTATGACGTCATTTGAATTAATTTCAGTTGTTTTCGATGAAGTTTTTAAATATAATAAATTATCGTAGTATTATGATAGTTTTAAAAATATTACCGTGGAATGTATCGCTTTTCAGATATATTTAAACCAGGCAATTTTTATTTCAATGCCGTCATTTGAATGAAGTTCATGTTTTTCAATGAAGGTTTAATTTTTCAAATATAATAAATTAATGTAGTATTATGATAAGTTTTAAAATATTACCGAGGAATGTATTGCATTTTCGACTGTTTTAAATAAAATTGCATTGAAGTTGGAAAGTGTTTCATAATCAATGCTTTAAGCATGATTGATCTTTCTTGTTCCTTTTCATTTCTTCCCGTGGCGTTGGCAGCTTCCTTTCTCCGGCCTTTAACCACGTGTGCTATCCTCAGTTGCGACTGATACTTTCTTTTTACCTTAGCTTTCCTTAGGTCTATGATGCAAGCTCTCTCTAAATCCGACAATTGCTCGTAGCGCAGTTGAGTACGTCTCAAACGCATCTTTCTACACAACTTGCATTATTGAAGCAGAAAATCCCGTTTCAATTACCCGTGACTAAATACACCGATAGTTTTAAATGCTGCACGCTGCGTCATTCTTAAGGCGCGTTACATGAACCCTATAATATCATTGGTGCTGACAGTTTAATCATTTGCATAACCCTTAAAACAACATTTGAATTCCGAGTTTCGGGTTATTGTTCAATCCTTTTATGGGTGCATTTTTACCATATACAATATATTGCATATTAACTATAATTTAATTAATTTATATTGCATATATAATATAATTTATAATTTAATTGATATAATTAAATTATATTAATTAAATATATACTATATTATTGCATATATAATTATAATTTAATTAATATTATATTGCATATTAATTATAATTTAATTAATTTGGAGTCATTATCTTAACTTTGACAATTTGGCATGATTTGTTTCTAATATGACAATATTTTCATTCATCTGGCCTCACATAAAAAGTTACATAAAGTGGGTGATATTTTGCCAAATTATTCTCCAATGCCGTCATATTTTTTGCCAAGTATTACATATTTAATGATACATACTACTGTTCATTTTTATGTATTTGTTGGATACATTTATTTGATAAACATGTAATATCTCGAGAACGGTTCAATATAGCATTCTAAGGTTTATGTTATTCGTTTTAGAATAAAGACATAAGTACAAATTGAATTTTTATTTAACATATTTTTTACTGGTATTTTCAAAAATTTATTCAAAATTTCTGTAATACTTTGAGCGCTTGATTAGTTTTTAAATAATAGCGTTCCAGTATCCACGGATCATAGTAATCGTACCAAATTACGTTTGAAACGCTCTATTTGTTCGTGAGATATCGCATCCACAGATTCACGGACACACACGCTAACGCACGCACATACACACATACATATAGACATATACACATGCACAATACGCACTAACATCTCTTAAAAATGTTCGATTCCAGTTCTGGGATGATTAAAAGTGCTTTTCCTTCAAAAATTCGAATTTAAATTTTTGACCCCGTTATAGTACTTTAACTATACATTATATATAAGGTATGTAGGGAAAGTAAGAATTGAAGAGAAATTACTTCAAAGTAGGGCGGGGGTGAAGACTTCAGAGTAAGGCCAAGAGGAGATATCAATGAAAAAAACTTTTCAAACACCCCTTGAAACACTTAATATATATATATATATACATATATATATATATATATATATATATATATATATATATATATATATATATATATATATATATATATATATATATATATATATATATATATATATATATATATATATATATATATATATATAATGTCAGGTAAGGACTCATATACTTGTATTTCTCTTACGCGTGTGTGTTTATTTTTTTATTTTTAACTTTAGAATGCCCTTTCATTTCAGTTGTTAAGTTTGATTTATTTGTCCAAAAATGTTTATCCAAATTAAACTAATTGCAACAAAAGTATTTGAATAATACCAACACACTGCACTTCGTCTCTCCATGTTCATTTGATTAGTCTCAGAAAAATCGTTCATTCTATTAAAATATTTCATCATAAAATGTATGATTAATTACGGTTGTGAAAGCGAATTAGTTTGCCCCGGCACAATGATAAATGATGTGAACAATCGTCGGTAAAATAACTGAAGACATTCTGGATGAAAAATTCAAAAGCGTTTTAAGGCACTGTAAATTATAACGGGATACTTTTACATAGACTCACTGCGACATTATTAATGATACATTACTTTATGTTATCGGGTATCATATGATTATTTTCAAAATAAAAATTATGATACGGTCAGCATGTACTCGGTCTACAGACACTGATCAATTTTCTCTTTCATAATTCATTAAATTAAAAGTAATTGCACATGATAGATATATTTATTTGAATTTATATCAATTTTAATGTCTTAATATACGTAGTTTTCATTTGTTAACTTTATTCATTTTAAAATGTCGCCAAATCCTCGAAATTACAGAAATTTTAAATATCACTCGAATATTGCATCCTAGAATCATCTTATCAGTTTTGTCATCAAACATTAGATATAAAACAAGCATTTAACTATTATACCCATGCATATTAAGTCTTTAGTTTTTGATTTTGACGATTTAAGCTGACTATTTTGAAAAAAGAAGCGAGTTCTCAAATCATACCAGCATTTAATCAACACCAAGTAAACTCGCAAAAGACCTAATTACTAAATTTTGTGAAATTTCAACGAGAAGTTTTTAACTACAGTTTCAGCCTAACCAAACTGAAAGAAAATAAATATTTCAAGTACGGTTCATCCTTGAGTAATGGGCTGGTCTTATTTATTTAGATGTCAAAACTTTGTACAAAATCAGCATTTAATTAATGCTTTTATGCATACTTAATCTTTTATTTCAGATTTTGATCATTTTTATGGGTCATTTTACAATGAAATGTTCTAATTTTTTGAAAATGTAATCAGCACCAGGATAAACCACAATAGACTTACCTACAAAATTTTATGAAAATTCATCAAATAGTTTATTCTACGGTTTCAGCTCAACCAAACTACAAGAAAATAAATATTTCAAGAACGGTTCAACCTTGATTAATGGACTGGTCTTACTTATTTCGTAGTCAAAAATTTGTAAAAAATAAGCATTTAATAAGCTTTTGTACATACTTAATCATTTATTTCAAATTTTCATGAATTTAGCGGGCCATTTTACAATTAAATGTTCTATTTTTTAGAAATATAAACAGCATCAAGGTAACCCGCGATAGACTTTCTACCAAATTCTGTGAAATGTCTTCAAATAGTTTTTGAGTTAGAATGTATACATAGTATATTGCACAGACAGGCATTCAGACGTTAAGTTAACAAGAAAGATTAATCATGCATAAAGAATTGCTTATGAAACACTTTCCTACTGAAATGAAATTTTATTTAAACATCTCTAAAATGTGATACATTCAGCGTCGAAATAATTTAAATTATCACAGTACTACAATAATTTATTATATTTGAAAACTTATCGAAAAAATGCACTTTATTCAAATGACGTCATCGATATATAAATCGTCTGGCTTTCTATGCAAAGCAGTGAATATGTCATTCATGCACTTTTATTCTAAACTTCAGTGTTAAATAAATTTGTGTGAAAAAAATTCAGAAAATCTTATATTCCCATATATTCCCGGCCTTGGGCATAAGGAGCACTGTACCATTCGTGGCGAGCTCCAAGGCCTGTGTTTACAACAATTCTTATACAACTCATTTTATAATCGCTTGTTTATATTCTGCATCCATTAAAATTAGTTTTCGTTGTAGAAATAATCAAAGTTTGATGATTATTTAAACTAAAAAATATTGTAATTCTTTTGGCACAGAATGTGGCGGCACAGAAAATACTCAAAATTAAATCGGTTTTAGCCCGGATGAAACATTAAATATAAATTTAAAAGAACTTTAAAATTCACGATTTTTACACTAGGAAAAAAAAATATGGATGTGATATTTTATTTTGAAGTGGGTCAAGTAATCTCTTTATATAATATTTGTGTAATTATTATTTCAATTTTTATTTAAAAAGCTACCAAACATATTTTGATGTAAATTTTTATATATTTTATGGGATAAATTGACTATTTCTTAAAATTTTCGAAACAAATTTTAATTTTTAACTTCGCTTAAAAATGTTTGAAAAATTAGGTGTATAAGGTTGCAATGTATTTCACTTTTTCAACCCGTGTTTAATTCAAAACTAATGGCGTGGCATTATTTATTTACATTCCCATACGTTCCACAGATCGTCTGAGCAACATACTAAAATTTCATTTTGACAAAGTCACTTTCACGGCAGCCATCGTGCGAACGGACAGACAGACAGGCAGAATAAACAAAGTCTTCAACTATGTTAGAAAGTGTTAAAAATGTTTATACGTGTTCACCTTAAACGCGTGTATCTGTCGAAACGTCAAGTTTAGATTTTCGACCCAATTGCAATACTTCTTCTTTATATAACCATTGCAACAAAAAACTATTTGAATTCCACCAATGCACTGTAGTTTGTTTTCTCTTAGCTCGTATGATTAGTCAGGAAAATCTTTCATTTTATTAAAATATTTCATCATAAAATGTATGATTAAGTACATTTGTGAAAGCGGACTAGTTTGTCCTGGCAGAGTGATAAATGATGTGGACAATAGTCGGAAAAATAAGTGAAAACGTTCTCGATGAAAATTTTAAAAGCATTTTCAGACCCGGTAAACTATAAATGAAATAATTTTATATAAACTTTCAATATGGCATCATTATTCACTAATCTCATATATAAATTTGTCTAACGTGTATAACGAGTTTTATTCAGACTCTCTAGACGTCCTCAGATGACCCAGAAGGCGGAATCTTTACACACTAACTGTATCGATTACGATTCAAATCCTAACGGAGCCAAATTTTTGATGTAACTCGTCTCAGGATTTAATTAACGCGGATCTTCGAAAAGCCTCAAATGCCATTTTAGACTCTGTAAGAGCGTTTTTGGTAGTCTAAAAGCCTTAATCTTTGCAAATCATTGCGATATCCCCCATTTTCTCCGGCCCTCTGGGGAGAGAATCGAAAATCCGACTCCGTTAGGTTCTGTACCGTGGTTGAAATTATAAGTGCGTAAAGAATCAGTCTTCTAGGTCTACGGATGACTTCTGAAAGATCTTGAAGGATTTTGCGAAACCCCCTTTTCTAATCCCTTAGGTGGTCAAATATAAAATTTGTCCACGTTAGGATTTGTATAGTGGTTGATACTATAAATCTTCAAAAATTCAACTTTTTAGGCCCACAGGGGATTTCTAGGGGGTTCTGTAAGTACTTCTCGAAATCCTCATTTTCTCTGCCCTTCTGGAGAGCAAATCGAAAATCCGACTCTGTTAGGTTCTGTACCTTGGTCGATACTATAAGTGTGCAAAGAATCAGTCTTCTAGGTCGACGAAGGGTTTATGGGGAGGTCTTGAAATATTTTACGAACCTCATTTTTCTATTCCTCTGGGAGGTTAAATTGAAAAATTTGGCCACGTTATGTTTTGTATCGTAAATGATAATTTAGTCTTCTACGTCGCCATGGGACTTCTGGGGGAAGGGGGGGGGGTTGGATGGAAAAAAGCACGTTAGACAATTATATACAGTGGTGCTATAGAGACTTTTACTTTATTTGATTCTTCGCTGGTACAATTAGTTTTAGGAGAAATCATTCATCTTATCAAAATATTTCATACTAAAGCGTATGATTAAGTACAGTTATAAGAGGAAATTACGTTGTCTTTGCACCGTGATAAATGACGGAGACACTATCCAGCAAAATATGTACTAAAGTGCAGAATGAAAAATTTCCAAGCATTTTAAGGTCTTGCATACACTAAATGGAATGTTTTTACATAAATTTCGAAGACAGCACTATTAATAACGCAATACGTGATGGTGAAGGACAACATTTGATTATTTTGAAGGGAAGATTTATGAACAGGAATAACACGTTTAAATGAGCGACTTTATAAATTGTCTCACAAAGCCCTTCTATAGGAGCATTCGGAACGTAGTGATCGCATTCTCATATCAGATGTCGGTATCCCTGCACATATTGACGAGTGCGCAATAATACAATATTTGTTAATCAATTTTAGTCAAACAAAAAGTTCTCTTAAATTTGGTAGTAAGCAACGCATGAGTTATGTTTATAAACAGCAGGTATCCAAATCGTCAATCGTAGAGTATTCTTGGAACTCTAATCATGTTTTTAATTTTACGTTAGCCACGACCATTTTTATACCAAATTCAATTTATATATTGGATTTTTTTAAAAGCTTCCCTTTTGTTTCTTAATCAAACTTACTTGTTAATGCACATTTTCTCTCCCCTTCCTCTTCCCTTTCTCTTATATATCTGTGCTGTAATTTTTATTCTTATCCACTTCCTTCATTTTATCAGTTATTTATGTTCCTTCTTCCACGTTTTAGTTATATTTCCGCAGTTTTATTTGATGATTTGATTATATAACTTCTGAAACCGGTTGGTTCTTCATATTTGTTTTCATTTTTTATTCCTGAATTCTAATTATTTCCGTCGTTTTCATTTATTTTCTATTTATTTTTTAATTCTGTAATTTTTACAGCTGGTTTAAATGTCTCAGGTTCTTTCGTTATCGATTTAATGCACTTACTTATTTTTTCAGATTTTTTTCTATTTGCTTGTTTTGCTGTTTTCTTGTTTTATTTTCATTCATTATTTATGTTCTGATATACTTTCCTTCCTCCGTGGTTTTTACTGTTTATTCGAAGTATCCTGGCTCGTGTTTTCCTACCTCTTTCGCTTCTTTAATTTCACCTTGCGTTGATGTCAACTTTTCTCCTACCTTCAATTCGATCGCAGGTGCCGAACCTTCTTGAATTAGTGAGGTTGAGCCCCTTCTTTGTCCTGGAAAAGATTATGTTTTTACTTTTGAAACCAGTTGACCTAAATTTTAATGTATACAGTATTTTTGCGAAGTTTTTATATTATTTAATTTATTATTTACAATATCAGTTGATGATTAGCTTAAATAGTAAAATGCGTGAACTACACAAAGAGTGAGAATCCAGTTCATGAATATTGTTATACAATTGTTATTGTGATCATGAGGTTCCTTTCTTTCTTTCGACCCAGACCGTCCGACCTACCCGAACGTCAAAGGCACCTGCTTGAACGGCCGGGACAGTGCCACCCAATTTTGACTGGAACCCAGTAGGGAAGGTGTCCACAGGGACCGTACTCTCCTTCCCCCAACATTTCAGAAGAAATTTCAGACCCACATATTTAATGTGCCTGTACGTCGCGTGAATTCGGGGACAGTTTGGGTAGAGCCGGGAATCGAATTCGGATGCAGGTACTATCCCGACCACTGCAGGTACTCCGTAACCACTGGGTTGTCCCGCCTGTAACGATGGGATTTGAGTTTGATGTAAGTATATAAAATACAAGTCTAAGGTGAACTTTCAGAAATAAGCGCATAATATGCTACGATTGATACTGAATACCAGACAATAAAATGTAAAGTTTTCCGGCAATGATATGTGTCTAGTGAATAACGTTAGATTAGATCCAGCATTTATTAGGGTTGTGTCATGTGATGAATACCTGCATCCAGAAATATTATAAAATTTAGTGCTTTGAGGAATTAATACAAACATGTTTTTCAGAGAATGAGTTTGTTCAAGAGGTGGCTTTGAGCTCCAAGCCGCAGAAGGAGGAATGGAAAAGTTGAACTTTAAAAGGAATGCACGACTAAAATTTCAGATCAGCAGATCGCGATAGACAACTTCTGTTATGATGGTCAAGTACACTATTAACTACAATCTCTCTGATGACTATAACATTAGAACTGTGCGTGCCTGATGCTAAAACTGTTATTATAATGTGAACGATGCAATTGACGCAAAGCTATTTTGAAATACTCTTACAATTGTCAGTGAAGAAGTGATCAAGCGGAAGGGTATATGTGGCATTTCTTTCAAATAACTAATATAAGAATAAATTATAACTATTATTACTTTCCTTATATACATAATGTATAAGGAAAGTATTACGACGGGGTCGAAAATTCGAATTCGAGTTTTCGACGGGAGAGCACGTTTCAAGCATCCCTGATCACGAATCGAAAATTTTTAAAATGATGTCCGTGTGTGTGTGTAAAAGTATGTGTGTGGGGTGTGTGAAAGTATGTGTGTGGGGTGTGTGTGTGTGTGTGTGTGTGTGTGTGTGTGTGTGTGTGTGTGTCAGTTAGTCTGTGGAGACGATATCTCACGAACAAATAGAGCGATTCGAATGAAATTTGGTACAAAAATCACAATCCGTGAATATTGGAAGCCTATTGTTTTTAACCGTCATCGAATGTTCAGAACCCCCCTAAATTTTCGAGTGAAATAAAAAAAAATCATCAAAAAAAATCAAAAGATTTAATAAAGTTGTGCAAATAGACATTTCTTATGTAATCTTTCCTTAGAAAACGATTGACATAAACTTTAGAACGCTAGCATGTGCCGTTCTCGAGATATTGCACATTTTAAAAATAAATTTATCAAAAAATCCCATAAATTAAAAAAAATATATTAACTGCTGAGAAACCTTTTCACTTTTCATATGTAATATTATGCAATAAATTGGGTGACATCATTCTCGTGGATTTAGTTCGTTCCATTCATGAGAAAATATACTTTGAGTAATACTTTTGTATTTGATCACCAATAGTCATTTATATGCTATAACAATAACTTATTTCTCCGTTTATAACGCTTTGCGGGATTTTGGCGACGAATTTGACGGAATATCGCCAACTTGGCGACATTTTTAATTTTTACCAAATTAACAAAAATCTCTCCAAATTGATAAAAATGACGCTAAATCAATAAAAATGACGACTAATTAAATAAAATTCAATATCTTGGAAAGAATATAAATATCTACTATAAGAAAAACCTATTTTTTTACTGTAAAAGTAGTAAATTCATTGCATTATATAAGGAAAGTCATGTGCTGCCCACATCAGATTTTTTTTTACTTATGTCGAAATTGAAGTAAGGATTGTTCGAAAGGTCAGCTGTTCAGTTACGCTAGTGCTTTTTAAAAGCCGTCACACTCCCTAATTATTGAGATGTGTTTAGATAAATTATAAATAACAATTTGTAAGAGCAATTGAATGAAGCCAAGTTTTTATAACTTTCTATTTTCGTCAATACTATGATAAAGTACCTTGAAATCAATATTTTAATTGTATAACTTTGATTTCTACAGTTATTGTGTAATTTAATACACATTTTCCAATCAAATTTTCAGAATTTTTTCAAAGGATCCAGAACAACTGGCGGGTTTCTTCGAACGAACAACGCGATGTACGATTCTTTCAAATTAAACTAAATTTTTAAATAATTTAAATGCCAACACTAAGCTACTACAATGCAAAACATTTACCGTTTAGAATTGCAGTTATCTTTAAGATTCTTTCTTGATATTGGTACATTTTTCACTTTACTTATATTTAATAAAAGCAATAATTTACAAACTTTTTATGCGCGAAACAGAAGGAATTGAAATAACCGAGCGTCGTATTAGGTTTAATTATGAAATTAACTCTGCAATGCATCACATGAATTAAATTTCCAAATGTCTTGAATTGTTATTAATCGACAGTAGAAGCGTATACCTATCACAAATTATTATTAACTAGCTGGGATTGGATCATTAATCTCTTAACACCCTGACCAGCAGTAGTGACATCGAGGTCATACTTCATGGAAAAATACTAAATCACAATATAGCCCAATATCAATCAAAATATATTGCAATATAGACTTGCAGGGAAATGCAATGGGAATTTATGTTTTATTTATCTATTAGCTATATCGGTTCAGAGCATCGGCTATTTAGGCATCAATAAATTTTTTTACGATTCCATTCAATGGAGTCTCAAAATTGTTATTTTAAAATGTTTGTTTAACTTGCTGCCTTTCGGCAAGAGCGTTTAGAAAATTTTATATAAAACATCATATTATAAACTTCTCCCCCAACTTCTTGCATTAAACACCCAGCAGAGATGAACATTTTCTATAAAATTAAGTCACTTGGAAATAGCAAATAATTGACACTGCTTATTGATGCTTTGTATTAATGTACTGTAGGGTGCATTCATAAAGTACTGGTTCATTCAAATATTACTCGTTTAAACATGATTTTCATTTATAAATTTTAGTAACCTTTCCTATATAATAAAAATCGAAATTTTTGATAAATAATTATTCCTCTGACATTGATAATACTTTCTGTATTTCTATCTTTCTACACATACCGTACCCGAAGGTGTAACTTTGAATGGTTGGGAAAATGCCGCCCAATTTAGACCGGAAACAATTGGGGAGCGGCAACTTTCTCCGGTCCATCACATTTCGGACGGATTTTGGGACCCATAAATTTATCGTGTCCATACTCCGCATAGAGATACTAAAAGTTTGGGATTACTTAAAATAGTGCTATATATTACAAGGAATACTCTAAATTACATAAATTATAAATGAGAATAAATATTTAGAAACCCATTCATTAAATCATGAATAAAAGAAATGAAACAAACCTCTCTCCCTGTATATATATATATATATATATATATATATATATATATATATATATATATAATATTATTTTAAAATTAGATTGGTTTTATCAATTCACAAAATGATAAATCACTTGTAACAGTAATTGCAACAATTAATAAAATATGATTAAATTTAATTGCCAAATACAATCAATTATTATTATATTTAAATTCCCTTTGAAACAAGTACCAGGCGCAATGATAAATTTACAAATTGAATTGAACAGGTTTACAAATTTCACCAATTACTACAGAAAATTTCAAATTAATTGCTTTTTACTATTGCATTTATATACAAGAGCTTCGGAAAATAAAATATAGTGAATTTGATAAATGTCTTAATTAATTTGAACGCAATAATTTGTTCTTTTAAAAGCTGACTTTAATGTTTTGTGTGTTGCAACATTTCTATGGCGCTTTTGTGTTCTTTTAAATACTTCTCTTATACAAAAAGTTAAAGAAAAAAAGCTCTTGTTAAGAATGTAACATTAAACATGTTATTTGTATTTGGTAATTAAATTACAATGTCTATGAATGTTAAATTAATATAATAAAATTACTGTTCTGTTGTTCGGTAAATATTGTAATAGAACTATTGTTCCGTAAATTAAATGATTAAATGTTTCCCATTTTCACAGAAACAATACTGAAAGCTGATATGTGCTTTAAATGATATTTACTATATAGCGCTTGGAATGCATTTCTTCGCAAACAAATAAACATTTTCAAGTTCTATTGAACAATGTTTATGATGTTGAATTATAAAAATATATTTAGCGTTTATTTTAAAGCGGTAAGAAGAACTATTTAGTGTCGAAATTAATCTGAATTTCGTCCAAATAACAACATGACATTAACGAATGACATTAAGAAATGACATGACATTAAGGAACAACAACATGCCATTAAGGAATTATAGAAATAATCCCAAACTTCAGGTAAATAATTCAATGTTTTTCCATGTAATATGCGCTTTTTAATTAAAAACTAACATTTTTATGAAAATATAATGATTTGAGTTCTGATTAACTGATTCGTAAAATTTAAAGTTCTGCTTATATATTTTATACTTTAATGATATTCAGTTATTGCCAAAGGCGAATCTGTTATTATTGGAACCAGCAAGTTATTGTACCTAAATATGCCAAATGTGCACTCAAATAGATAAAGACGTACGGCAATGACATTTACATAGACCAGAAAAGTTGTAACCTTTATTAACCAAAATACATTGAGATGTTAATACATACGTATAATATCAATGATCAATAAAGTTCAATTGAAAAATATTGCCAATGCACATTTAAAAGTTAATGCCATTAAAATACTAAAGTCATTAAAATTGACATTAAAATATTAACATCATTAAAATTGGCATTAAAATACTAGCGTCATTAAAATTAACATTAAAATACTAGTGCATTGACAATAGCAAAAGTCATTGGCATTAAATGATATTTTTATTGCTCATCAGAAACACATTGACATGACAATTATATTGTCAATTCACATTAAAAATATTGAAATTAAAATTCTAGTGTCATTATAATTAACATTAAATTGCCCCAGAACTCGTGAAGTTAAATACGAAATAATATATATATATATATACATATATATATATATATATATATATATATATATATATATATATATATATATATATATATATATATATATATATATATATATATATATGTTCATTTCACATAAATAGTTATGGTGATATTTTTGATGAGTATCTACAAAAATGGAAGAATTATGAATAAAGTATTCCACGTTTCCATCTTTATCGAAATCAATCTACCGCTAACAAATTCCCCTTCAATACATTTCAATAATAACATAACACTTTATTCAATCACACAATTTGTTTCTGAGATATCGTGTCTATTCGAGAAATTCGTCCACTGAAGAGCAGGGATGCTCAAAATACTGTTAGGAATACATAAAACATCTTGTTGACATATTGCCTGCTCCCAAGACAATATATTGCCTGTCCTCAACAACATGTATATGTAATCATTGTTAAATTTTTAATGTCTCGTTCATTTGATCTTGTAGAATACCCAGACCGTTCGACTCTTCCGAGGACATGAGCTGATGTTTGAAGGCCGGATCATTTGATCTTGTGGAGGAACTTGTTGAATTTTGTAGATTGGTTAAGAATCCCCCGAGTTACCTCAATTTTTCTAGAAATTTACATATAGGGTATATAAGTGGGATATTGTTAGGAGGATTTGGCGTGATACGAGTTACAGTAAATTGTCAATACGTTAGTGTTCTGATAGTATAACCTTCAGTATTGTGAATTCTCTAAGCATTTAATTTCTGTTTTATTTTACGAAACAGCTGTTTTATGATCTTATAACGTATTACTAGCAGTGCATTGTTGCTTATTTGTGCTTTAAATAAAATAGTTAGTTGTAATAAAATAAACTGCTTCTTACAAGTAAACGTTTTGAAAACTTCCTTGACCGTAAGCAGGCTTTTGTCAATAAGCTGACTATAAGTACTTCCAGGACGTTATAAGGTCCCTTTCTCCAGGCAAAATGAACAGATAAAACAGTATGCGTCCTTAACCAATGCCAAGAACGAACTACCAGGCAGTTCGTTCTTGGCTTATAACGCCCAGCGTATAAAAGTGTTAGTTAATTATCCAGAAATTTTGCTTTATTATTGTATCTTGAAAATACACCCCCGATTCCAAAGGGTACATCGTAATGATACGAAAATAAATCAAATCTTAAATGGGATATTTGGCTCCAGCACAATACTCTGTCAATATACAATTCAATATATGCAAGGAAAATAGATAAGAACTTTCCTTTAATAACATTGGATATTGACTGGAAAGTAATATTGCCTAAAAATTCATATCTAATATTTGTATGCTTCTATTTTGTCAGATAATGAATAGGATATTGCCATTTTTCATTTGAATTAATTGTACTTTATCCGTAATTATATATTTCATCCGTTATGGAAACAGTAAATATACACCCGACAACCAATGTTGTCTCACTGGCTTAATAAACTGCGGGTTTAATCAATCTAATGCTTAACATCATGAATTTGAAATTAGATACGTGTTTTCGATATCGGTTTATTTCGAGTTTTGCAGATGTATTATTTTATAAACCGCATTAAATACCGATAGAGACCTTGAGCTGATTGTAGAAAAATCTGATGTGGGCAGCACCTGACTTGTCCTATATAATGTAATGGCTTTACTTCTCTCACAGTGAAAACATGATGTATAAGATCTAGCACTATGTTTTTAACCTTGAATTGCACATTTAGAGCTTTTTAAAATGTAAAATCATTTTGACGAACCCCATAAACTTCTATGTCACGTAAGTCTAAATTGACGATTATTAATAATGGTAGCATCTTCAATAAATAATACAGTCCACATATTAAAATAATTTATTAATTAATTCTTCAATCACCCACCATTTTTCAAAAATTAGTAAATTTTGCAATTGTAAGAATACGTTCATCAATCTGGGGCATAATATCGGCAAAAGCATTTCGTTTATATAAATGACTTTTGGTGAATTGTTAGGCGTAGAAATACAAAACTATTACTCAAATTATCTTCTCTCGTAAATTGAACGAAATAAATTCACGAATGATATTAACAAATTCATCAAATGGAAAATTGACAAATATCACAGTAGTTAATTCCTTTTTTAAATTTTATTTGATTTTTTTGATAATTTATTTGAAAAAGTCCTATCTCGAGAACAGTTCATGCTAGCATTCTAAAATCTCTCTCAATCGTTTCCTAATAAAAAAAAATTGCATAACACATGATTATTTAAGTAACATTATTGAAGGTTCGGATCTACTCATGATTTTATTTATAAATTTAATTCGAATGTTTGGGGGGTCTTCCCCCAATTCGATTGCGTACAAAATCAAAACATTTATAGTATTCACTGATTGTATTTTTGTAATAAATTGTGTTATTAAAAATTATTAACCGTTCCAATTGTTTGTGATATATATATATATATATATATATATATATATATATATATATATATATATATATATATATATATATATATCACACACGCACAGAATATCAACTCCAAAATGCTCGATCTGAGTTCTGGGTTGTTTGAAACAACCTCTTCCGTCGAAAACTCGAATTCGACTTTTCGACCTTGTCATAAAACTTTCCTTATACTATGTATATAGGAATAGTAATATATTAGTTACTTTACATAAATTACGTCAGGAAAATAATGCTTAAAACTGCAATCAGTTTTATCTAATATGGTATTGGGGCATACCAATAGATACACCTAATATGCACAATAGAAACCTTACACTCTGAAGTATTTGGGAGTTCTTCACGATTTTTCTAGAACACTGAATATTTTCGTGTGTTTTTAATATCTTCTGCGCTAAATTACCCCCGGTAGTGATCATTCCAAATAAATTGGGTCAAATCATTATAGCATATTTTGAAAATTGTTTCAACGAATTTATAAAATAATGAAATTGACTTAAATTCAAAAAATTTTAATACACTTTTTAAATTACCCTCTTTCCACTTTCAGTACCTAGTTTTTGACTAATTTCCCCTTTTTCACGTTGAACAGTTTCTCAATACAAACGATTTATTTAACCTTTTACACAACCCAATCTCAGCATATATCGGTCTAATATCAGGATCATAAGCATAAAGCGTCTGTCTTTTACGATTTGATGTCAAAGAACAGTAATCATAAAACAATATATCTTGGATTCATATAATTGGTTTTTAGTATGTGCTGATTTACGGATTATGAAGTAATGTATACATATATTCTAATTTTGAAGATTTTGTCTTTATTTTCCTACCGATTTGAGGCCCTTACTTCAACAGCTTTGACACCACACTATAAAGCAATATTTAAATTTTGTAAAAATAAAATGCTTTTCATAGGATTTATCAAAATATTTTTCTAAAACAGGCATATGTCTGTAAGACGACAACAGGGTTATGTCAGTAATATGCCTTCTTACTGACATATAGTATCTGCTTTATTCAAGGAGATTTTGTAAGCTTTTTTTTACAAGAAGGGGATTGATTTAATGACCGTCAATGAGTATTTTTATCCACTTCCTCTTTATACTTTTATTACAATGCATGGTAATGTATAAGGAAAGTATTGGAATCATGTTGAAAATATCGCAACTCAAATTTTTGACGAATCTACACCTTTTGGGATAGATAGAATACGGGAGAAACTACTTTTTGCATTACGCCTACGCGTGTGTGAGTCTGTGTGTTTGTGCTATGTATGTATCCACTCTTGCTCAAAAATTAGTGGACCAATTTTATTATTTTTGTATAGGTAAGTAAGTCACTTATAGGTTTCCATGGTGCTGATCAGACTTTGGTGCAATTTGGGATAAAAGATCTAACTTTTTTTGCGAAATGGCCAGTAAATTCGTATGTATCCACTCTAGTTCCAATTAATTGATGAGCTTTCACAATATTTGGTAAATAAGTTACATTTGGATTTCCCTGGCGCTGATTAAATTTTGGAATGATTCGGCATAAAAGAACCTGCTATTTTTTTGCGAAATGGTTAATAAAATTTGTCAAAATCTAAAACAAGAAAGATCAATCGTGCATAAAGCATTGATTAAGAAACACTTTCCAACTTCAATGCAGTTTTATATAAACATCTCTAAAACGCGATACATTCCTCTGTAATATTTGTAAAATTTTCACAATACTACATAAATTTATTATATTTGAAAACTTCATCGAAGGAAAAGAACTTCATTCAAATGACGGCATTGAAATATAAATTGCCTGGTTTAAACATCTCTAAAATGCGATACATTCCTCGGTAATATTTTAAAAATTATCTTAATTCTGCAATAACTCATTATATTTGAAAACTTCATCGAAAACAACCAAAATTCATTCAAATAACGTCATAGAAAAAATAACACGCCTGGCTCTTTCTATAAAAGCAGCATTTCATCCATAAACAATTTCCCATTCATTTCATTCATCACAATACTGTAATAATTTATTTTATTTAAAAATTAAGACCATGGAGCTACAAGAAAATTAAACTCTACGCTTAAAACTTCATCGAAAAAAATCATCCCTCTTTTTGTAAAATCAATAAATATTTCATTCATATCAGCTATGCAGACTACATGAGCTAAATAATTTTGTGTTGAAGAAATACAGCAATTCTAATACAACTCATTCTTCATATTTTGCTGGTTACATTTTACATAAGTGAAAAATAGGCTTCGTTGTAGAAATAATCAAATTTGAATGATCATTTAAACTCAAATATATTGTAATTGTGTTGATTCAGAATGTAGATGCACAGCATTTAAGCAAACATAAAGTGGTTTTAGGACGGATACAACACTCAATATGAATTAAAAAGAACTTTAAAAATCACGATTTTGAGACAAAATGGATGCTATATATCATTTTGAAGGGGGTCACGTGATCTTTTTATATTATGGTCACGTGATCGCTTCATATAAGAGGTGTAATTATTATTTTAATTTTTATTTAAAAACCTACTGAATATACTTCGCTGAATTTTTCGTTATATATTTTATGGAACAATTTGAATATTACCTGAAATTTTCGAAGCAATTTGTGAATTTTAAATCCGCTTAAAAAATGTTTGCAAAATTAGGTCCCATAGGGCTCAATGTATTTCATTTTTTAAATCCTGGTTCAATCCAAAACTAATTGGGTGATGATATTCATTTATATTCCCATAGGTTCTACAGACCGTCTGAACAACATACTAAAATGTCATTTTGATTAAGTCATTTTTACGGCAGTTATCGTGCTAACGGACAGACAGACAGACAGACAGACAGAATGAACAAAGTCATAAACACTTTTCAACTTCGTTGTAAAGTGTTAAAAACTAAGTATGTTCAAATGTATTAATTAAATGCTTTTTTTATACGCAATTTGCAAGGATTAAACAATAAGCCCAACTCCATTACTCTAGGATCAGCCGTTTTCAAGATATTTAAGTTGTTTTGCATTTTTACTACGCCGATTTAAAAATATTTCTAGTTACCTAATGAAAACGAAAATTGAATTAAAAGTACAAATTTAGTGCCATTTCAAATACTTATGCGCGTTACTTTCTGTAACTCAATTTAATGAATTATTAAAGATAAAATGAATTTGTGTCTCTAAAGAAAGTCATGTGCTGCCCACCTCAGAATTTTTTTTATATTGAATCACTTCTTCGTATAAACAATATCTTATTCCAACATTTTATAACCCAATTGGAACCTATATTGGTCTGATATCAGGATCATAAACATAAAGTGCTGCCTTTTACGATCTCCTGATCTCCGAGAATAGTAATCATAAAACAATAAATCTTGCTTTCATATAATAATGTGATTTTTAATATAAACTTCTTTACCGATTACGTATGAATGTGTAGGCATTTTCTGAATTTGGAGTTTCTATATTTAATTTTGATAGATTTATGTCGTCCATTTTAACAACTTTGACTTACTATAAAGAAGGAGAGATTTATATATATTTATAAAAAAATATTTTCATAAGGATTCAACAAGATAATTATCTAATTTAAAAATTTTCAATACACTTAATTCTATGATTACTTCTATCTATTTCCTCTTTTTAACCTTGTACCAATCTTTAACTTAAGCAATATATTTTGCAAACATTTTATAGCTCATATAGCTCCATCTGAACATATTTTGGACTAATTTTCGGGTCATAAATATAGAGTGCCTTTTACGATTTGATATTTGAGAATAGTAATCATAAAACACTATATATTGATTTCATTGGGTTTCATGGTATAGGTATATCTTAATTTTGAACTTTCTACCTTTATTTCTCTACCGATTTATATTCCCTAATAACATGATATGAAATATTGATAAGTATATTGATAATTATATTATACTGATAGATATTACCCTTTTGCTTAATGGTGGGACAGTGTCCATCCCAAACGAAGAAAGAACCTCCCCAAAAGACAGATATTTGACATATCTTATCCCAAACAGTTCGACCACCCTTTGCAGACATTGGCGTCCACGGACACATTAAAATTGCAAATATCTGTCTAGGATTATTATTTAATTATATTTAATAAGTAAATAATTCCCATATAATGCCCATTATAACCTCTTATAAACTATTTGCAGATGCTAATTACAAATCAAAATCATTTTGGTTTATGTGTAGTTTTATCTCGTCACTTATAAGATGTATTACATCAATTTAAATATTTACCCCTAAAATAAAAAAAAAATAATACTCATTTTCAAATCTTAGAATGGATAACGCGTAGCATATTTCCACTTTGGAATTAAAAAAAATATTTGTAAATCTATTGTGTCTTACTTATCGCATTTGTAAATCTATTGTACTCTTTTCTTCTATACTTCTCTTTAATAATTATTTATAATATCTCCATCAAGTCTGTCGCATCACTTCTAGATTCTGCACTTATTTTCCTTATAAAATATCTTCTTATATGAAGTTATATATTTTCGAAATTTGCTTTCATATTTAAATATACACTATTAAACAAGAAAGTGACAAAGATTGTTGCAGCGGGAGTATTGCTTCAGGTGTCTTCCTCGGAATTTAGAACGTTTCTTTGGAATTCTGAGTAGATCTTACAGGAATGCATCAGGGAAGTAATGTAGCGTCACATTACACTGACATATGGTGTAAGAAAAGAAATTGGAAGATGCGGATAACAATTTAAACGCGGTTTTGTATGAAATGTTAGTTTTTTATCCGTTTAGTATATTTTTTCCTATTGCATTTGAATTTGATAATAAAAATAGCCATTTTGTCAGAAACTGTTATTAATACGATCTAAATGATATTCTTCTAATTATTTTATATTTATATTATCTTCCATTCCATTATATAGAAAATGTAAAAATGCAGTCTGTAAATGCAGTGACAAGTAATCCCATTACGGGTTATGTACTGTATCCGGCGTCGTTATATATCACGTTAAGCATAAGTTAGGTAAATAATTCTAGAATCTAAAAATGTAACATAGCAAGCATTCCATTGACTATATTTAATTATTATAGCTTACAGTGATTGATGCTTATAGAATAATTGATAGAAAATGTGAAAATGTAGTCTGTAGATGATGTGATAACTATTCTATTAACTGTCAATGCTGTATTCGACGTTGTTATTTTAAATTACACATAAATTGCGGAAATAATTATAGAAATTAAAAACGTATTTTACCAAGCACACCGTTGACTAGGTTTAATTATTGAAGCAGTCAGTTATTGATCGCAATGCGTGTTGCAATCAATCATATCTGTCAGCTTAATATTTGTCGATCGACATAAGTCAATATTGCCGTTGTGAGTATCAGCTGCGTTACTGTCTTGAAGAAATGGCTGTCCGCTGACTAGGATTAATTGTAGCTTTCAGTAATTGATCGCAATGCTTGTTGCAATCAATCATATTTGTCAGTTTAATATTTGTCGATCGACATAAGTTTTTATTGCCCCTGTGAGTATAAGTCGCTCTACTGTCTTGACGATACGGACTATTTTATGCCTCCCAAACCGGTTTATATCTTTATTATGCTCTTATATGCTGTTTGATTTGATCTGACAGGTGTGATTGCAACGAACAATATCTGTCAACTTAATATCTGTGGATTGACATAAGTCTATATTGCCCTTGTAAGTATAAGTCGCGTTACTATCTAGAAGAAAATGGCCGCCCAAAACTGTTTACACCCTTATTATTTTGTTATATGCTGTTTGATTCTGATATGCTTAGACATTTTGTCTTGTAGCAATTGCAGTGAATTTTTAAATTGAGTGCGTTCGGTATTATCCATAGACAACGCAATTAATACGATAGGCCTTCCCCAAAGAGGAAATATCTTTGTACAAATATGCTAACTTTGGCATACTTTTAATTTTAATTTTTTCACGTATATGAAATAAAGTATTTTTACAATAAAATTATTACTCGTTTACATTCCCTTTTACTGTTCCTGCTACATGTATACATTTTATCGCTTCTATTAAAATTATTTTATGCAATATGTGCATATTATGTATCCAAGGAAATAGGTATCAATAAATTAAATGCTGATACGGAACACCGTTTACGTTTTTTTAATTATTAAATAAAATATGGGATTATTTGTTAATACTTTGAAATTTTGAAAGAAACTTCATTTATCACTATGTATCTTTTTATGTTGTATGCATATATTAGCAGTGAATACACGTTCTTCACATAGGTTAATTAGAATTTGATAATTACATATCCTAATCATTTGACAAACATATGCATGCATTAAATGTTGTATAAAATATGCTGACATAATCTTTTAATTGCTAGGGGGCTTTGTCCACTGGTCGCTTTGCTTAGCCCACCCCCGTAACTTCGCTTCTTACTTGCTGCACTCGCAGATCTCGTTTTTCAAACCAAACTAACGCTTAAATCAGTAAACGATTTATTTCAACGTGTTTCCATAACTTTACTCAATAAATGTACCAATTTTCATATTTTGTATATTACAGTTTTTCAGAAATTTTGTCACTTCAGAAGTGCATTAAAAGTATAATATCTCGTAAACTACATCGAAATTAAACAAAAAAGATCAATCATGCATAAAGCATTGATTATGAAACACTTTCCAACTACAATGGAATTTTATTTAAACATCTCTAAAATGCGATACATTAAGCGGTATTATTTTTTAAACTTATCACAATATTACAATAATTTATTATATTTAAAAACTTCATCGTAAAAATGAGCTTTATTCAAATGACGTCACTGAAATATAAATTGCCTGGCTCTCCGAAAAAGCAGTAACAATTTCATTCATAAACATTTATTCTATTCCTTTCCTTCTTCACAATACTACAATAATTTATTTTACTTAAAACTTAAAATTATGGAGGTAAAAGTAATTTAACTCTGTGCTTAAAACTTCACCGAAAAAGTCTGCTATAAAATTGTCTGTTCTATATGTAAAATCAATGACCGTTTCATTCATATCAACTATATTGCAGATTCCAGTGCTAAATAATTTTGCGTTTAAGAAATTCAGAAATTATTAAACAACTCATCTTACAGCTTGATGGGTTTACAATCTCCATAAGTGAAAATTAGGCTTTGTTGTAGAAATAATCAAAGTTTGATGATCAGTTAAACTAAAATATATTGTAATTGCATTGTTTCAGAACATTGATGCACAGACATTAAGCAAAAATAAAGCGGTTTTAGGACGGATAAAACACCAAATATAAATTAAAAATAACTCTAAAAATCACTATTTTGACCCAAGATGGATGCTATATTTTATTTAGAAGTGGGTCACGTGATTTCTTCATATAATGATCACGCGATCTCTTCATATAATAGGTGTATTTATTATTTTAATTTGTATTTAAAAAACTACTGAATATATTTTTCTGAATTTTTTTTTATATATTTTATGTGATAATTTGAATATTTCCTAAAACTTTCGAAGCAATTTGTGAATTTTAAATTTGCTTAAAAAATGTTTAAAAGTTTAGGTCCCATAGGGTTCAATATATTTCATTTTTTCAACTCAGATTCAATCCAAAACTAATTGGGTGATATTATTCATTTACACTCTCATAGGTCCCACAGACCATCTGAACTGTCGCGAACGTTTTGGTATACTCGACAGAGAAGACAAAGTTTTGAAATCAAACACATTTATTAAACATGAAATAACAAGGCAGTTGATCGAAAACAGTGGAGTACAAGCATTTCTCGCAATAACTCAGAGTTACACTCGGTAGGGTGACCATTAAGAACACCCCTGGAGGAAGAGGAACCAAGAGAATACACATATTTTCTGATACATAAAATAAACACAATATTCCTCATATTATACTTGACATTTATATACGACATTTGTATACTTTGAACATATACGACATTTTCATATAACATCATCAATGACTCGATACTCACGAGGATTTGACAATTAACACTCTATTCGTTAGGTGGACGACTAAATATATATAAAACTTTACCTCGTCTCTTTTAAATATAACATTTACAATTCTGTACTATGGGAAAGGATATCAGGATGGACTCTCGGCATAAACTCATCGAGATTCTTGCGCAGAACAAAATCCATAATGGTCGGGAAACTTGACTACACAACATCATGCTGGCGGAATTCAACATCTTGATTGGTTACGGAGATTGGTTGATTCGTACCTTAGGACACAAGGAGGAGTCAGGCAAATACAAATCGCTATAAAATGAGCTTTCCCTCTTGCCCTATCAGCGATTCAAGCCGACCAGTGAAAGAACCATTTTCTCTTTTCACAAGACTCATTATTCCATTACTACCAGGCTGATTCATTTAAAAACACGAGTGACTCATCTCTGAACCGAGCCAAACGACTCTACGCACAACTTGTCGAACTATGTTACATATTTTAATCACATCCTTCCACTTTCAAAATCAATCCACCTTTTCTTAAAATTCGCGATCATACGCGAATCAAACACACACGTCTACATTCCTCCACCACTCCTTCCACACTGCTTCCAAAATCCTTTTTCAAACGCGCGCGTGCGCACAACCTGCAAGTTCCCAACTCGCGACTGAGAAGAGAAAATACAAAACTATTACTATTTTTCTGGAACATAAACACTTTTTCGATTTTAGAGTTCACTTCCCTTAAAAGTCAATGTAATTGAAAACATGTAGAAAAGACATCTATATTTCGAAATTGACACTTTCAATCACACAGAAATAAAACAATACTTTAATATACAATTTTAACACAGAGGTGTGAAAGCCTTATCACACTCCTTCGGGGCCCGGGAGAAAAATTTCCTGCAAAGCGGGGAATTTTTCCGCACAATACTAGGAAAATACCTGCATTAAGTTCCCAATGACATATGTTCCATTGAGAGGAATTTAGTGTAAATTTTGAGCGATGTACATGTACATCAAAGAAAAAAAACAAAAACAAACAAGATCATGACCAGCATAATAACCAAAATCCAAGAGTGGCCTAAAGTTTGACTCGTGAGTCAAAAAAAAATAAGTATCAATACAAGCATAGACCTTTACAAGACAACACCAAATTAACAAGACACAAATGATGAAATTGCCCCTTTTAAAATTTAAACACTAATACATTTTCTGGTGAGTACCACAGAGACATGAAAATTTAATTTACTCAACTCACAAAAAGTTTAACTAAACAAAAAGTTTTCTTTCTTCAAAAATTTTACAATTAAAATTCTATAAATTTACTTTTCACAGAAATCAATTTATTAACTATTATCCAACCTTGCCAACAAATTACTTTAAAAGACATTTAAAAAAAATTACTAATTTAGAAAATGAGACAAATTTTCAAACCAAGAATGTTGATCAGGCACCCAGGCAAGAAACAAGTCCATTAGAAAGTTGCAAACCTAGAGGTGGCGGTACCCCCAACCAATAAGTCAACAAACACCAAATGACAAAAAAAAATTTCTAAAATTTACTAGACCTTTAAATTAAAAAAAAATCATTCACACATTCATAAAATAAAACAGAGATAAAAATTATCAGTTATCCTTAAAAATCCTTACCAAAACTCTAATCCATCAAGTACTTAATTATCTTAAAATTACTTTAAAACATTACTGCTTATCATTAAAGCAAAGCAAAAAAAATTATTATTTAAGTATTTAGAATTTTAAAACACTACTTCGACCTGATTAACATGGCACTCACATTCAGAAAGCTGCACTGGCACAGAACTTGCAGTACAGAACATTCAGCTGACTGACACATAAAGCAAATTACACAGAAGTTCAGAAATATTGGATCCATTTTAACATAGCATACAGTTTTGCAAAACATTTTGTGAAACAATTGAAAATATAATATTATGAAACATAATTGTCCATCTCACAACAATATCAGTCTTTTTTTTTTTTTGAAAACGTGAGAATTTCATAATTCAAACATTTTACTTTACTTTTGAGCCAATTGCTCTCTTGACATATTGCCTTAATTGACAAGTAACTTTAATGAATAAATTGGCCTCTTGGGCGCAAGTCATACTTGTGTGAATTAAGAACATTTTGAGTTTTAACCCTATTTTGATGGTTTAGAAAATATCTACTTTTAAATTGTCTTGTTTCTTGAGTTGAAGAATTATCAATGTTATCATTATATGTGCTAGAAATCAATTCACTACGTCTAGGAGGTAAAGGAGTTAATCTATTAACGTGGACCAATTGCTGATTACATGGATTGTTTTTGTGTTGAATGACAAAGTTAACTTCAGTTGTTTGCTTGATAACTTCAAAAGGACCATGATTTAAAGAACTGAGTTTTTTTGATTGGCCTGGCCGAATATGAGGTGTGTAAAGATAGACCAAGTCACCAACTTTAATCTTAGGCATTTTAGCAGATTTATGTTGTTGAAGTTGTTGTGATTCCTGAGCTTCCTCAAGGTTTTTCTTAACAGTTACAAAGGTCTTTTTTAAGCGAACCTGTAAGTCATCTGAATAATCATGAGTAGATTTGTAAACTGGATATTTTACACCTGTTAAAAGAGCATCAGGTAGCACAGGGTCTCGACCAAAGACAAGATGTGCTGGGGACTCGCCTGTTGAGGCATGGACTGACGTTCTATGAGCCATTAAAGCGAATTGAATCATCCGATCCCAATCGCCCTTATCAGAATAGACCAGATTCTTTAAGGATCTAACTAACGTACCGTTCAGTCTTTCGACTAGCCCGTCTGACTGGGGATGGTACGCTGAAGTATTATGTTTTTTATGCCTAATTTCTTGTATAGATTGTTGGCAGCTTCAGAAATGAAGTTACTACCTTGATCCGTAATTAAGTGAGCAGGAATTCCATGAATACTTATAAATCTCTCTAAACAAGCGAGAATATCCTCAGTTTTAACTGTAGCAAGTGGATAAGCCTCTGGCCATCTAGTGAAGTAATCTGTAATGACAAGAATGTACTTCATCCCAGAATTCGAGATAGGTAGTGGGCCGACTACATCCATAGCCACACGTTCAAAAGGATAAGTTGTAATAGGAAATTTCTGTATTGGAGCCTTGTTGTTACGCAAACCTCTGTTTTTTACACAAGTTGTGCACGACTTCACATAATTTTCAGTCTGAGCATGCATGTCTGGCCAATAATAGTTAACTGAAATTTTTGCCAGAGTTCTTTGAAAGCCACAATGTGCAGCAACAGGAGAATCATGGCAAAGCCATAGAATTTCTGAGACTAAGTCTTGAGGAATAACTACTCTCTCATTATATTGCTGTCTCTGCTTTGGATTTTTGTGTATGCAATGTAACATACCATTTTTCATGAAAAATGAAAGTTTTTGTGGGTATGGTTTTACACCTTTTTCCAGAAGATTTTTGATTTTTATACATCTAGGATCTTTCAATTGACCAATAGCTATCCTAGTTACCAGAGAAGCTTCCACAGTAGTCTGTACTTGATCTTGAGAATTTTCAACGATTGCATTTATGTTTTCACTACTATCATTATTCTGTACCACTACTTTTCCAGAAATTTTCGTAGGGACAGATTCTACAATACTTTTAGGAACAGTTTGTTTCTGAGTGTTTTGAGATTTCTTTGAAGAAGACTCATCAATACATCTCGAAAAATAGTCAGCTACAACATTATGTTTCCCCGGTTTATGAATGATTTCATAATCAAAAGCCTGCAATGAAACGATCCAGCGAGCTATGCGCGAAGTAGGATCTCTTAATTTGAAAATGAACGATAAGGATGCTTGATCACAGTAAATTTTGAAATGTTTGCCTAAGAGATAGTGCTTAAATTGCTGGGTAGCCCAAACCACAGCCAAAGCTTCTTTCTCGACTACACTGTAATTCACTTCAGCACCTTGTAATTTTCGACTAGCAAAGGAAACTGGGTGAGATAACCCATTTTCATCCAATTGCGAAAGAACTGATCCCAAAGCGTAATTAGAGGCATCTGTATGCAAAGTAAAGGGCAAATTAAAATTTGGTAATTTTAAAATTGGTTCTTGAATAAGCTTGTTCTTAAGTATTTCAAAAGCTTCCTGAGCCTCCTGACTCCACACAAACTTTTTCTGCTTTGATTTTAAAAGATTAGTTAGTGGAAGAGTAATCTTTGCATAATCTGGTACAAACTTCCTATAAAAGCCTGTCAAACCCAAAAATTGTCTGATATTCTTGACACAGGTGGGTACTTTAAATTTTTGCACTAAATCAATGTTATGAGGGTCTGGCTGAACTTTTCCCTCAGACACTCTGAAACCTAAGTACTTTATTGTCTTTCTGAAAAAGAAGCATTTTGATGGCTTTAACCTAAGACCATGTTGAGATAATTTAATAAAAACTTCTTCTAATTTCATCATGTGTTCTTCAAAAGTTTTTGATGAGATGATAACATCATCTATGTATATTCCTGATAACCCTGCCAGTACAAGAGACATTAATCTCTGAAAAGACGCTGGTGCGTTTTTTAGACCAAAAGGGGTCCTACACCATTCGTAGTGACCGGTGGGCGTGGAAAAAGCTGTTTTGTGTGAATCCTGTGGATTCAAATGCAATTGGTAGAATCCTGAAGTTAAGTCCAAAGTTGAGAAAAATGTAGCACCTGCTAAATTATCAATCAATTCACTAATGTTAGGAATTGGAAAATTTTCTGTAATAGTAAGTTTGTTTAACTTGCGAAAATCACAACATAATCTATAAGAACCATCCGGTTTCCTTACAAACAGTACTGGCGTATTGTAAGGTGAAAAACTAGGTTTAATTATTTTAGCTTCTAATAATTCTGTGACTTGTCTATTGAGTTCCCCTTGTAAATGATGTGGAACTTTGTATGGTTTCTGATAAACAGGAACAGATGTTTCCAAATTTATCTCATGTAATATGGTTTTACAACCAGACAACTCAGCAACATTCTTTGCAAAAACTTGTCTATATTTATTCAACAAAGTTGATAATTTATGTTTTTGATCTTTTTGGAGATGACTCAGGTCAAAATCTCCTCCCCAACTTTCAAAAGGCTCCAAAGGTTCACTGGAGTCCAACTCTCCCTCACTCACTACATTAACTTCAACCTCCTCAGACACCTGAATTTCCTGAACATGAGCCACTTTTCTACCCTTATTCAAATGATAAGGTTTTCCCTCTGGGTTAGCAACACGAACCCAAATAATTCCATCCTTAGGAGCTCTATATACAGCTCTAGCAATGAAGATGTGGTCATTTTTCTCTGATTCCAGAAGCAAGGTGGAATTTTCCGGAAACCCTTCTGAAAGTTTGATTTTAATAAATGATTCAGATAAAGGAGGAATTATACATTTTTGTGAATTTTTCACAATAATTGGCTCTTTAATTTTTGTATTTAGAGTTTCTTTTACTCTACATAAGTTATTAACAGTTTTAATGTTTAAGTTCTTATGCTGTGCCACTTCTTCAGTACCACCTCTAACATGATTTTGCCTTTCCCCCATATGCAAAGTAACATTCTGTGCATTTACTACCAAATCTCTAAAAGATTTGCTTCCATTTTCCAAATCGTTAATATGTACCTCTTCACTACCCAAATGTGGCACTACATTATTTTCCGAAAAATTTCTGCTCACATACTCTTCCCGAATGACCTGAGACTCATTCACTACCGGTGCCAGATCTGCTTTGCATTTGGCACATGCATTCGTATGGAACTCTTTCGGTTTACAGTCCTCTACCACACGAACATTTTTTCCACTACTCATCTGCGAGTCAGGCACAGCAATACGCTTTGCGACACTACTTAGGTTTGAGTCTGCAATTTCCGACTCATTTGCCGGTTCATGATTTGAAATCGAAAGTAAATTATTCGTACATTGATAACCAACAAAAGGAATGGAAGAGTTTGAAAACTTAAAACAGAAGTGATTATAATCTATAATAGCATTATGTTTATGTAAAAACTTGTTACCAAGGATTACATTATATGAAATAGGAGCTGGTGATTTTAACACAAAAAATTCGGTAGGGAATCTTTCTTTTCCCAAATTTAGTGAAATAGTGGCTAAACATTCAACTTTAGTATCTTGTGAACTAAAGCTACGCAAAATTGTTGGTTTGTATGTTAGCAACATATGTGCAATGGGTACAGTATTTAAAGCTTCCTCATACACTAAATTAATTGAACTACCCGTATCAATCAATATTGACACTTCACTGCTCACTAATTTTCCTTTTATAATAGAAGAAGATGACAAAGAATTTGTAATATTATGACAAATATTATTTTCCTCAAAATGTGATGTTTGCCTATCAAAAGTTTTTCTATTATTATAATTGTGCATGGGATATCTACTCTGATTCCCAGAAGAATGATTTTTGGAATTTTGCAAAGATTTATATGACTCCTTATTTTTATAATTTTGCGTTCCTTGCTTTCTATACTTCCACTCATTTGCAGACATTTGCCCTCTGTGTCTTTCACCCTGGTGATACCTAGTTCCAGGACTGGAATAAATTTTCCTACATTTTATACCGTACGCATCTCTTTTTTGAAAAACCTTTTTCCAACACTGTTCTTGAACGTGACCTAATTTACCACATTTGTCACACTTTGGACGCGGTGAACGCTTTTCGTTAACTTTATCTGAATTAAACTTAAATTTTTCTATTTTACCCCTAAGAAATTCAATGTCCCTTTCCTGTTCTAACACTTTTCTTTTTAAATCTGACATACTTTCACTTTGATCTGGTGTGAGAACACCTTTTTTTGTAAGTACCGGATTAGTCAAGTACATAGCATTATTTTCATTTAAAATAGATTCCTCAAGAATTGCAAGTTTTCTAGCCGAATAAAAATCTCTAGGGTTTTGTAACAACACCAATCTTTTTAGTTCCGGATATAAACCATTAATAAATGAAGTTTTTAAAAGTGTTTGCCTGATTTTATTCTCACTTTCGGAATCTACATCTTCCGGAACAACCTTAAATGAAGCAGCTTCGATTCTCATCGAAAACTGTTTAACCGACTCATTTGGTCTCTGTGTAAAGTTCATGAGTGAAATTATGTTTTTAGTAACATTTTCGGTCACTTCAAAATGATCTTTCAAAATGTGAATAATTTCCTGCAAATTTTTACAATTTCTGTGCTTTGGATTCTCTTCAATCAATCTATTTGCTTCCCCCTCTAAATTCAATCTCAAACAAACTAATTTGTCACACTCACTCCAGTTTGCATGAGTGGCTACTAAATTTAACTTTTCCAAAAACTGTGACAACGAAAGCTCTGAATTTCCCGAGAATTTTGGAATATGATGTGCGAACTTAGGTGTGAAAATATGGAATGATTTTAACATGTTATCATTTACCGATGAAGCACTGTTTTGATTTGGCAAAGTGCCAGAAGAAGAATTCAGACATACCGGCGATTTATCTGATATATTTTCCTCATTAGATTTAGCTTTGTGGCTAACATTTTTAACTTTACTTCTAGAATTAACAGTATCCGACTCAGTAGCAATATCAAGCGACAAATTCAAGGAGGAATTTAATTTTTTACTTGAATTTTTACTCATCTTACCGACATTTACTTTTTTGTTTCTAGTAATTGGAGCCATTTTGCATAACAATATAGTTTAACACAATATGCAATTGCAATGTTCTTAAACAGTATTTACAATAAAACCAGTTTTTATCAAATCAAATGACATAAATATGCAAACAAATCAATTTTTTTTATCAAATGGCACATATCAAATTCCAAGAACACTCGTTTTTGAGAATACCGAAAACAGAACATGGAACTCCGTTTACTTAAGAAAACACTCATTTTAGCACAACGGTAATTTTTAACCTTCAAAATTTCAATTCTTAAGAAAATTTTTAAAAATTTTAATTCTCTCAGCTCTTCCCCACTCACCGAGAAAAGTAACGGCACCAATTCTGTCGCGAACGTTTTGGTATACTCGACAGAGAAGACAAAGTTTTGAAATCAAACACATTTATTAAACATGAAATAACAAGGCAGTTGATCGAAAACAGTGGAGTACAAGCATTTCTCGCAATAACTCAGAGTTACACTCGGTAGGGTGACCATTAAGAACACCCCTGGAGGAAGAGGAACCAAGAGAATACACATATTTTCTGATACATAAAATAAACACAATATTCCTCATATTATACTTGACATTTATATACGACATTTGTATACTTTGAACATATACGACATTTTCATATAACATCATCAATGACTCGATACTCACGAGGATTTGACAATTAACACTCTATTCGTTAGGTGGAAGACTAAATATATATAAAACTTTACCTCGTCTCTTTTAAATATAACATTTACAATTCTGTACTATGGGAAAGGATATCAGGATGGACTCTCGGCATAAACTCATCGAGATTCTTGCGCAGAACAAAATCCATAATGGTCGGGAAACTTGACTACACAACATCATGCTGGCGGAATTCAACATCTTGATTGGTTACGGAGATTGGTTGATTCGTACCTTAGGACACAAGGAGGAGTCAGGCAAATACAAATCGCTATAAAATGAGCTTTCCCTCTTGCCCTATCAGCGATTCAAGCCGACCAGTGAAAGAACCATTTTCTCTTTTCACAAGACTCATTATTCCATTACTACCAGGCTGATTCATTTAAAAACACGAGTGACTCATCTCTGAACCGAGCCAAACGACTCTACGCACAACTTGTCGAACTATGTTACATATTTTAATCACATCCTTCCACTTTCAAAATCAATCCACCTTTTCTTAAAATTCGCGATCATACGCGAATCAAACACACACGTCTACATTCCTCCACCACTCCTTCCACACTGCTTCCAAAATCCTTTTTCAAACGCGCGCGTGCGCACAACCTGCAAGTTCCCAACTCGCGACTGAGAAGAGAAAATACAAAACTATTACTATTTTTCTGGAACATAAACACTTTTGCGATTTTAGAGTTCACTTCCCTTAAAAGTCAATGTAATTGAAAACATGTAGAAAAGACATCTATATTTCGAAATTGACACTTTCAATCACACAGAAATAAAACAATACTTTAATATACAATTTTAACACAGAGGTGTGAAAGCCTTATCACAGAACAACATATTAAAATTTCATTTTGATAAAGTCATTTTTACAGCAGTTATCGTGCTAAGGGACAGACAGGATGAACAAAGTCATAAACACTCTTCAACTTTGTTGTAGAGTGTTAAAAAGGGGCTCCGGTCAGGAAAAACTCAACTATATAGGTACCAGACTGCAAAAATTCGTGATATTACTATTGTTAGTCTATCCAGGAAGCGAACCCGCAGCTCAAATCTTTTGTCTTTGACATTAAATATTACTTAAACTACAATATAGATCGAAAAACAGTTTTGCGTGTTTTCGAAATCCTTCTCTATAAGTGTACCGAATTTTATATTTTTGTATTCTATAGTTTTTGTGATTCGAAGCAGAACAACATGGAGGGATTTATCAAACAGCGGCGGCCTCAACTACTTTTTTTTAACACTTTGCAACATAGTTGAAAAGTATTTATGATTTCGTTCATTCTGCCTGTCTGTTTGTCTGTCTGCCTGTTCGTTAGCAGGATAACTGCCGTAAAAATGATTTAATCAAAAAATCTTTTGATTAAATCATTTTCTACATTTAATCTACATTAAATCCATTCTACATTTAATCTACATTTTCTACATTAAATCATTTCCTACATTTTATACCGTACACATCTCTTTTTTGAAAAACCTTTTTCCAACACTGTTCTTGAACGTGACCTAATTTACCACATTTGTCACACTTTGGACGCGGTGAACGCTTTTCGTTAACTTTATCTGAATTAAACTTAAATTTTTCTATTTTACCCCTAAGAAATTCAATGTCCCTTTCCTGTTCTAACACTTTTCTTTTTAAATCTGACATACTTTCACTTCGATCTGGTGTGAGAACATATTTTTCTGGTGTGAGAACACCTTTTTTTGTAAGTACCGGATTAGTCAAGTACATAGCATTATTTTCATTTAAAATAGATTCCTCAAGAATTGCAAGTTTTCTAGCCGAATAAAAATCTCTAGGGTTTTGTAACAACACCAATCTTTTTAGTTCCGGATATAAACCATTAATAAATGAAGTTTTTAAAAGTGTTTGCCTGATTTTATTCTCACTTTCGGAATCTACATCTTCCGGAACAACCTTAAATGAAGCAGCTTCGATTCTCATCGAAAACTGTTTAACCGACTCATTTGGTCTCTGTGTAAAGTTCATGAGTGAAATTATGTTTTTAGTAACATTTTCGGTCACTTCAAAATGATCTTTCAAAATGTGAATAATTTCCTGCAAATTTTTACAATTTCTGTGCTTTGGATTCTCTTCAATCAATCTATTTGCTTCCCCCTCTAAATTCAATCTCAAACAAACTAATTTGTCACACTCACTCCAGTTTGCATGAGTGGCTACTAAATTTAACTTTTCCAAAAACTGTGACAACGAAAGCTCTGAATTTCCCGAGAATTTTGGAATATGATGTGCGAACTTAGGTGTGAAAATATGGAATGATTTTAACATGTTATCATTTACCGATGAAGCACTGTTTTGATTTGGCAAAGTGCCAGAAGAAGAATTCAGACATACCGGCGATTTATCTGATATATTTTCCTCATTAGATTTAGCTTTGTGGCTAACATTTTTAACTTTACTTCTAGAATTAACAGTATCCGACTCAGTAGCAATATCAAGCGACAAATTCAAGGAGGAATTTAATTTTTTACTTGAATTTTTACTCATCTTACCGACATTTACTTTTTTGTTTCTAGTAATTGGAGCCATTTTGCATAACAATATAGTTTAACACAATATGCAATTGCAATGTTCTTAAACAGTATTTACAATAAAACCAGTTTTTATCAAATCAAATGACATAAATATGCAAACAAATCAATTTTTTTTATCAAATGGCACATATCAAATTCCAAGAACACTCGTTTTTGAGAATACCGAAAACAGAACATGGAACTCCGTTTACTTAAGAAAACACTCATTTTAGCACAACGGTAATTTTTAACCTTCAAAATTTCAATTCTTAAGAAAATTTTTAAAAATTTTAATTCTCTCAGCTCTTCCCCACTCACCGAGAAAAGTAACGGCACCAATTCTGTCGCGAACGTTTTGGTATACTCGACAGAGAAGACAAAGTTTTGAAATCAAACACATTTATTAAACATGAAATAACAAGGCAGTTGATCGAAAACAGTGGAGTACAAGCATTTCTCGCAATAACTCAGAGTTACACTCGGTAGGGTGACCATTAAGAACACCCCTGGAGGAAGAGGAACCAAGAGAATACACATATTTTCTGATACATAAAATAAACACAATATTCCTCATATTATACTTGACATTTATATACGACATTTGTATACTTTGAACATATACGACATTTTCATATAACATCATCAATGACTCGATACTCACGAGGATTTGACAATTAACACTCTATTCGTTAGGTGGAAGACTAAATATATATAAAACTTTACCTCGTCTCTTTTAAATATAACATTTACAATTCTGTACTATGGGAAAGGATATCAGGATGGACTCTCGGCATAAACTCATCGAGATTCTTGCGCAGAACAAAATCCATAATGGTCGGGAAACTTGACTACACAACATCATGCTGGCGGAATTCAACATCTTGATTGGTTACGGAGATTGGTTGATTCGTACCTTAGGACACAAGGAGGAGTCAGGCAAATACAAATCGCTATAAAATGAGCTTTCCCTCTTGCCCTATCAGCGATTCAAGCCGACCAGTGAAAGAACCATTTTCTCTTTTCACAAGACTCATTATTCCATTACTACCAGGCTGATTCATTTAAAAACACGAGTGACTCATCTCTGAACCGAGCCAAACGACTCTACGCACAACTTGTCGAACTATGTTACATATTTTAATCACATCCTTCCACTTTCAAAATCAATCCACCTTTTCTTAAAATTCGCGATCATACGCGAATCAAACACACACGTCTACATTCCTCCACCACTCCTTCCACACTGCTTCCAAAATCCTTTTTCAAACGCGCGCGTGCGCACAACCTGCAAGTTCCCAACTCGCGACTGAGAAGAGAAAATACAAAACTATTACTATTTTTCTGGAACATAAACACTTTTGCGATTTTAGAGTTCACTTCCCTTAAAAGTCAATGTAATTGAAAACATGTAGAAAAGACATCTATATTTCGAAATTGACACTTTCAATCACACAGAAATAAAACAATACTTTAATATACAATTTTAACACAGAGGTGTGAAAGCCTTATCACAGAACAACATATTAAAATTTCATTTTGATAAAGTCATTTTTACAGCAGTTATCGTGCTAAGGGACAGACAGGATGAACAAAGTCATAAACACTCTTCAACTTTGTTGTAGAGTGTTAAAAAGGGGCTCCGGTCAGGAAAAACTCAACTATATAGGTACCAGACTGCAAAAATTCGTGATATTACTATTGTTAGTCTATCCAGGAAGCGAACCCGCAGCTCAAATCTTTTGTCTTTGACATTAAATATTACTTAAACTACAATATAGATCGAAAAACAGTTTTGCGTGTTTTCGAAATCCTTCTCTATAAGTGTACCGAATTTTATATTTTTGTATTCTATAGTTTTTGTGATTCGAAGCAGAACAACATGGAGGGATTTATCAAACAGCGGCGGCCTCAACTACTTTTTTTTAACACTTTGCAACATAGTTGAAAAGTATTTATGATTTCGTTCATTCTGCCTGTCTGTTTGTCTGTCTGCCTGTTCGTTAGCAGGATAACTGCCGTAAAAATGATTTAATCAAAATGAGATTTTAGTACGTTATTCAGACGGTCTGTGGGACCTATGGGAATATAAATGAATAATATCACCCAATTGGTTTTGGATTGAACCCTGGTTGAAAAAATGAAATACATTGAACCCTATGGGACCTAATTTTTGAAACATTTTTAAGCGAATTTAAAATTCACCAATTGCTTCGAAAGTTTTAGAAAATATTAAAATTATCACATAAAATATATAAAAAAAATTCAGCAAAATATATTCAGTAGTTTTTTAAATAAAAATTAAAATAATAATTACACCCTTTATATGAAGAGATCACGCGACCATTATATGAAGAGATCACGTGACCCACTCAAAATAAAATATGGCATCCATCTTGTGTCAAAATCGGGATTTTTAAAGTTATTTTTAATTTATATTTAGTGTTGTATCCAACCTAAAGCCGCTTTATTTTTGCTTTAATTCTGTGCATCTACATTCTAAAACAACACAATAACAATATATTTGAGGTTACATGATCACCCAACTTTGATTAATTCTACAGTGAAGCCTGATTTTTACTTAGAATGCAAACACCAAAAGATGTAGAATGAGTTGTATAAGAATTGCTGCATTTCTTTAACGCAAAATTATTTAGCTTATAGAGTCTGCAATATAGCTGACATGAATGAAACATTAATTGATTTTACATAGAGAAGCAGACGATTTTTTCGACGAAGTTTTAAACATAGAGGTGAATTATTTGTATCTCCGTTACTTTAAGTTTTATCTTAGACATATATAACTGTTTATCTGTCATCTCCCTTAAATAAAGCAGAGTTGCAACAACGCATTTAAGATGGTGACATTAGTGAACAAGAACTTGATCGAGTGCACAGAAGTGTTATCAGGCAAATGCAGCTCTATATTGGCATGGATGGAAAACATTTTGAACAGGCTTTGTAATCTTAGTGTAAAGTCATTATTTCTACACAGTGTAGATACTTTTGTACCAATAAATAGCAAAATTATTATTTATTTATATAATCATTGTTTTCCTTCGTAATTTGTATGACCCATAAAGCGCGATCTGCCGACATGATTTTTCCCCTCTGAAAACCCATGTCGATGCATCGAAAAGTGGTTTAAGTCAGCATTTTTGTGTTTTCATATCTCTGGAACAGTTTATGATAAAATGCTGAAATTTTGTACGTCATTTTATTAGTATATGGGGCACATTTCACTCATTGGAAATGTTTTTGTACGGGGGCCGTATTAAAAATTTAAATTTTATATTTCTTAAAATTTAATTCCCTTGAAAATTTTAATCGATTTCATAAAATGATGTACTGTTTACGCAAATTTTTCCTTTTTTTATGCACATAGGTATGTATGTGTGTGTGTGTGTGTTTGGATAATATTTACAATTCATTTCAGGAACAGGTATAATGTAAAATAACACTACTTATACGATTGCACTACTTATACGAATGCAATTTAATCCCAGCATTGGTAACTAAGTTTGAATTTAACCCTATTTAAACATCATTAGATTTTGGCATTCCATTTTTTGTAGGCATTTCATAAATTTAGTCTTTTTTATTACATCTGAAATGTACATTTTTGCGTTTGCTGCATTTGTTTTCTTTTAAAACTATTCCCATACTTCTTCAGATTTAGATTCCTTGCATTAAATTTAATGTCTAACAAAAGTGACAAATAATGATGCTATCGCGGAAGCTCCGGTTTAGGTTACACAGAATTTTGAAGGTTTCTTATGAATTCTGAGTAGATCGTTCAGAAAGTTCTATGTTATCAGGGAGCTTTTGAATGCTATGAAAAGACAAAATAGCGTCTGGCGTTTTAGACAATTATTCATAGTTATGCATTTGTGAATAATTGAGTTAAATTTTCATTATTTTTAATTTTAATTTTAACACTTTACGTCAGAGTTGTATAACGTTGGGATGAGAATAGGATAACATTTTATTTTCGAGATAATTAACCAAATACAATAGCGTTATTCTTTTCATACGCTCACAGAATTTGATTATAAGAGACGTCCCCAACGTTGATATCGAATCGACCTTCATAAACGCGTTATCCTGGTATGTACTTACCGTAACCTTAAAAAATTGTAGTCAGCTGCATATAAGCATGGAATATATAAGTTTTTCTAGATTCTCATAAAATTATAATAAGTATAGCAAGTTTTCTTGCTGTTATTGCTGGTTCCATGCACTATTCCATGCAGTCGAGAACATAATAAGTCGTATCGACTTTTGGAACACCCTCTAAAGCATTTCTATTTCCGAGCCATTATGCGGAAATAATTATTGTTCCCATTAGATTATAAGTAAATCTGCGGTTTTGTTGGGAGACCGTTATTTCTGCTGACGAGACTGCTGTCCAGAGATGACGAACACTGCAGCTGTTATTACGCTATGTCACGTTTGCAGTGTTTGTTTAGCCAATGAGGGCTCGTTTAATTGATATCGTTGGAATTGTCAAAAGGACGCTCGATCTTGAAAGGGCTTTTTCGATCTTGACCCCGAGGTGCGAAGGTGACGGTATGCAGGGCTTGGAAAGAATAAGTATTTTAAGTTCGAAGCGCAGAAAATTAAAATTTTAAAATATCTGGCTAAGTTTTTGAAATGGAGAGAATCTGGATAAGCAGATAATGCTCTGCGCCTTACTCACCTGCATCTAAATTATTTACACCAGTGTTCAAGTTCTTAAGCTGAAGCTTACACCGATCGTGTGGAGTCAATTGTGCCGAAGACAGAAGTGGTATTGATTCGAGATTTACGCACATCTCTGTCGGAGTATCGTGTGAACTATGATCATCGACGGAATCAGCGGTCGTCGGTCTCTGGTGTGTTATCTTTGTTCTTTGGCGGCCCTTACAAGGTGAATCCTAAAGTGTATCCATATTCCTCCTCTCTCCTGAGTCAGCAATGTTTGTTTGTGTTTAGTCATCTAAAACTGTAAATAATATTTTTTTAATTGTTAATGTGTATTTAGAAGCCATTCAATGTCGTTCAAGAGTCTGAAATGAAGAACCATAAAATGTATGTATATATATTTGCCAAAGATCAGTTAATCAAGTGAATAATAAATATTATTCTATATCAACTATTTGACTTGCATTGCTTTCCACTGGTTGTATATTAAATGCATGCTCTTACCTTTAGTTTCGCAGTTCGGCTGGCCAACCGGTTCTTGAACCGGCCAGGGAATTTGAATCTGGGTCAACACAACGCTTATATGATCACTTTGACAAATTCGACTTATATGATCACTTTGGCAACGCTTATATGTTCACTTTGGCAAAATCGGTACGGTGTTAATGTCATACTTTACCATTTATATGGCACTCTAATATCATAACCAAAACCTGTTTCACAATTTGATACCATGAAAGCCCTTCTTGTTTTGAATAACTAAAAACCTTTTATCACAAGTATGAAACCAGTTCACTAATGCTGTTATCTGCTTTAGAAGCACTGATTTCTCGGTTTTGCGCTTAATAAATGAGTTCTTAAATGTACTCATTCACTGTCAGTAAAATAATATGCTGTCTTCAAAGTATTTTGAATATTTTAAAATACGCCTATACTGAATTTTCTCGATTCAACTGAATTTATTTTGTATTCTATTTTAAAATCTTTTTCGCACACTTCATATGTATACGCTATTTTTAATACTAATATTTTCAGGTCAAATAAATACTCTGCATATTCCAAAGGGCAAATGTTTGTCAGGAATACTTTTGAAAAGTATGTAGTACTATGTGCGAAAGTAGAAAGTTCACTGACACTAAAAATTCCAAGAACAAGTGCTTTGACATTGACTTATCTACCGCGTGTGACCTTTATTAACAGTGTTAGAAGAATATAGCTGAGAATAATGTCCTTGTGAAGAGTATTTCTACAAGAAGGCAATCACCGATAGCGGTATTTTAAAATAGTGAGGAGAATATTTTTAAAGGGCCTAATGCTTGTCAGTCACAAACCTCTTGTGTTTCTTTATATCTTCCTTCTAGATAAAGCCAATTTGTTCTCAATATTTATGTTTATTTTATTATTTTTGACGAGAATAACGTCTATGTTCGGGAGTATCCGGCTGAAATAGGAACGTTACGAAAAATATAAACACTTTGAATGCTTATATTTCCAAGTATATAAATACAAATATAAACAATCCAAATATAAACAGTCGAAAATATGATACTATCTATGAATATACAAAATAATTATAATAATTTGGACTTTTATTAAGAAAATTTTTTTGTCTGAGGGAACTGTTGTTTCACTTTGCTTGCTTTCAATTAAAATATCTTCGAAACTGTCATATATATATATGTATATTTAAACTTGTCCGAATTTTCTTTCAACGTTTGTAATGTTTATGTATTGAAAACTTGTGCTAACTAAAGTAAATAATTTGCAGTCCTTTATAATTCCGAATCAGAATGTTTAATTTGATTTTGGATCGGGTTGTGAGTTTTCGATATAATTTTGATATTTAAATAATTTGAACTATTTTGAAGGTAATTACGGTTTTGATATTTTAATATTTGGAACTATTTTTAAAACGTGTTTCAATTTTGCGAAACGTTTCTACGCATAACCATTTCAGCTCAATCTGACTGGAGACACATCTGATGTTTGGACTAAAAATGTAAAACGGTATTTAACTTTGTCACAAAGTAAATCAATAATGTCTAGATTCTAAAAGGACTTACATTAGATGCCTCACTTAGGGTGGTGTATGTTAACAGCATTAAATGATACAGCACAGGATACAGTGCGATAACTAAGTTTCAAATTGGACAAATAATTTTATTAACAGATATATATCTTATCTCTTGACTAATTATAATAATTGATAAAAAAATATATTGAATTTAATATCACACGATCATAGTTATACTGTGCCTTTATTGTAATACATTTTTTAATTCTATCATTATCAGGTTTTTCCATAATTAACATAATTTATCAAATTGAATTCCTTTGCGTTCCTCAGTGTTTTAGTTTTTATTTCCTATTGGTAATACTGGGGCGCACAGTTCAATTAGATCAATTCGTTTTTTTTTGTGAACCATGCTCTGAATGTAAGAGTTAATTGTAAAATCCAAGATCTACGATCGCTATGACAGATTCGGCTCGAACAAATGTATTTAAAATTATATTACCTTTGTCAGACAGGTGCTATTATACGTATCACATGCTTTGTACACACACATGTCCATGTATCACATGCTCACTGTCTGCGAAATGTAGCCGCCATGTATTTTCTCATAAATTTGAGATTATATCTCTTCAGGACACTCGTACAGCAGGACGCAATGTTTCATTTGGAAACCAGACATGAATCAGTCACAGGCATTTATGCAATCCTGAACTGTTTATAGAGAGTAATTAAAATATTTGCAATACTAATAATAATACACCAGAAGTCATGTTCCCAGTGTAGTAAACCAGATTATTAACGGTCATGAGCACAGAATGAACGTAATTGTCAGCTATAAGACTTGATATGTATAGCAATCGCAAACCTTTGATTTCCTGCCGGTCATACCACGAAGCTGGTATTTAATTATTAAAGGATCGAATTCAAAACGGTTGATGTCTAGCCGAGGTTCATAGTCTGAAATTCACTGATAGTAACTAGGACTATAATTTAGAGATCTGCATGCATCACAATTTTTGTTTTTTGGTGTTTTGACGTAAACTATTAATTTTACGTGCATCTTTGTTCCTTTGTTCAACATCTTTTACAAATGTGTTCTTGTTTCCCAGAGTACAGATGGAGATGGAATTCGACGCACAGTTTCATCTCGAGGAATATTTTCATCTAAAAGATTTTCGCGTTATTACGTTAATTCGTTAAGTCATTTACGCAAGTTATCTTTTACATGTTCATTCTCGGCTCCCAAAGCATGTAGAGAGCTCAAACTCGACACGGAAGATTTTCATCAATAAAATGTTTCATGTCATTACGCTACATCGTCATATGATTTACGTACGTCATGGGTTCGTTCTCGGTTAACAGGGCACACAAAGAGCTGAAACTTGGCACACACCTCTTGGAACATTCACATCTATAATTTTACGGCAAAGCATTACATTGTTACGTCATTTACGTATGTAATGACTATTATTCTGTCCTTTCATACATTATTTATGAATTTCGATTTAGTGTCTTCCTATTAAATGATTCCATCGAGTGTATTTATGTAGAATATTACATAAGTTTGAACATTAATTAAGTCAAGGAAATGAAAAATAAAGTAAAAAATAAATTATAAGAAAAACACGATTTTCGATGTCTTCTCCTACCCCTACACAATATCACGGAAAAATAGATAATAAATGCTAATGCTGGTTAGATATTGGTACGATTCGAAAAGCAAAAAAATTGTCTGTCTTTTTTGGAAATGGCCCGCAAAAATCGTCATCTAAAAGTAAAATACTAAAAGTGTACCAATTAAATGCTTGCTTATACTTAATTTTTGACGACGCAAAGAATAAGACTAACCCTATTACTCTAAGACGAACCATTCTCGAGATATTTAAGTTTTTAATTTTGAGGAACTGGATAAATTTTTCATTGCAGTTAATAATTAATTTATGAAATTTCTAAAAATTTAGTATTTACTTCCCTCGAGGGTTATACTGATACTGATTAGATTTTGACATGATTCGAAAAAATATGACTGGCATAATATTTACATTGTTTGTAAAGATCATGAAATAAAGGACAAAACTTTTTGAACTATACTAATTAAGTACTAATTCTTCATGCAAGTTTTGACAGCAAAGCGAATAAGACTGACCCCATAACTCTAGGATGAATCGTTTTTGGGATATTTTCGTTTTTTTAATTTTGTTTGGTAGAAGAAGTTAAAGTGCATTAAGTTACCAAATGGAAAGAAAATGCAGTAAAAACTCAAATATAAAAATCATAAAAGTATCCATGCTATTTGTTGCTATTTAATTCACCTAAATGCATCATGAAATAAAAAATAAGAGCATGGATTTGAGTCTGTAGAGTAAGTCCTGTGCTGCACACATCAGATATTTTTATTTATCTTGAACACGCATCACACGGTAAAGATAAATACACGCATATGCACGCACACACACAAAATAATATCTTTACAAATTTTTTCGAAATTATTCAGACGTTCTTAAAACGAGCTTATGACGAAAATTTTACAATTAAAAAAGTGTCACGTAAAACAATAGTTTTTCTACTATACTATTAGAAAATAAAAACATTTTAAATATCTATTCTCGTAACATTTGTATGTACAACGTATTTTAAATTTCTGAAAATTGTTCGATCAATCGAAGGCATTTTTTAAGCCCTTAACATCGTAAACCAATGGACCTCTGACATTCATTGATTAAAATAATCGTAACTAATATCATTTAATTTTATCAAATTGTTCGAGGGACATCATTTCCACAGATAAAAGTAATCGATAAAAGGATTTATTTGTGAACACAGATGCTGGAAACTTGTAGATTTACCAAAATACTTGCTTGGAATTTTCGACCCCATCGCTATACTTATATGTAGTGTATTGCAAGGAAATAGAAACCCCCCAATACCTACTCATTTTACAACGAAAACCTTTCCGCTGCTTTAATCTTTATACCTAAACCAAGTTTCGTTCTTACATATTCACAATTGTAAAGAATGATCCCGGAATATACAATCGTTATTCCACGTTCGAATTCTTCACGCTGTAGCGAATATATTTTACCTATCGTTCAAGATATTTTGGAAGGAGTTGTCATAGATACCTACTCCCGAGAAAGTAGTCTCGAAATGCAAACTGTATGACAAGAATACTGAGTGGACATCAAGCAAAAGAGGGAATCGAAAACCATGTAATATAAAACTGAGATTTTCAGAGGTATATTTTCTATGCAGATATGTATATTTGAAGAGGTATTTTGCGTAAAAAAATGGTTTAAATACGTATTTGTGTGGAGTAAAATGCGTAAGATATAGGTTTGGAAATGTTATTAGTTTTATAGGGTTAAGGAGAATTTTGAAACAATTATCTGTTAGAAAACATAAAAATAGTTTTTTAATATTTCATAGACTTCAAAACAAGTCGTGTTGGGAGTGTGAGGAGCTTCACTTATTCGGAATATGGTACTCCTAGTTCTCGACATACAGCACTTTTTGATACAGTCATAAAATGTTACACAAAATTACAGTAAGTGGCATCCTTAAGTAGGATAATAATAGTAGGTTAACTTAGGTTGGTTAACAACATGTATAACGACTTTTAGAAAATAATGCTAAAATGTAAAAAATGATTTTAATTAATGAAAATCACTCTGTTACGTATCAATATATAAGTTGATGAATATCGATCGAATAAAAAACATTTATTATACTTAAATGTAGAAAACATTAAACGTACATATTTTGTGTTATTATTAATTAGAATTTATTTTATAAAATTATTTTTTAAAATAAAGAAAAATAACGTAGAAAAAGCAAATCGTAATTTTCTCTAAAAAAAATCAAACATTGCTTTCTACTGTTGTCAAAACAGATAAGTTTTATCACAGTAATGTAATACATGAAAGAGTCCATTCATCGAGTTGCAACACACGCCAAAATGGAGTTAAAATTCATTATTTTGTAATGAAAATCGTTTAATGGACAATAATTTAATGGATTTAGCGGATGCTGGCAATAAGTCTAATTGTCCAGTTAGATTTGCCCAAAATAAAGTTTTTTTCCATACTTCCAAATAGTTTTGTGCATTGTCGTCCAGAAAAGCATTAAATGTTAACATACAATTGAATGTTAAAAACAGTGGGCTATGGATCTTGTACATCATTAGTTTTCTGTGAAAGTTATTGCATTATGGTGGGAAAGTCATTTGCTGCTCACAATTGATTTTTTCTGTTTTTTATTTGCATGCAATTATATTTATACAAGTACATTTAAATGCAATTTATGCCCTGCTTGTTTTTGCCTTCATGGAACATTTTAGAAATATTCCATTGCCAGTCATAACTACGTCAGGCACTCACTAACGAGGCATAGAAAAATGAAACATTTCATCTTGTAGACTGAGATTAATACATTTTCCTTTCTCTGTATAAGTTATTGCGATTTGCTGCTAAAGAGGAATATAGGAAAGTCGTTTGATGCATTGAATATATTTTTATAATATTAATATGAGGACTGGATATTGAAAAAGATTTAAAACTCAATATAACAATATATAATATTTTTTATTATACCAATTTCTGTGTTGTCCATGCGCATGAGTGGTAAACGATCACATATCCAATCGTGCAGTTCTTATTCGTCAGAAACTCAATTTTATGTCAAAAAATTTCAAACCTTCAAACATTACATTTTCCACGATGTTCGATAAAGTGAAGATTTCTGTCGCAGACTGCATATTATTCTGAAACATGTCTCAAAAGTTGTCAAATTTGGAATCGAGTTTTCTGCTTAAACGTTATGAAAATATGCAGTGCGGTGTAAAAAAATATTCTGATTTAATTCAACACTACATTTACTACATACTACATTTAATTTATTTATTTTTACAGCTAAATAATCATGTATACGACCCATTTCATGTATACGATCATGTTATGTATACGACATGTATACGATTCATGTATACGACCCATGCTTTGCATTGGAAAGCTAACAAAGAGCATATTTTAAATAAACATACGCACAGCTTTAAACACGCAGCTATTACTCAACATAAACTCAATATTGCGCCAATACGAAAATTTGTACACTTATTGGGACAATATTGGGTACATGCATATTGAAAACATGCATCTTTTTGTACCTTTTTAAGGAGGCACATACACCTAGGCTGGGTAAATAAAAGCTGAAGATGTTGTTTTTTATGCGGAAGAGTTACTTTATAATCTTGACAATGGGCAATTCCTGCACAAACATTTCTTAACTTACAGGATTTTATTTTATGTTGATTTATTGCATCATTTTTCAGGGTATTCTTCATTATATAGGGTGATTAAAAACTATGTACAAATTTTAATGGGGATAGGGAATAAAACAGACACATGAATGTATGTCTGCAGACGGCATCTTGTTTTGCTAGAAGGCAATAAAGGGGACGGCGAAAATTGGCTATTTTTGCCATTGTCTTTCATAACATGCATTTCGCACATATAAAAAGGGAGCATTGTACGAAGACTGAGATGGCAGACACGAATCTGAACCGGAATAGCGCATTGGTTACTGCGTGGGAATCGCATACGATAGTTTCATGTTCGACGTCCAAAACTATCCCTGTGTCAACGTAGAGTATGAGCATCATACAATGTAGGTCCAAAAGTCCATTTTAGACGTGATAATGCTTGGTGAGCATAGTAAGGTTGTCATGGTTGCTACCGCATGGGATTGTGGTTTGGTGCTTGTCCCGGTCTTAAACCTTTAGAAAGGTCGGGTGGTTTAGGTGATACGTCTGACATGTATTTAACGTATGAGGTTGGCAGTAAACTCGTAAGGGCTATTGTAAGATTGTACCAATAATTTTATAGCTGCTCTTCTGTGTCAATTGGAATACTTTATATGCATGTTGGCTACCTTAGCATTCATAAACGATTCCATATTACCCTTATGGAGTCTGTCTTATGAATGCTAATGGCGAAAAATATCCATTTGCTTCGTCACCCAACATAACCGTCTAGTGCCAAAGGGTGATATCTGCAAACATATATTCATTAACGAAAACGGTTTTATCTAGTGCTCCGTAGCTCTCATTAAACATTGCACATAGAGTTTTGAATCCCTCTGTATGTGCTTTTTCAATTTAATTTTTATATGATTTTTTGATAAATGTATTTGAAAAAGTGCAATATTTTGAGAACGGTTCATGCTAGCTTTCTAAAGTTTGTGTAAATCATATTCTAATGACAAATTGCATAATAAATTATTATTAACGTAATATTATTAAATGTTCTGATTTTTTAAATACTTTTTTCACAATATCATTCCAAAATTTTGGGATCTTCCGAACAATCGATTGTGTTCAAATCAAATGGATTCCAGCATTCACTGATTGTAATTTTTGTAGAAAATTGTGCTCGAAATGTTATATTCATATATGAAATATCATCTTCACACACACACACACACACACAGACATCACCTCGAAAGTTTTCGATTCTAGTTCAGGGATGAATGAAACGTGCTCTTACATCGATATCTCGAATTCATATTTTCGATCCGGTCACAATACTCCCTTTATGCATAATACTATGTACATAGAGAAGCAAAGAAGGGTTTAAAAATTTTCTAACAAATATGTAACCTAAGCACAATTTTTTTTTTCGAGCATCTCAGGTATATGTGCCTAAAAGAAATTTCACTGGCTAAATATTTATGCAGTATATATTTTAGCACACACAACTTCTTTTTATATTTTACAGACTACACTATTTCAGGAAAATATTCTTTTGCTTCTGAATACTTTTTTCCACAGTGGGGCATCTCTTATGACATACCATTTGAAATCCAGCAGCAGATATTTCACCACTTTGTATCGCCTTTTCCGTATTTCTCAATCAATCTTCGTCCTTTAAAAGCATTGTATCCTCGCAACGGTTCTATATCTCATTCAGAAATGAATGAAATTTTTACGTGTGAGCGTATGCTGCAAAGAATGCAGTTGTCAACGAATTTATTCTTGATGGACGTTATGAAAGTAAGAAGTAGTTCCTAGCAGTGGAATGTAGAAGGAATGTGAAGCAAATACAAGAAATACGTAATATTTGAATATATAAAAAAATGTTTTTGTCTCTTGAATTCAGCATTTCTCTAAAAGCCTATGTACGTTTATGGATGTTTACCCTTTTTTGAAGACCCAGCTTCGCCCATAACATCGCGGTTTCTTTTAATCTAGATAAAAATTAGAAAATTCGAGAATCTATTTGGAATATTCGAAAAATATATAAACATTTAATGGAATTTTAATATTTGTAAAAAAAAAATCTATAAAGGAGGGTGGGAATCGTTTAATATTAAGCAATATTAAGAAGCTATCGGCTCCTTCAATTTCAGAGGTACGATCTCCATTTTTTTTTAAACCAAAGTTAAAAGTATTATAAAGATCAGTTTCTGAGATTTTTAAAGATCTTTTTAAAGATTCGTTCTTTTTCTATGCAGATTTTAAAAGATCGTAAAAAACGTATGTTTAAAAAACATTCAGTTAAAAGTTACGCCCAATTGGGTAGTTGACCATACTCCGGCTCTAATTAAATATAAGACCGAATTGGAAGATCAAGGTTAAGCTGAAGGGGGAAACAAAGTAATGAAAAAAATACATTGACAGACTAGCGGTTTTGACGTTTTTAAATTGAGTTTTTTTATTTTTTAAAAATTTAGCTAAGTAAATTTTTTTTAAGTTTTTTGCCAGTTAAATTAAGAAGTTAATGTATTGACATTTCTTGAGAGTCATCGATCAGAGCACACTTCATCTCTCAATTTTCGTGTGTAGTGTGATATGCATAATACAGTGCTCTATTGTGTAGATGATTTTTCAAAAACTAAAGGAGCTGAAGGGAGTAAGTGACCCCCCTCAAAATGGACGGACTTCATAGAACATTTTAATATTAGCACTCTCTGTTGGTATCGATCATGGGGTGAACTTTGAATAGTAATTATGATAATTTTAAATACAATATATATAATAAATGCGTATGCACAGCGGGCAACGGCTGTAATTTATAGTCTATTACACCCGCTGAGAGAATGTGCCTGGATCACAAAAGTTTACTGAGAATCCTATGTGGGGCCGCTTAGCTTCCTGAAATCTTATGACTGTTGTATATTAAAACAACTGAGTTTTACACTGTTGTACAGAGAAATTTGGCGAGAAATTTGATAAAAAATGAACATCTTTAGCAATTTTTGAAAAATTTCAACGATCTGATGATAATGTCGCCAAATTAATTAAAGTGACGTTAAATTGATAAGAATTCTATCTCTAGGACAATTAAGTGCAATGGATATTTCTTATAGCTATAGTTCAAGCTAGCTTGAGGGCTGTAACTATAGCCTTTTAAATAACTTGAACTGTAGCAATAGCAAGAGCTGCAGCCATAGCCAGAGATACCTTAACCTTCAGCTTTCGGGTGGGATAGCGTCCAACCCAAATGAAGAACCTCTAAAAAAGGCAGGTATTTGACATACTCCAAACAGTTTAATCCCCCTTTGGACATTGGCGTCCATGGACGTCAAATACCTGTATTTTTGACAGGTTCTTCGTTTGGGATGGACGCTGTCTCACTCCTAAGCAAAAGGTTGAGGTATATCTGGCTATAGCTGCAACTCTTTCTGTAGCTACAGTTCAAGTTATTTAAACTGCTATGTTATAGCCCTCAAGCTTTATTCTTTAGTTTTCACAATCAACAATTGAATCGGCTATTTGAAAAACACATTAAGTCACATTTTTTTTATGAAAACCCGATTATTGCTGTTTCGTAGTCTTTTGAAGGTAGTTTTATATGTTGTGTGAAAACAGCAAATATTTCATTAAATTTAACGTGTAATACAGGCCCTTCAATTTTGCCATCAAGACAAACTTATGCTAATAATAAAATACCAATAAATAAAAGTAATATTAACAATACAAAATAAGTCAAAAATGGCATTTACGCTCTCAAACATTTCTGAGGAAATACCAAACTGAATAACTGAACAAGTGCAAGGTATTATAATGGAAACAAGGTGGATTAAGATAGCTATGTTCTTTGGAAAAATATTTTAAACTTCTTATAAATATATTTCTATAATAATGCTACAAAATAATCATATATTGTATTTATTTGGTTTTATTACAATATTTTGTGTTTATTTGGTCAGTATGGTCTTTTATTAAAAGTACTTTCTGATTTTCTTCTTCCGTTTTTCACTGAAAACGTCATAAGTCAATAAATTAAAAAAATTCTTTTGTGGGCAGCATATGACTTTCCTTATATAATGCAATGAATTTACTACTTTTACAGCAAAAAACAAAAGATTATTTTTATAGTTCTTATTTATATTCTGTCCAAGATATTTAATTTTCGTGCATGAGTCGTCATTTTCCATGTCGTCATCATCAATGAGTCGTCATTGATTTAGCGTCATTTTTAGTCAATTTAGCAACATTTAAAAAGTCGCCAAGTTGGCGACATTCCATCAAATTCGTTGCCAAAATCTCGCCAAGCATTATGGACGAAGAAATAAGTTATTCTTACAGCAGATAAATGACTATTGGCGTTCAAATACAAAAGTATTATTCAAAGTATATTTTTTCATGAATGGAACGAGCTAGCCTACGAGAATGATGTCACCAAATTTATCGCATAGTATTATATATGAAAAGGGAACATGTTTCTCAATAAAACATATTTTTTTTATTTTATATGACTTTTTGATAATTTTTTTGAAAAATGTGCAATATCTCAAGAACGGTTCATGTTAGCGTTTTAAAATTTATGTCAATCGTTTTCTAATGAAAAATTACATAAGAAATGTCTATTTGCGTAACTTTATTAGCGGTTTTGGTTTTTTGACGATTTTTTCAAAATTTCACTCGAAAATTTAGGGGGGGGGTTCTGAACATTGGATTGCATTTAAAAACAATAGATTTCCAGTGTTTACAGATTGTGATTTTTGCACCAAATTTCGTTCGAATCGGTCCATTCGTTCGCCAGTTATCGTCTCCACAGTCTCACTGAAACACACACACTCACACTTTCACACACACACATACTTTCACACACACACATACTTTCTCACACACACACACTGGCATCACTTCAAAAATATTTGATTCGTGATCAGGGATGCTTGAAACGTGCTCTCCCGTCGAAAACTCGAATTCGAATTTTCGACTCCGTCACAATACTTTCCTTATACATTATGTATATAAGGAAAGTAATTATATAATTTGCATATTTTTCAACAAAACTTCTTGCAATAAGAGCGAAAATTGTTAAATAAGTTATAAAACATTTGTTGAATTTTTATTTTTTGCTGTATTGATTTTATTCCAGTTTCTACATTTTTTTATTCATTCCTGAAAATTTTTGAAAACGTGACTCATATACGGTGTTTGAAATGGCCGATTCAATTCAATCATATACAGCGGTTATATATTTAAATGTATTTCTAAAGTCAAATTTAAAATTACCATAAAAACGCATTAAAAACAACGAAATAACAAATCAATTTGAAATAAATACTATTATCCTTAATTTAAAGATAAGTTTTGGTCTCCTTAATTTAAAGATCAGTCATTGGTCTGAAATATTAACGCTTTTTGTGTTAGATTTATTTCTTCCTACTTCTTGTATAGATCCTTTATAAAAAAAGTAAGAAAACAAAACTGCAACCATGCAACGAATTCTTATTGTGAAACAAACGCAGTTTTTACTTGCAGATGGATTTCGGTAGGAATTCCATTGTCAACGTATTCCCCCTGACGCCGTTATGAAAAGGTGAGATTCCTTTTGATTTAATGTCATAGGAATACCATGTTTTTTATTATTTATTTCAAAAATAGTCACTTTTATATACAATGTGAAATTTTAAACTTGCTTCGGGGTAAAGTGTTTTTGCTTGTGCTTGGTACTACAATGGGTAAAATCATAAAATGGATTGATTTTTGCAACCACGTTTAGTATTTTTTAATTGGTGGAAAAAGTCATGTGCCATATTATTGATTTCACTAAAACGTTTTCCATGAAATATATATATATATGTCTCATAATCTACTATAGAGCTCATTCAGATGATGACTGGAATGGATTCAACATCTAATTTCGGAGGAAAACAGACGTTTAGTAAGAATATCCACTTCTGATTTTTTTTTCTATTTTCGGTTCGAAAATGCCCTTTTACTGGAAACACCTATTTCTCACATATAGATAGAGTTTAGATGGCAATAGATATTAGATGTCTCTAGATAGAGTTTAGAGGACAACTGATATGGATTCAGCACCAGATTCTAGAGGACGTAAGGCGTTTCAGTAATAATTTTTACTTCCAGTTCCTTTTCCACTTCCAAAACTCTTGAAATATGTATTTCTCAGGATCGACTATAATTACATAGAGCTTAGATGATGACATATAGTGGTGATATGGATTGAATGAATTGAAGTATATGGATTGAATGCATTGAAGTATATGGATTGAATGCATTGAAGTATATGGATTGAATGCATTACTTTTCGATGCATGGCGGGTTGCGGGTTTGAATCCCGCCAGAGGGGCATGTCGAAGCCAAGTCAGACTTCCACCCTTCGGGAACTTCTATAAAAGTGAAGCTGCAAATCTCCTCCCCTTCGCCATGGGACACCCTGGGGAGTTTTGTGGACGTAATGCATAGGCGCCCCTTCACCACGGGGGAATTAGTACACACACACACTTTTCGATTATTAAAAATACTTCTAATTATTTTACTGATTTTTAAAAAAAATAAATATAAACCTTTTATTTTCAGAATTTACGCTTGGGAAAAAATTGCATGGAAAAACCTCAAAGCTAGCGTTAGGGACTATTTTCCATAGGTTAACATGGAGGAAGCAAAACAAGCAATTGGAGAGAGAAAACCCTTATTTTTATAGACTACCAACATATTAAAACAAAAAGACGTGGCGCCATCTAGTGTGAGGAACTAAAAGCTAAACGAAGGAATAGTTATGATGTAATCTTTCAAAAACTGGTAGAGTAATAACAAATCAAAAGGACAAACAGGAAACCGAATGGGCAAAACCACAGAGGAAAGAAAGAAGAAGATAAAGAGGCAATAGCAGAGAGAATTGAAACTTCAAATTAGACATATTACTTATAGAAAACAATAACGAAAGAAACCTGAGACGGTAAACTTTCTGCAATAGATAAATAGAAAAAGTTGGAAACGACAGGATACAAATTAGAACGAACGGGAAAATGAAATTCAAATATGAAGAAAGCAATTGGTTTGGGAGGCAGCATGTGTTAACTTGTTTGAAAAATTAGTAGTAAAAGTAACTGAAATTCGGAAAAAGTTAGACAAATAATCGAAATAAGATAGAAAACCACCGGAATGGAAAAAATGATACAATCGGAAGTGGAGAAGGAATGGCAATAGTAAACAAGGGATTAAGATTGAGAAACTATACAGAGGAACTTTCCAATGCAAAAATATAATTAGGAGAAAAACTTATATAGGCTTCCAAAAAAATATGAAGAATGGATAGTATTTACAATGAGAAAAAAATATGCGAAATTTGAAAAAAAATAAATAAGACTGAGAGAAAAAAATTAAATAATATTATTCTATTAAACATTGACACAGTGTTTATAGACAAACCATTATTAAATTGATGGAATTACTGTTAATATAAAATTTGCCTACTAGATAGCACCCCCCCCCCCCACTGATATATTTTAGTACTTTTGCTAATATGTGATATTTGCTGTTAAGTACTCGATTTGTTTGTACAGAAGTAGAAAAAAATGTGTTCAAAAATTTGTTAAGTATTCTGTTTCTGTTTAATTAATAAATTTCCACCCGCCTAATTATTTCGCTGCATCAATTCTGATCTCTGATTGCTATTTTTTCTTGTTTCTTTACTATTCTTTTAATTCCCCCTTTTCTCGTCACATTAGGGATGATCATTGTCGTGGTTACTTGTACGTCGCTGAATATATATTTGGCATTCATCTTTTAGCTTTTTGCACAGCAGAAGGAAATGCGGTATAAAGTTTACTTTTGTGTTTCATTTAGAAACTGAAAATTGTATTGTGTGGATCCGCAGAACCCGTCTATATGTTCTGCACTTAATTGGAATATTGTCTTTTTTGAATCTTTGTTGAAAGTAAACGGTACCGTTCTACACAATAAAGAGATAATAGTTTCAACTTAAAATGTTTATTTTAAGATATTTTTATTATTATTAATCACATTTATTTTTACATACTCTACTAAATATTCATTCTTAACCTTACATAATTAAAACACATAATTTTGTCAGTTACCGATAAAACCTCGGACAATTGCATAATATTTAGAATTTGTCGAAGACGTGTACTAACTTATTTATTTATTATTGATGACAACCGAAAGTCTAAAAATCAACTTATAAGCATATTTAAAAGATCGGTTTCAGTAGAATCATCATAAGGTACCTAGAGGGTGATTCGAAAATCTACAAACTTTAATGGAAGATAGCGAACACCAAAATAACGTTCTTCATTTGCAGACATCACGCTTTGATGCTAGGAGGCGTTGTTGGGCGGCGCTGTCATTAGCTATATTTTGTCGCCGGTATTTGTAACGCGGATATCGTACGTGTAACGTGGAGCATTGTACAATACTGAAATGGCCGACATGCGTCTTGTGTATGGGGCTGTCAATGGAATATGCTGTAAGATTGCACCCCGAACTATACGTAACAGACGTAAGCCGAACCACCATACAGTTGCACGTTTGCATCAGCAACTATATGAAACTATTGTAAATAAAACGGTTGTTTATGATTACTATCTTTCATTACCGACAGTGCTCTCTATCACCAAGGGATTTGCTGGCATATATTCAATAATGAATTTTTTATTATTTTTTTTATCTCCAATTAAAATTTTTCACAGTTTCAAATCACCTTGTATATTTCAGTGAGTTGCAATGCCTGAGCTATTGGTTTTACTCTCATTTCATATGAGAGAAATTTGGTTGCACTTCAAAATCAAGTCATCAAGTAAAAATAGTTACCACGCCCTGCCTTCTTGGGAAATTTGAAAGGAATGAAATATTAATCATACAAAGAATATTTTTTTGAAATGTTGGAAGTTTTTAAATATAAATGGGTACCGGTAAGAATTCGTGTGGTTGTCAACGAATTTCCCCCGACACCGATATGAGGAGGTTGAAATTTTTGTGACACAATGACAGGAATGGAAGGACTATTTTATTTGTCAAAAACAGAAAAACATATTTCCTGAGACGTGAGATATTTTTACTACTTTCTATATCAGAAGTATGTGAGGAACATAATTATCGCTTGACCACGAAATTTTGTATCTTTTAGTTTTAATATCATTTGTTTAGAGTAAGACAAAAATACAGTGGTAGCTATTGTTTTTCGGAGAACAGTTTTATAAAATGCAAAATATAAGTAATTTTTTTTTCTAATGGTCAGGCCATTGATTTTCATCATTCGCCTATACACCGGCCAGAACCGCGAACCTTTTAGCAGTCACATGACGTTGCCACAGCGCACCAGTATATAAGTAAACTATAAATCGGTGAAATACAGAAAAATTGAAATTTCATAAGAACGTTAAAGACATATCAGTTTTACTTGTAACACAGCCACGTAATAATAAAAAATATTAATGATAACTCGATAAATTTGTCTGTCGTCCGAGAGACGGAATACCATACAATATTAATAATATTTTTTTGAGAAGTATAAAAATGTATAAAACATACGCATGTGTTCGTATGTATTTTTAATCACCCTCTGCAATGTAAATATTTTAAAACTACATACACTGAAGTGAGTTCTTCTGCATTTCAATGCGTTGAATGAAAGAGCGTGCATTCTTACCAAACCGTTGGCCATATTTTAGCAATCATTATACCCATGGAGTTAGAAAGAATGTTGTAAAATTCTTATGGAGAAAATTTTCATAATGCTTTGAAGTATCATTCTGTCTAGGTGTCACTAGTGTTAGTAAAGTAGCTGCTAGTTGTAAATAAGCTTGTTAGTTGACACAACAGAAAGACGTAGTATTTAGAATATGTATTTTTGAATATTTTAAAATTAAGGGTTCCATTATTAAGGGTTCTATTCATTATTAATATAATTAACTAACATTTTTAATAGTTGTAGAGTACAAAATATATGGAGATAAAAATAAATTAAAAGGTAAAATAATTTTGAATACTTAGAATATTCTTCATTGTTTCTATTCCATATTGCATTGCGCTGATAAATTATTTTTCCAAATTTGACAGTTTAAATAAATATTTTAGACCTTTCACCATAGAAATGCATAGAATGTAGACCTACTTAACTTATCCCAGCGCCACTTGAGTTAATGTCTGAAACGATATTGGCGTTTTCTTAATATAAAGTTTTAACTCCTTACTTTTAACTACATGATTGTGCCCTCTGAGATAATCAGTGGGCACAATATTTCTTAAAGATTGCATAATTCCCTTTATTGTAATCCTAACCACTTAGAATTTCATTAGAGGTGGGAGGATCTAAAATAATGCCTTGTATCATTGCTGGGTTTGAAGTAAATGATCATATTTGATAAATCTTTTCTTTAAGAAGCTTCATGATGTCGCATGTCCCGTCGGTCTTACGATGGTAGAAGATCGTATCTCAAAATACACCGTTCAGTTTTTACAACTTTGGGCTTTTTTTCAATGGGCTAATGCTATGACATATTTTTTATTGAATGAGTATCTATATTAATAAAGCACATATGGAAATGCAAATATGACGTATGTTCTAAAATACAGTAGCCTCTTGTTACACGAAAATGCGGTACATAAACTAACGTCAAATTGTTGATAAGCATAATCATTCATATTTCCAATATGTTTCTTACAGTTCATATGGCAAAACGACGTAAGTAAGGAAAACGCTAATTTTTATTGCCAAATTTCGATACAATTGATGTGGCTTTGTGTGTGGCTGCCGTAAGTGTGAAATTTGCAAAAATTACATTATAAAATATAATATGAAATACAGGCACGTTGATAAGTTATTATTTTAACCTATTTCTCACCAAAATAAAAAAAATGTATATATTTGTAAGATTTTCAATGGAATTAGTGCATTTGTAAAATGTTTGACATTTGTTTTCTTAGGATCGTTCTTAATATACGTCATTTTGTTATCAATAAGGCCGTTATGCAGACGAATGCCAATGACCGCGAAGCTATCGTCCACAGATGGTGAGGGATAATTTGCTGAAAAATGAGTGCTGATTTGAAAACGATTGTTTTCTCTATGTATTTTATCATACAACTTTTTCTATTTTATGCTTCCTCCTATTTTCTGTACTGTAATTATTATATAATTGGTTAACACGGATTTGTTTTTCAGATCGACTAGAAGCCTCACTGCGGCCAAGAAACCTGAATTTCTTCGCAGTTATAGTTTCAGCTACTGTACAGGAACTAGCCGGATTTTCGAATTATACTTCAGGGTACAGAGAAACTGGGAAGTTTCGAAAAGTCTTCACGAACCTTCCACAAACCCACTGTTAACCTAGAAGGTTGAATATTTGCATATCAGTAGTACTAACCATCGGGAAAATTTAAGTGCAGCCGGGTGTTCAATTTTCTCCCAGCAGGCGGAGAAAATGGAGATTTACAAAATTATTTGCAGACCCTCCAGAAGCCCTCTGATGATCTAGAACGCTGAATCTTTGCACACTTATAGTATTGATCATCGGATAGAACCTAATGTCGTTAGATTTTTGATTCCATTCCCTCCTCCCCAGGGCAGATGTTATAAGGTTTCAAAGACTTTCCCGACAATCAAGCATCCATCCTGGTGTTAAAAAAACTGGCAATTTCCTAACTTACAATATCTGGAACTCTGGATCGAAACAAATTAGATCATTCAATTTTTCTCCAGAGTGTACGTAATGGAGGGGAAGCGAGGAAAAAGCTCCAGAAATCTCCAAACTCCTTACATGAAGGCTTAACTCAACCTCAGGGCAAAATCTAACTGGTCCAAATTTCATTTCAGACAAACATTTACAGCGCTAACCACGATACATTATTAAGCAAAACAAAACGTACTAGGGAAAAGTTTCAGCATAATTTTTAAGAGTGTTACTTTCTCTGTCTTTGACAAGCTTAAATACTATTATATATTTTTTAAAATGAGAAATAAATCATATCCATGCAGAAATGTTCTATTATTAAAAGAAAACAACGATTTTTACTTCTAGATGGATACCAAGTGGGAGAGAAGAAGAGGTGGGTAAGGAATCGGTTGTCAACCTATTCCTCCGGGACAACGTTATAAAAGGATGGTTAGTGATGGAATGTCTTTGAGATAAGAGGACTTTTTTTCGCAATATATCCACACAAAGAGCCAAAGTATGTTTGTGGAACAGTAGAATATTTCTAATAATTTATCCTTTTTACATTCCGTAGAATGTATGATGACGTATAAGGATAATATTGGAATTTTGTCGAAAATCGAAATTCGAGTTTTCAACAAATCTACACTTTCGGGCATTCTAGAACTGGAAAAATATATTTTTAACGTGAGGTCTGTGTGTATGACTGTGAAATATATGTATTCACTCAAAATAAAAAGCTATTCATCGAACTGTCGCAAAAATATGACAGATAAATAATTTGTAGGTCACCTTGGCACTGGTTAGATTTGGGTCCGATTGGAAAAAATAGAGCCTGTAATTTTTTGCGAAATTTCCTGCAAAAATCATCGAAATCTAAATTAAAAAATGGACTATAGTTCTTGTCCGATGGCACCGAAAAGATTTTGCGTTAATAAAACTTTGTACAATAAAACTCCAGTAAAGTTCAATGAGTTTATAAGGTTTTCTTCACCCTAACTTGTTTCGTTACAAACTTTCAAAGCGCTCCCAATTATTCGCTAACTCTTTATATCTAATTAGGAATTTTAGTTTTTGCCTCGATTTACGACATACTCTGACCATGGGCTTCCAGTCAAATATCAAATTAGTTTACTAACTTGCTTGGAGTTCTATAAATTAAACTTATACAATATATCTGACGATATTTTAGAATCAAGTTAATCTATAAACTTGCCTGGTGGCACATAAATTAGTTCTTATACTAAATTCATCTATTCTGTTCAAACCTCATCAATCATTAAACATATTTAGAATTATCAAGTTCATTTAACTAAGTTTTTGAAATAAAACAAAATACATTATGCTGGTGCACTTATTTCACCAAGGAGTAAGTAAGTACGATTGAGCTGCAACATTGGTGACATTTAAAATATTACAGCTTTCCAACCCACTGGAAAACCTGAAGATTAAAGTACTACAATATTCAAATTATAACCACTATACTTCGAAATCTAATATCTCGATCCAAAATCCAATTATATACCCTTGGGCTCTAAAGTGCTATAAATTCTTGATCAGCTAGCAAGTTCACTTTTGAGGTATAATCAATACAAATTTTATAAACGGATAATTTTCAATCTTCTCCAACTTTAAAAGACGATTACTCGAAAAGTATAAGAGTATTTTTGAAAAACGAAACATCGTAGTAGAAATAACATTTTCTAATACATAATTTTGTCGATTACTATTTATATCTATATTTTAGTTTCGAATATTTTTCGAGTGAAGGAAAGAACAATGAAAAAAAGCAAAACCTCGCAAACGCCAGACACCTTTCTAAGTTAAAAAAACTGTTTAAAAAATTCAAATAATTTTTATATACCGGGTGGTCAGAATTAAAACACCCCTACTCTGAGCTAGTAAAGCCTCCAAAATTGTTGAACCTACTATTCAAGACATGGGGAAAGGGATTACGTGAAAAAATATTAGTTCCAGAAACACCGATTGGTGGCGCTGTACAACAGAAAATATGCTGAAAAGACACAAAATAATCACAAAAAACAAACACATGCGATATGGATTTTTTTTTTAATTTCTTTTGCTGATATGAAAAAAAGAAGATAAAGAAGTAAAAAATTAAACTGTCATTGTAACTGCAATTTCGCACTGTAAGCACAAAAATTTGCATAAACCCTTGGTTTTCAGCTGCTATGTTCTGGGCATAAAAGGGGATAAAACTGAGAAATTTTCATTCTTATCAGCGATGGCTGTCACACTGCCAGAACGCGCTTTGCTTGTGAAGCTGTTTTATGAAAACAAAGGACATGCTGCAGCTGCACTTCGAGAGTTTCCTCGACTTCAGAATTTGTGCAAAGGACCATTACTTCAACAAGCGCTCAGGAGAATGATCGCTCGATTCGAGAAAACTGGGCATCTTGGAGTTCAGCCGGGTCGAGGACGCAAATCGACTCGTTCAGATGTCGTTGACGATGTTGCCACCGCTATTGTTGAACAATCAATGGATAACATTATACGCAGTATTCCCTGCATCGATAAGGTCCTTGTGATATGAATGTTTGGTACGTTCGAATAAAATGTGTTACAAATGTGTATTTTGTGTCTTTTCAGCATATTTTCTGCTGTACAGCGCCACCTATCGGTGTTTCTGGAACTATTTTTTTTTCACGTAATCCCTTTCCCCATGTCTTGAATAGTATGCTCAACAATTTTGGAGCATTTACACTGAGCAGTTCGATTTATAGAGAGCTCAGAGTTCGATTTATAGAGAGCTCGGGTGGTCAGAGAGCTCTGACCACCCGATATTCATAATATGTGCTATATTTTCGACAAAACGAGCAAAATGATTACATATTGTATCTATTAGGTTCGGCGATATAAACATTTTTTGTAACGCTCAAGCATTCGGATCAAAACTAAAAAACTGTACGTCATTCGGATCAAGACTAAAAAATATGATGTGAGCAGCACATGACTTTCCCTGCAGACTAAAATTCATACCCTCTTTATTTCATTAATAATTCATTAAATTGAGTTTAATTGCACTAAATAACACGCTTAATCCATTGAAATGGCACAAAATTTGCACTTTTACTTCAGCTTTCGTTTTCATTTGGTAACTGGATCTATTCTCCAAACCGGCGTAGCGAAAATGCGGAAAAACTAAAATATCTCAAGAACGGCTAGTCCAAGAGTAATGGGGTTGATTTTTATTCTTTTCATTGTCAAAAGTTGTACATAAAACAAGCATTTAATAAATATATTTCAGCATACGTCGTTTTTACTTTCCCTGCAATACATGGTAATGTATAGGGAAAGTATTGGAATCATGTCGAAAATCGCAACTCGAGTTTTCGACGGATCTACACATTTCGAGACCTCTAGAATACGAAAAAACTATTTTTAGCGTGACGTCTGCGTGTGTGTGTCTGTCTGTGTGTCTATGTGTCTGTCTGTCTGTGTGTCTGTGTGTCTGTCTGTCTGTGTGTCTGTCTATTTGTGCAGATTTTGTATCCACTCTAACTAAAAAACTAATTGATCGAATTTCATAAAATTTGGTAGGTAAGTCATTTGTGGGCAAATCTGGTGCTGATTAGTTTTGGATACGATTTGGGATAAAAAGAACCCGCCTTTATTTGTGAAATGGCCCACAAAAGCTTGTATCCACTCTAGCTAAATTCTAGTCGACCGAATTTCACAAAATTTGGTAGATAAGTCGCTTGTGGGTCGCCCAGGTGCTGATTAGATCTTGGTACGATTCGGGAAAAAAACCTGCCTTTTTGTACAAAATGGCCGGCAAAAATCGACAAAATCAAAAATGAAAAACTATGTATGCTGAAATATATCCATTAAATTCTTGTTTTATACGTAATTTTTAAAATTTTTAAAGAAGAAAAGAATAAGACCAACCCCATTACACTAGGACTAGCCATTCTCGAGATATTTTATTTTTTTCGTATTTTTTCCACGTCGCCTTTGAAAATAAGTCCAGTTACTAAATGAGATTGAACATTGAATTAAAAGTGAATTAAATTTAATTAAAATAAAGAGAAAGTGGATATAAGTCTGCAGGGAAAGTCATGTGCTGCCCACATCAGATTTTTAATTTCAGATTTTGAAGATTTTTGCTGGCCATTTCGCAAAATAAGCATGTTATTTTTTTGCGAATCATCTAATCAGCACCAGGGTAATCTAATCAGCACCAGGGTAATCTAAAAGGGATTCATCTGCCAAATTTTGTTAAATTCAGTCCATTATTTTTTCAGATAGAGTGGATACAAGCAATATTTGGGGAAAATTTCGCAAAAAAAAGGCGGGTTCTTTTATCCCGAATCGTTCCAGAAACTAATCATAGCCAGGGTCGTACACAAGTGCCTTACCTACCAAATTTTATAAAATTCGGTCCATTTGTTTTTGAGTTAGAGTGGATACATACATTGCACAGACAGACACACAGACAGACAGGCACACACAGAGACAGATAGACAGACACGCACACATACGTCACGCTAAAAATAGTTTTTTCGTATTCTAGAGGTCCCAAAACGTGTAGTTCCGTCGAAAATTCGAGTTGGGATTTTCGGCATGATTCCAATCCTTTCCCTATACATTACCATGTATTGCAGGAAAAGTAAAAAATATGCTTAAATATAATAATGCAGTGCTTGTTTCATACGTAATTTGAGATGACGAAAATAATAAAACCAACCCCATCTGTCTGAGACAAGGCATCTTCGAGATTTTTTTATTTATTTATTTATTTATTTATTTATTTTGTAATTTTTGTGTTTTGCATATTTTATCTTTTATTTCAATTTTAAAAATTTTTTCAAACCATGATCATAACAACTTTTATCTTTTTACTTTCCCTGCAATGCATGGTAATGTATAGGGAAAGTATTGGAATCATACCGAAAATCGCAACTTGAGTTTTCTACGGATCTACACCTTTCGAGACCTCTAGAATACAAAAAAAAACTATTTTTAGCGTGACTTCTGTGTGTGTGTATGACTGGGTGTGTGCGTGTGTCTGACTGTGTGTCTGTGTGTTTGCTTGTGCAATGCATGTATCCACTCTAACTCAAAAACTAATGGACGGAATTTCATAAAATTTGCTAGGTAAGTCACTTGAGTGTGACCCTAGTGTTGATTAGTTGTTGTTGTTGAGACCCAGACCGTCCGACCTACCAGAAAGGTGTAAGGTAACTGTATGGACGGCCGGGAAGTGCCACCCAATTTAGACCGGAACCCAGTGGGGGAGGCATCCACAGGGACCGTACCCTCCTTCCCCTACCACCAACCTCTCGGAAGGACTTACGGACCCACATGTTTAACGTGATCGTACTCCGCATGAACACGGCGGCATTTGTGGTAGCGTGCAAATCTAGCGCGCAAACCACGGGGATACCGCACCCGAGATGGCCAACAGCACTCGGTGTTCCGAGGTGGTCACCCACCAAGTACTAACCGCGCCCTATGCTGCTTGACTTCGGTGATCTAACGAGAACCGGTGTTTTCAGCACGGTACGGCCGTTGGCCCACGTTGATTATTTGTTGTCATGATTCGGAAAAACATAACCCACATTTTTTTGCGAAAGGGTCAGAAAAAATTCCATGTATCCATTCTAGCTAAAATACTATCTGACCAAATTTCCCACAATTTGGTAGATAAGTTACTTGTAAGATACTTTGGCGCTGATTAGATTTTGGTACGATTCGTAAAATAATAACCTACATTTTTTATGCAATGGCCCGCAAAAATGTCATGTATCTACACTAGTTAAAGTACTAATTGAAAATTTCACAAACTTTGGTAGATAAGTTTCTTACGTGATACTCTGGTGCTGATTAGATTTTGGTACTATTTCGGAAAAGAACAACCTGCCTTTTCTTACGAAATGCCCCGCAAAAATCTAAAAACAAGAAAAATTACGTATGCTCAAATGCATCAATTAAACTCTTGTTTTATACGTAATTTTTGACTAGGAAAAGCATATGACCAATTTCATTACTTTTGGATTAACCGCTCTCAAGATATTTGAGATTTCTTGAGTTTTTATTATGCCGCTTTCGAAAAAATGTCCAATTACCAAATAAAAACAAAAATTGAATTAAAAATGCAAATTTAGTGTTATTCTGTGCAATTAAACTCAATCTAATAAATTATCAAAGAAATAAGGAAAAAATTAATTTGAGTCCGCGGGGAAATTCATGTGCTGCCCACCTCAGACATTTTACTTTCCCTGAAATACATGGTAATGTATAGGGGAAATATTGGAATCATACCAAATATTGCAACTCGAGTTTTCGACGTATCTATACGTTTTGGGACGTCTAGAATACGAAAAATTTAATTCTAGCGTGACGTCTGTGTGTGTGTCTATCGGTGCAATGTATGTATCCACTCTAACTGACAAATTAAAGGACCGAATATCATAAAATTTGGTAGGTAAGTCTAATCAGCAGTTTGGTAGGTAAGACACTTGTACGACTCTTGCTCTGATTCGATTGTGGTACAATTCGGGAGAAAATAGCCAGTGTTTTTTTGAGAAATGGACCGCGAAAATTGCCTGTAGCCACGGTAGCTGCAAAACTATTAGACGGCAGTTCACAAAATTTGGTAGATAAGTCACTTGTGGATTATCCTGGTGCTGATTAGATTTTAGCATGTGCGGAAAAAAATAACCTGCTTTTCTTGCAAAATAGCTCACAAAAATCATCAAAATTTAAAATAAAATACTATGTATGATAATGCATTAATTAAGTACTTATTTTATATGTTATTTCTGAAGATAAAAAGAATAAGACCAACCCCATTACTCTAAAACTAGTCGTTCTCGAGATGCTTTCGATTTTTTCCCATTTTTGCTAAACGCCGGTTTTGAGAATAAGTCCAGTTACCAAATGAAAACGAAATATGAATTCAAAGTGTAATTTCAATGAATTATGCGTGTTATTTAATGCAATGGAACTCAATTTAATGAATCTAGCTTTGAATAATGCATGGATTTGTAGCTCTTTGAAAAATCTACAAGTGTATATAATTGGATTTTGTTTTTTTCCAAAACGAAACTAGAGTTCGGGCCAAACGAAAAAAACTTAAAAATAAGGTGTTTTTCCATGTTTCATACTTTCACTGGAAATATTTCCGAAAGTATAAAAGATAGATGTAATTAGTACACGACACAATTATGTATTTAAAAATTTAGTTTTAAAATCTTCATTTTTAGCACTTTACAACATAGTTGAAAAGTGTTTATGAAACTGCCATCTACTAATGTTGGTCTGTGTGTATAGTGCAAAATTCTATTGCGCAAGTTTCTTTTGCATTTACACTATAAGTAGATATAAAATAGTATCCAACATTCAAATGATGAAATTATTTTTATTAATACATTACAACATAGTTGAAAAGTGCTTATGATATTGTTCATTCATTCTGTCTGTCTGTCTGTCCATCAGCACGATAACTGCCGTAAAAATGACTTTATCAAAATGAAATTTTAGTATGTTGTTCAGACGGTCACTGGGACCTATGGGAATATAAATGAATAATATCACAAAATTAGTTTTGATTGAATCCGGGTTGAAAAAATGAAATGCATTGAACCCTATGGGACCTAATTTTTCAAACATTCTTTAAGAGGATTTAAAATTCACAAATTGTTTCGAAAGTTTTAGGAAATATTCAAATTATCCCATAAAATATATAAAAGAAAAATTCAGTAAAATATATTCAGTAGTTTCTTAAATAAAAATTAAAATAATAAGTACACCTTTTATAGGAAGAGATCACGTGACCATTATATGAAGAGATCACGTGACCCAGTTGAAAATAAAATATGGCATCCATCTTGTGTCAAAATCGTGATTTTTTAAGTTCTTCTTAATTCATATTTAGTGTTGTATCCGTCCTAAAACCGCTTTATTTTTACTTAAATTCTGTGCATCTACATGCTGAAACAACGCAATTACAATATATTTGAGTTTAAATGATCATCCAACTTTGATTATTTCTACAACGAAGCCTAATTTTCATTTATGGAGAATGTAAGTACCAAAAGATGTAGAATGAGTTTTATAAGAATTGCTGCATTTCTTTAACGCAAAATTATTTAGCTCTTGGAGTCTGCAATATATCTGAAATGAATGAAATATTCATTGATTTTGCAGAGAGAAGGACGTTTTTTCGATGAAGTTTTAAGCATGGAGTTTAATTACTTATACCTCCATGGTCTTAAGTTTTTAAATAAAATAAGTTATTATATTATTATTGTGATGAATGAAATGAATAGAAAAAAGTTAATGAATGAAATGCTGCTTTTATAGAGAGAGCCAGGCGTGTTATATTTCGATGACTTCATTTGAATAAATTTCATTTGTTTTCGATGAAGTTTTCTAATATAATAAATTATTGTAGTATTGTGACAATTTCAAAAATATTACTGTGGAATGTATCGCATTTTAGAGATGTTTATATAAAATTTCATTGAAGTTGGAAAGTGTTTCATAATCAATGCTTTATGCATGATTGATCTTTCTTATTTTTAAAGCTCTTATAGTTTTCGTGTAATCGGCTTGTCAAGTTGAAGGCGGAAAACCGCTTTTCAAGATTCCTGAGCATTTTCTATGATTACATGTACCTTTTCTGATTCACTGCTGCTAGTTGCTAATACCAAGAAACTGTCATATCTCTCCGACCAATATGGTGACTGATACGTCTGTTAGACCAATCAGCTTCCCTTTCGACTCTATCTAATTATTCGTAGCGCCGTTGAGTATGTCGCAAAGGCATATTTGTACAATACTTGCAGTATCAAAGTACAATATCCAGTTTTAATTGTTTGCGAATGTGAACACCGATCGTTTTAAAGTCTGCACGATGCGTCGTTCTCATGCGCGTTACGTGCACCATGTAACATCTTTGGCGTTGACAGTTTGCATAACTCTTAAAAACTACATTCTCATGTCGAGTTTTGCGACTGTAGCTCAATTTCTATGAATGTATATATTTTATTGCAACGGATTGTATCTGTGAAGGGAGTGCTTCACTCTATTTTCTCGTATAATTTATATTTTTGAGATACACTAATATTCTAACGTTGCAATATCGTAGTTATTAAAATTCAATGTACAAAATGTTCCGTTAAGCTTACATCAATGGCAGTACGTTACTTATATAAACTTAAATTATTTTAAACATCCATTAGTTCTGCGTAATCGAATGTGTATTAAAGAATACGCATATAAACGCATATTAATGCATATAAACGCATAGAGAAACGCATAAAGAATACACATAGGGGAACTTGTATTGGGCTAATGTAAAAGCGAAATCCCGTGCATGCGCAGTCTGGACTTGAGAGAGGCATGTTGAGAAAACAACAATGCTGGACGAGTTGCACTTTAGTTTTATCTCCCGTTTTCCGTACTTTATTTTAATGATTACAAAATATTTTTCTACAAGATTATATACTAAGAAATAGTTTGCTTGAGTAGGAATAATGATACTGATTTCAGTATAGAATATTTTTTCAAATATTATGCAAAATTTGATTTAACTACAAATTATTTTTCTCGTAAATTTTTTATAACATAATTTATGTATCTATTTTCATATAACGCGGGATAAGATTTTATGTTCTAAAGAAATTATGAATAAGGTTACGGAATGTTTTTTTTTTCAATTGCCGAAAATTCAAAATTATATTTATATTTTCTAAAATTATTTTAAAATATTCACATTAATTCCATATAGGTAAACATTTTTTTTCACAGATTACGAATATATCATAAAAGAAGTGATTTACTTATTGATAAAATTATTAGCATAAGTATTACATATTAATAAAATAAGTGAATTTTCCTTTATGAAATTAAATTGTAATTCCTTACCTTCTCTTATGGAATAATATAAAACTTATCTTTAACAGATATATTTTTATATATTCCTTAATTTTAATAAAAGTAGAGATTTTCTTTAAGGGCATAAACATATTCCAAGGAAATAATTGAATTCGTAAATATTCATGTTAGTTTTGAAAGGGTAACTGGAATGTATAGTCTGTGTGTCAAAATTAACATATGGCATGAACAAGTTTAAATATTCATAAGTTATATTAATAAAAGTTCCAGTCCTTTCTGCGATTAAAAACAACGAAAAATAAGATGCACTGATGAGACAAAAATCAAGAAAGATGAAATAAAAATCAAGAAAAAATAATTCAGTTTTTTAAAATTCAAAATTTATAAATCTAATACTGTTACTTTTAGTTGAAATTTAGCATAATTAAAAATAATACAAAACTGTAAGAATCAAATATTTTGCTTCATATGAATGAGAGTTTAAAATTTTTAAGCAACGTCAATATTTCAGAAAATAAATAATCCACAGTTTATTTTACCAAACAAATCAAATTTAAACAAAATACGCTTTAAACTAATGTATCTGAAGACTCGTTGTTAAAATCAATAGAATTAAAAAAATGTAATATAGTCATTTCACAGTATAAATAATCTACAAGTATTCTATTTCTAATTCAATCTTTTTCGACACATCCATCAAACTAGCTTGAACAGGTGAAAAATTAAAAATAATTTTATCTCAAACAAGGTAATCAACTGACTTATGTCAAGCTAAATAACTGGATTAATTTTTATAAATATCAAAAGTTCTAAATATACAAATGAGTAAATATAAAGCCGTCATCATAAAATCCTACATGATAAGATAATTTATTTCAAAAGGTATTTTTTGTGATTACGTATGTATACTATACTACTAAATAAAACTACCACAAGAGATAAAATAATTGAAGGATCGAAATTTTTCATATAACTTTTGTGTTTGCAAGAAACTCAAGATATCGGTCATTTTCAGAAAATCAAAAGTATACAACCCAGGGATGTAATACACGATTAAATATGTGTATGTTAATCATGTGAAAACGTCCCAAGTTTTTTAAATGAATAACTTAAAATTACAGCGAGCCTACGTTCAACACATAACACACACATTTGTAAAATAAATTTCTAACTGGTCACGGTGGAACTATTTTCCAAGTGAATATCTGATTAATGCGCATGCGTGACGAGAAACTGTGTGGGAACAAAGTCTCTTGTAAGTTTGCTTCAAGTTTACAATCCGAACATTCCAAATTTGAGGGCGCTATAGACGTCGTTCTTAGCATTCGTATTATTTGTGTATACCATTAATTGTGTGTACCATTAAATTATGAATGCAGTTTTACATCCAGGATGGTGGCACCAGATGGCGCCATCAGTAAGCGTGCAATAGAATATATGGCACAAATCTGCCATGAACAGAACGTTTTAAATAATAAAACAGGTAATTCGAATTAAAAAAAAAATCTGATCGAGGCGTATCGTCTGAGTCCCTGAAGTACTTGTGTACCAATTTTCATGGCCGTAAAACGTTTACATATTTCGATACAGGCAATACTGACATGCATCTTCTTTTATTGTTATACAGGGTGATAACAATAACTTTCCCTGTTTGGAGGCATCTGCAGCTAAAACTAATGAACGAAATAAAACCAAATTTCAAATACAGAGTGTGGAAGGTATGGGGAGATGAATTCCGCAAAAAAAGAAAGAAAAAAATAGTACCAAAAGTCGCCGATAGGGGATATTTTGGCGCTGTCGGACTTAAAACGAGTGAATAATTACAATGAACACACTAATGTTTTAGTAATAAAAAATGAACATACCATACAGTTATGAATGAATTTATGAAGATTATTTTCTGTGAGTTTCATAAATGCATTCATAACTGCATGGTATGTTAATTTTTTATTACTAAAAAATTATTGAAATTCTGCATACTCCATTTTGCGTGTGTTCATAGTAATTATTCACTCGTTTTCGGTCCCGACAGCGCCAAAATATCCCCTATCGGCGACTTTTGGTACTTTTTTTGCGGAATTCATCTTCCCATGCCTTCCACATCTTGTATTTGACATTTGGTTTCATTTCGTTCATCAGTTTTAGCTGCAGACGCCTCCAAACAGGGAAAGTTATTTTATGGCCACCCTGTAGATATAGCCGACAATTATTTGGTTGAATATGACAATTTGTTGAATAAATATTATATAAATCATTTTGTCAAATTTGTATGTTATCCGCTTTCTAAATATGTCCCTATCGCGGATTTATTTTGAAATCGTTCTATACTTTGTTTCTAAATCTATTTTTTCAAAATATTTCAATTGCAAACAATCTACCTAAGTTTTTTAACTTCTAAAAGTAGGCAACATGTTCTTCTGCAAAGCTGCTTTTGATGCGTTGCATGGATTTGGAAAATGTAATATTTTTCATTGTTTCTCACGGCGAATTTTTTGACACTATCGCTAAAGAAGCTCTAGAAAAATGTAGAATTCAGAAATGGAATACAAAGTAGTTGATTTTTGAATTTGTTTGCAGATATTGTTTTTGTCAGTGTGCTTGAAACCAAGTTTATATTTCGTATAAAATAAGATTTTAGCGTTCAAATTTAAAATACCTACAACATATTAAACTATTAGTAAACAACATTAAACTATTAGTAAACTATTAGTGACTAAAAAATCTGTATTATGAAAAGAAAATTCAGCGATCTCACTAATTGAGATTAATTAATGTAAAATAAATCATTGAACTATGTACCCCAGCATTTCCATATAATATTCATAGCAGTAGTAATACATTTTATATAAAATATAATTAAAAAAAAACAGCGGTGGAACTAGGAGGATGAAGCCAAAATTACTTTGCGTATATAGCAATTTGTAAAATATAAGTCCAGTAAAGTTTAATACATTTATTCTATTTTTTAAGACTCATTTGTTTCGTTTACAGGCTTTCAAAGCCTAGCATATTTCCCGCTAACAGTTCATAGCTGGCTTGCATTTTTAGTTTTAGTCCAGATTTCATTTGAATACTTCGACCATAGACTTGATGTCAAAATATCAGATTATTTTACTAACTTGCTTGGCGATGTATATAAATTAAACGTATGCAATATATCTGATGAGATTTTCGAATCAAATTTATCCGCAAACTTGGCTGGCGTCACATAAATGCATATATTTCTATCTATTCTGTTTAAACTTCATCAATCATTACACATCTTTAGGATCCAAAATTATTTAATTTTCTTATTTTTTAATTAAAACAAAATATATTGTGATTGAGCACCACTATACCATCAGGAAGTAAGTAAATATATTGATCTGCAATGCTCGTGACATTATAAATATTACAGATTTCCCATCCATTGAAAAATCCAGGTTAAACAGTAAAATACCGGAGTTATAACCATTATATATCGGAATTCGATCCAAAATCCAATTATATAACTTGTAAAGCTTTCTAAGTGCTACAAATTCATGTTTATTGCCCCTAGATAGCTCTTTTAGTTTTTGAGATATGAGCATTAAAATCTTGATAAACGGTTTTTCGCCTTCAACGATTACACGAAAGACGAGAAAGACGATCATACGAAAACTATAAGAGCTTTAAATAAATGATTTTGAAACTAAATGTTTAAATACATAATTTTGTCGCTTACTATTTATATCTATCTTTTATAGTTTCGAAGATGTTTCGAGTAAAAAAAAAACACTAATTCAAACAGATGCTATTAAAAGTATTTTTCGAAGAAAAGTTCAAAATGCTAAAATATGTATATTGTTTTTTTAATATTCATAATATGTACCCTATTTCCTACAAAACGAGAAAATTGTTTCCATTTGTATCTATTATGTTTGGATGTATAAGAAATCAAAGTATTTACATTTTTGTAACGCCCTGTGTTCCGTTCAAAGATATTCCAACCATAGAAATGATTCACATCAAAAATTAAATAAGTTATTTTCATTGAAATAATCGAGTTTTTGATATAGTGAAAAAATATGACAAAAATATAAGCTGATATATTCTAAATTGAATTTAATTGTTGTTATGTAGAAATATATTTTAAATAAACGTGTTGAAATTTTTTAACGCTGCAAATTCAGCGAGATAAAACCATGTCTGCACTTAAATTTTCATCTGTGTTCTATTCAAATTTCGCTACACACTGAAATGGAACACTGGTTGAAAATTTAATTATCTGAAAACACGTATAAAATGGCTGTCTATGTATAAAATAAAAGTAATTCCATGCATCTCATGGGCAGTTATCAGTCTGAAGAAAATTAATAGTATTGTATCGTAGCAATGTATCGACCGTCTATCTTTGGCGAGAAACAGCACCGCACGCCTTCCACGCCTTATATTTTTTCAAAGTGCTAATTAGACAAATAATGCATTACTACAGTTCTGAAATTTTAACTAATAGAAAAATTAGGAAAATAATTCTAAAGAACTTTTCAAAGGATCTTCCGTGGTGTGAAATAGTCCATATTTTGATCCAGGGTGCGCCAGAAAGCAGCGCTGTAGTAGGAATAGTACAAACTGTGCCGCCCTTACCATGCACCGTATTGATATGGAGGTGCTATGGTTTCTCCCTTGATACGGCATATAGGAAATGAGAAGCACTCAAAATTATATTCGCACCAGGCACCAAATAAAGTTGCTGCGGCACAACCAAAAAATCTGGAAACAGACTCTCTAAAGTCAGAGAGGGCAAGGTAATTTGCATTCTATAGAGTTATTTCCAAAATATAAAATTAATAAATAAATTCTAATTAATTATTAATTCCAAAATGTATTATTAAGTTAAATTACGTATTCCAAAGACCGAGTCAAAGTAATTAAGGATTAGTATGCCAAGTAATTACCAATATCTTATTTAATAAGCACCGGGTCCTAGAATATGTGCATCTAGAAAGCTCCTGATAGAAGTTTTATTAGACACTGGGATAACTGCTATATGTATATGGCTTATTAAAATTGATTAACATTTCAATTCATTTAAATAAGAGTCAAAATCAACAAATATGTCGGTCTAAAATGATTACGCAAAAATAGTTCTGTGCATAATTTTTGATAGAGTCGGTATGGCCAGAAATATTGATATGGCCACCTAATGTTTCATACGACTATAAAGTATTATAATCAAGAAAATATGACTCACCAATTATGATATATGGTACTTTCGATAGGGTGTATTATTCAAAGGTATTATTCATAAAGTGAGAACATTTATATTTTCTGATTGGAACCCATATAATAATGAACCCATAATTATGATTACAATGCTACCTCTTATGCAGAGTGACTTTCGGACGTGCGCCATGTCACCGATTCGTAAGAGGTACTGTGAATTATCAGTACTACAAAAGCACGTTCTTAAAGACACATGTAAAACTTTTCCTTGGAGCTTAGTGTTTTAAGGTAACATTTAGCTTAATATCCATTTTATGGACGATAATGTTCTTCCACATAAGACGCAGTCAACTTGAAGAAGATTTAATGAAGATTATATTCGATAAACAAATTTTCTAATTGTATAGATCAGTTTATGTGTATAAATATGATTTCTAGTTACTTTAACTGCAACATCCTATGAGACATTAATGAAAGGAATATTAGTATTGTCATAACAGTTCTTTTTCTCACTTTCCTATATTTGTACGCATTTTATGTCACTTATCAGACAATTTATGTTAAAATTTATACCGCATCATTTAAAACGATTTTATTAAATATACACTGGGTATTTATATTCACAAAAATGATCAAGCATAAAACTTTTTGTAGAATATAGAAAATAAAAATCGAAGACAATTTATTTACTAGATATACTGTATCTATTAAATGAGCTATTCAAAGAGTTTTTCCTTGTTTAACAATCGAGCACTAGAGTAAAGTAAATTAATAAAAGATTCTCCAGGGTGTGATTAATAAAGTATAAATAAAAACACCCAATAAATACATTTTACTTATTCCCCTAAGTAGACAAAGTGACAAAAGATTGCCTGTCAGGTTTAATATTGAATATACTATTTTAGTTAGTTGAAATTCTAATAAGATTTTTCTATTAATATGGGAATAAAATATATATTTATTTCTGTCTCTCAGGTCTCTCAGTAGTGTTTATAAAGATCAATATAAATTCATGCAGTTGTTGCTTAATTAAGCACAAAATAAAATATAATATGCGGTAGATTGCTGCTTTGAGGATAATTTTCATCCGTGCTACAAAGCTAAAAATGAATCAAATAAAAAGAAATATTCAACGAGGAAGATTGAGTGGTGTATATTTTCAGTCTAAAATGCAGATGAATTAAGATCCAACCAAACAAAAAATCGTAAACTAGAATATTTATGCAGAAATTATTATTCATAAATCAGAACTAAAAAAAACCTATCTCATGTAAAAGCAGGGATTGAAATATTTTACAATACAAACAAGTATTTGAATTTTTATATTCTGCAGCAATGCATAAAATTTCTGGTACAAAAACAAAAAGGAGGATATTTTATTAAATAAGGTAACATGGCCTGCGGTATGAATTTTAACAGTTATTTTTAATCAGTGTAAAGATAACCATTAACTTAGATGGAGACACACCACCACATAATCTCCATACTTGTCAAGGTATTTGTTCCATTGACATGAATCCCATAATTATAGAAATCGGTGTCAAAGTTCCTGCCAGGATCAGGGCTGTAGGTTAGACGACCAAGACCATGTGTCTTACCGTTATCAAACCATTTGCCGCAAATCCTCACCTGCTTACGGGGTATGATGTTAGGTCCATACATCGTAACGAGTTGGCGATTAATTTTCGGTGGTGTCTTGTCCTGAATTGGCAGAAATCGTATCAAACTAAGGTGATCGAACGGTGACCCCGTTTATGCAAGTGCTACCGTTTTTAATTCTTTTTAAACAATATGCCTTATATGTGCTGGCCTCTGGTGGGGTGGAAAATAAACAGAGGTATGAGTAGTTTTTATTGTCGTAACATATCCATCCGATAATGAGTTTGAAGCATTCGAAAGCTTTGTTTTCTTGATTAATGAAACCCCCTCGTGTATGGTATATCAAAGGAATTAACTTTATGTACATAACCCTGAAAACAGCCTAATGCGTTAGTTAAGTTTTATTACGTATTGAAATCTAAATCAGGAGGAAAAATCAATTTCCTTTCGGAAGCTTATATCAACTTCATGTTTATGAAATGCATTTCATTCCATATCTATCTTATGCATTTATTATCAAACTACAATAGAAGGAAACTTATCTGAAAGTCAATAGTTTACTCAATACAATTTAGTAAGTGAAAATACATGGAACATTACTATAGCAATTTATATTCTAAATTAGTGCATATTTTATATTTTGAATACCAATTAGATTTATCGTTATGTGTGATTTTCATTTAGACTGTTTACATTTATACTATGATTTCTAGGAGGATTAGCCCCTGCTGGCTACGCTTTGCTATTCCCCATACCTCGCTTCACGAGCCGGAAGGCTTCGCCCTCTACTCACTGGCGCTTGTTAATCTATCTTCTTGAGTTGTTTCAAACCAAACTAATGTTTCAATTGAAGAAAGGTTTATTTCAGCGTGTTCCACTAATATGTTTCTACAAATGTACTAAATTTTATCTTAGATTTTACGATACGAGATAGAGGAATGCGAAATTTGTTAAACCGCGGCAGAGACGTCAGCTACTTTTTTAATATAGAGTCATTTCCATCACTGATTAAAGTCCAATAATATAAAATAAATAATATGAAAAATTTAGCTAAAGTTTTGATTGCGACCAATCTGATGTGCCTTGGTTGATCTTTGCACAATATTCTTCATATATTCATATCTGATGTTTATGATTACTTTATCATTCAATGTGAACTTATTTGTTTTATATAAACAACTGGCATCCTAAATACGTTTTAATGAACATAAGATTTTTATGCATGTTTAAAAAATATATCTATGGGTTCAAAACGCACATTTTCAGTAAACAGAAATAATATCGCAAATAGGAAGACTAAGGGTTGAGTATGCTGTACCCATTATATTTCTCCTCAGTCAGTTTTTATTCCTCTGTCCAGCAAAAAATATTGGACCAGAGTAAATGAACCAATTATTCTTAAGGGCTACTAATGATGTATAAGGGGAAAAAAACTGTCTGGAAACATCTTTTTTTGTCATAAAGCAAACAATGGAAGAATTGTCAGTGTACATCATGTTTAATAATCGAAAAATGTAGGATCACTTTTTGATTTCTTCTTGCACTTTTGATAAGTTATTCTAATGCATTTGGATCCAAAACATATCAGTAGTGAAAGAGTGCATTATTAAAATGAATGTGTATTCATATTTTTTCATATTCTGAAGACAGAATAAAACATTATCCTTGGGCATCATGTAATAACCAATGAAAGCCAATATACACCACGCCCAGATGACTGGAGTAAATTGGCACATAATAGATAAGGTAGAGCCAATGAGGGCTAAAGGGATGGGGGGCGCTGATCCCCGATGGTGGGGATTAGGGTTCAGACTCGGAATCTTTAAATTGATGATCTTTCCTATACTGTTGATCCAAAATAATTCTTCGACCCTAAAGTTATAATCGGGGATGTATTTCGTAGCAGTGAGTGACGCAATGCAGTCCCGCTACAGGGGAGATAAAAATTATCCCTGTGCATCAAGTGAAGGTTAGGAACACTCTCAAAATTGTGGCTCTGGGGTAAGACATCAAAAATGTGCTCCCAACTCTATCAATGAATTTTGCTGAGGAATAATCACATGTGCCTCTAAAATGACTTTTTTTTGGATATGTGGTTGAATATGCAATTATAAAATTCTTTTATATATCTTCACTACATAAGCACGTCAAAATGTGCTTCTTGACTTATTTTCTATATCCGATAAATTTATGTGCGCCAAAGAGCAAAAAGGTTAAACATTTACATTATAATATGATGATTTATGTAATCTGACTAACAGTCAGTAACATGTCGCAATTGTATCACTGCCGACTCAGTTAAACAAGAGAAAACTATAATGTTGTAAAGAGCAGTAAATTGCAAAGATAACTATTGATTTGAAATTAAGCTATGCTAAAATTTAATATTAATTATGATAATTAATAAAATTTTGTTTGAGCAAGTTAATGTCTGTTTATTGGATAAGTAAAATTCATTTTATATTTAGTAATCAAATTGTTTTACAGGAACACCGAGCAACACAGTAAATTAACTATGGTGTGTTACTACTTCGGAAATGTAGAGAAATTTACGATTTGTGGCCAATTCTAATCTCATTATTAAGCCTAAATTAAATAATGTTTTATTTTTATACGTCACAATACGCAACAGTACTGCATGAATATGTTCACAGAACTCGTTTAATATATTCTATAGCATGCAAACACTCTCATTGTTAAAGGCCGAACATGTTAGCTGTTTATTTTAATATTTAACGATAATGTGTAGGTATTCTCACAGAACTCCTTTAACATATCCAATAGCTTGCAATACACCCCCATTTTTAAATTTCAAACATGTCAGCTGTTTTCTTCTACAAGCAGTTGATATAGTATAAAGTCTGTATCTTAATAAAGCTGTGTAAGTTTCTACGTTCCTATGAATTTTAAATGTATCCGTACTCGAACAATGAAGCAACATCTGCATCATAATGTTGAATATTTGCAAGAAAGTGGATGACTAGTCAATAACCGGTCCTGCCGTCTTTTGTAAATAACTGGGTTGGTAAATGGATAACAACTACTTTTACTACTCTTGGGGTTGAGATTAGCAGTTTTGACACTCGTCAGTAAAGTATACACAAAAGGTTGTACCATAATTATTAATGAGTTGTAATGATTTAATGTGACTTTAGAAGATGCAGCAGATATTGAGGGTTTTAATTGGTTAGCTTGTGGCGATCTCTAGTGAGTATTTTATTTCAGTATTTCCGGAAAAGTTATAATTCCGATGTATTTCTGCTGAGAAAATCGTGAACAATTCGGCATACAATGATTGTTATTGAGGAATTGACGCCCTCGATATGAATATGTTTGGATAATTTTTCATTTTGAAAGTTCAAGTATGATTTTTGATGATATTCTTTACTATGATCGATACTGTCCCGCGATATGGCTTGCGAGACGGTCACGCCACATGTGTTGTGCCGCTTGACAACACATGCGGGAATTGAACATTGGCCTGTCTTTCTCCACATATGTATCGAGGATCAAGAAAGTCAGTTTTTGGAGATCCTAGACTGGGAAAAATCGCGGTTCTTACCTCCTACGAAAATTATGTGGAGATGGTGAAAGAGATTTTTAAAAGCAGAATTTTTAGAAATAATAGGTGCTCTTCATCGCTGCACTAAAAAAATTCTAATACTGCGTCCATTCGAGTCTAATGAAAAATTTTAAAGAGTGACGTGGTATTAAAATAATTACGGCGAAGATAATAGTGACTTCATCAGCACTGAGAGAAAAGCGGGAATCGCCGCTATAGACAACATGACTTCAATCGAACATTATCCAGTCTTATTCGTTAGCTTGTAGAGTTCTCTAGCGAATTCTTATTTCCATCCTTCCGGAAGATTTATAATGTCAATGTATTTCTGCGGAGAAGATCGTGGACAACTCGACTTGATATTCAATAATTGTTATTGAGGAGCTGACACTCTCGATACTTGTATGTTGGGAGGATTTTTTATTTCGAATGTTCAATGATGATGTTTGGTGATATTCTTTACTTCATTTACGTTTTAACAAAATTGTGCTAGTATTTTGTGGTGAATAATTATACAGAAAACGGAATACTTAATATAGAATAAAATATATACGGAGTAGCAGTACGTTTATGTTAAGTTAACTCCAACCTGTGAGGGCGTTTATGAATTGGACATGGGCGTCCATAGGGGACGGCAAAGGGAGCACTTGCCCCCTGAACTCTCGGTGTCATAAAGGTGGGCATCAAGCTGGTAGTTTATATTGTGCGTTTTATTTTTGACTGTTTGCCACTGACGTCAGTAAAAAAAAAGTTTTATGGGTCTTCATGGATTTGAATGCATTATTGTACCATAAAAAATGAAAGAGATCTTCTTAGTTTATAAACGCATGACCATATAATACAATATTTGTTTAATGAAACATTTTAGAATTTTAATTTTCACTTTTGACTAGCAACGGCTTTGCTTCTGGTTGGGTTAAATGTTAGGATACATAACTCTCTATCCTAGCCAGGTGGACTTACAGATCATTCATCATTGGTGTTAATTAAAAATCATTTCAACTTCGAAACCGAGGGAATCATTTGACTACAAACTTTTAACTACAGCAAGCCGTATTTCTAGATATTTGTGTGTTGTCGCACCTAATGCTGCTAAATGTCGGGGATCTGGTAATTATTGTCAAAATAACTAATTCAAAATATTCATGTTTTGCAGAAGATGAAAAACGCGTTTGCAAATACTATTTAAAATAAAAAGGTGGATTATTTCACTAGTTGCGATCTGCATCCATTAGTTGTATGTTTTTTCTAAAAGAATATTTTTATGTCTCAAAAGTGAATATTAGAACAGAGTAAATGAATAAAATATTCTCAAGAGAGTGATTAATAGTGTTCTAAATGAAAAAGCATGTCCATTAAAACATTTCACCTTCTGCCTAATAGCAAACACATTGAAAAAAAAAAGCGGTTGTGCAACATGTTTATTAATCAAGATGTGCTTTAAGTCATCTTTCAATTTCAATAAGTTTTTATATAAATGCAGAATTAAAATATATTCCTTTTGTAAGAGATGAACGATATTCATATGTATACTTTTATTTCGTTTTATTTTACAGATAATATTGGTTATATATCTCACTTGATTTGTATAAAAACAGGGGAATTATAGCAATTATGGCTTAATTACTGTAATTTCATTGCTTGAATCATTAAACCTTATTATTAATGTAGGGGAACAGCAGATAAATTATCCACTCTAAAAAAATTGATATTCAAAAATATTAATCAGTTTAAAAAAATAAATATTATTAACCAATATCATGATTTATGTAGATTTATTTTTGCATGAACTTAGTTTTTTATGAGTTAATGGCTCTATAATAACCTAGTAAATTAGAGGATTATTTGCTGTCTATTAAAAGTATACAAATTCTTTCCACACACACACACACACACAAACACACACACTCGCATATATATATATATATATATATATATATATATATATATATATATATATATATATATATATATATATATATATATATATGTATATATATATATATATATATATATATATTAGAAATATGTAATAATAAAAATTCAAGTAAAATTAACATCACCATAGAAGCCAATTCACGGCCATAATGCCGATAAGAGAAGAGAACAGCACCAGCCCAAATTCGATGAATAGTCAGAATTAAATTCCTCCTCAGGTCTGAGTATTTAACTCTAACTAACCCAAACACATGCTTGTTTCCGATAGAGTAATAGTACATTACTATAAATACTCTAACTCAGACTACAGGCATCAAAAACAGAAGATAGGAAATACTAACCCTTCTTCTTTCACTACGTGTATACACGATCAACATCAACAGCATAAATTATCTAGAAGCACCAGAATGAACAAGTCGAAATTCTACCAAGGAGGCAGTACGAACGTTCACAGTAATACTCCCACACACGTCCAGTGAGTCTAAGCAGGAGACCGGACAAGCAATTCAGAATATGAACAACCCATATACGCAATTCTGAATATGAACATGAATCAAAGATGAAAATCCTTACTAAACAAGTAATTCATAGGAAAACTGGATAAACGAGAATGCCACTATACACCATTACAAGGGCGCTCAAATCTTAGTTTCAATACTGGCAAAAGTTACAATTTCTTAGCGAAAATAAAATTCAAAACATTAATGTTAATGCATCTTATTTTCCGATTTTTTTATTTTTCTAATGTTATTGACTTAGTTTATTATTTTTCATTTTTATTTATTTATATAATTAATAAATAATTATATATATATATATATTTTTTTTTAAATGCAAGTATGTTTTCTAGAATGTTATCGAGTGAAAGTTGATACACTGAATTGATAATTTTATAAACGAACTTGGGAGGATGTGCATTATTAGTCGCTGTATTCAATAATTCCATAAAATGTGTTAATTTATAATATTCATCCCAAATTTTATTGATTCTAAGAACCTGGTTTATTATAACATTTCTAAATACAGATATATGCAAACAAGAGTCAAAATGTTGAATTTTTGATGTATTAAATTTAATATCCTGTCTTTTATCATACAAGTTTATAACCATATTACAATTTTGTACATTTAAATTTAAATCTGAAAAGTTTGCAACATTAGAGTCATTATTACTTGCATTTAATTGCAAATTTTTTGGATAAAATTTTAATACTATATGGGTATTATTTGGGGATACACATAAAATGCCATCTAAATATCTAAACATGTGCATATTATGCAAGCTTGGATTAATGTTTTTTTCATAGAGAATAAATACAGATTAGCTAACAATGATAAGGCACACTCCCTTGTGGGATACCAAACTGTTGTTTAAAAAAAGTACCACCATGTTGAATATAATTCTCATAAAGGGTGAAATTAAGTAATTTTTTAAAGAGAAAATTTTAATATTTTAGATTATTATACTTTTCAAAAATTCCTAAAATGATTCTATACAGATCATCTATATTAATATTATTAAACAAATCTTTGAAATCATAAGTATAAATAGTATGTGTGGTACGTGATTAAAAGTTACTTAAAGTTACACCTTTAAAATATTAAATTCATTATTTTAAATCACATTAACATTGCCGTAAATTCATATATAGTGGAATTAACATTTATATCGTACATCGCTCGTTGTTGTGCTGCAATTAACCCTCCAATTATTTTTACCTTTTGTGTAAGTCCTGAAAAGAATTATTAATTAATATTAAAAGATTAGACTATTTTAAACTTAAACAATATAATTTATTAACAACATCAATTTATCAAAAGCACTAACTTTCATAAATATCAATTTTCATTTATTATCAATTTTCATTCGATTATTTTAACGAGGGAGATATGCGACACGAATTAATAGTTTTACCGTTGTTGTCTAGGACCTGTTATTATGGGCACATACCTTCAAGTTTAATCTTGGGCTTATCATCTCTCCAAGGTTTTCATCAATCTTGCCACAACTCCTCATTGTCTTTCGTATGCTACTGCACTCTCATTTTGTCTATAACTGAAACTCGTGTATTTCGTCCACAACTCTGGGGTGTGTGTCTCCGAACTCTGATTTATTTCCTCTATATTTTCTACTACTGTAAGTCATGACAGTGTAAATACTCGTACTCAAACTGCAACTCCTAAGTCATGTCTGCTAGGTCATATTCACTTCGCTCCTTCTGTAAATCTGTTTTAAACTTGTGGTTCCTTCGGCGGGGGGGGGGGGGTAGCTCCGCCCTTCTTCCCCTTGGCGCTCATTGATTCTTCTGAACCCAATGGCATCACTTCACAGCCCCTCTCAGCCCCTGTGGCCTGGCACACCTACATTTATAGTCCTTTTGACCTTAAAATTCAAGCTGTCGTAAAGTTCGGCACCAGCCAGACTCAAGCTTCCTTTTCCATAAAGGACACCATAAATAATCAAATAAAAATGTCTCATGTGAGAACAATCTCTTGTCTCACACTATGAATATTAATAAGAGTTTTTAATTTCTTAACTAATTCAAAACTGCTTTTTACAATATGACAATTATTTGAGATTTCATCTGACAAGGATACTTCATGTAATATTTTTAATAATAATTTTCCAGCATTAGTAATGTAAGAATTATGACCACTGGTAATGGTTCAAAAAGTAACAGGGGATTTATGAAACTTGGGTACTAAAACAATATATGAAATGTTTTTACAACTATTTTTTAGATGGATTTGCTTATATTTGGCTGACATTCCATTGGATAAGATTTTAAGGTTAGTTTTATGTAAATTATAGATTTGATTATTAAGTAAGAAGTGACTGAAAAGTACTAATATAGTAATATATACAAATAATTGAGTAGTTCAGTCAGTATTGAGTCACTTGCCTTATCGACATATGTAATGACAAAATCATTTTGAATTTCTTTAATATAATTTTTAATTGAATTAAGTTTATATATATATATAATATTTCTGAAGTTATAAAGTTTGTGTATGAAGAATTTTAAAGAATAACTTCAGTAAAAAATCTCAAATAGATAATTGTTCTTGTATTGGAGTGCTATTTGGGATAAAAATGGAACTAAACACTGTAGAATATCAGTGTATGAGATAGCATTAAAATGCCAAAGAAAATATAATTTTATAATGGTATGATTCAATTATTAGAGAACATCTATTAATTGTAGGTGGAGTGAGTACCCTCTTATAATTGCTTCAATTTATGACAACAATGGTGTCCAAGAAAATTAGTCTTTAACTTAATATATGTATAAGACTCTGCATGGTTATTTTTTTCTTATTGATTAAATATTGTACCCATAAATTATACTGATCAAAAATATTAATTTCGTGTGTGAATAATTTATTTAGTTTATTTTCGTTTGTCGAATGGCAACAGACATATGAATGCTCTGTACCCTTTTAACATATATTCGGCCATAGGATTTGGTTTATGTCATTGGCTTTCAATACGATAGGAGATTACATTACTTTCAAATAGCTATTTTCAAAAATAAAATTTTATACACAATATTTTCATCCAATTTTATAACTTTTAGCTTGTTAATTAAAATGTAATGAAAAATAGATGTGCCACACATTCATCGACGATTTTTCGACAATATATCCTAAAAAGAACTTGCGGCGAACCGTCATGATTTATTGGTCATTTAAGGAAGACAATATCAAAACTAATTAAATGTGATAGAAAATTAAAATATCATAATACAATGATTTCCAGTGGAGGGATGGAGGGATTAAAAGTAATTGTGTATATATCGCAAATATTTCAATGAAATGAAAAAATATCACTCACTTTCGTTTTAAAACATATATAAAGTAGCCATGCCAACATGGTACAACTTGTGAAGTTCAAAATTGTTTACAATTTCGTGAATTATCAAATAAGAGTCATTTTATGAGGAAATACTAAATTAAATTAATTTGTTTATGCATGTTTATATTTTGTATTTTATACTAATGCTTTTTATATATGACACAAAAGACCAAACAGATATTTATATATATGACACAAAAAATTTATATATATAAAATATTTATATATAATAATATAAATATTTATATATATATAAAACAAAATGTTTATATATATATATACATGACATGAAACACCAAACTTAAATTGTTTCTCATTAATTTTCAGTAAATATATGTTTTCTAGTGATTTTTAATGTGTACCCACTAGTAAAATAACCTATAACAGTAAATTTAACATTATCCTTCCATTTCACGCTAATTTTACATTTTTTAACTCATCATTCCATTCATCATTTATATTTCAAAACACATATGCATAGAAATAATAACGTTATCTCAGTTTTATTAAACATGTAATGCATATTACTATTTTGAAAAATGTTATGTATCGAAAACATTATTTTTTATAAAAAAATAACAAATATAATATCGCAAATGAGGCAACGACTAAGTTATAAGTTGCATATTGTACATATTGCATTTCTCCCCTCGAACAGTTTTTTATGCTCTGAAAATAAATATTTGAGCAAAGTAAATGAATAAAATGTTCTCCAGGGAGTGATTAACGATGTTCTAAATGATAAAAACATGCCCGAAAAACATTTCACTTATTGCATCAAAGCAAACAAAGTTGCAAAAAAGTCATTGTGTGTCATGTTTAATAATCGGGAAATGCTTTCAGCCATCTTGAAATTTCAATAATGCTGGATATGAATATGGATGTACAATGAATCTATCTTACGAGCTTTATGTTAATAAAGCCGATAGATACAGAAATGTCTGTTTTTATATGCCACTAAAAGTATTAAAAATAATATCGTTTCTGCAAATGAAAATAAATTAGACAGAAAGGGGATTGAGATAAAGTGAAAAATTCATTTTTTTAGCTTTGAGGACAGTGAATATATATTCAATTAATATCAGTATGACATATCACTAATGTTTCTAATATTTTACATATGGGTATATGGTTGCAAATATTTTGTTTTGAGATTGCACTCAAATTGAGTCAAAGGATATTTCTGAGCTAGTTTGTTGTCGGAAAGTTTAACAGTTAATTACACTATCAGTAAGAAAAAAAAAAGGGGGGGGGGTGTATACTAAACATTTTCAGGGTTGTGAATTACAAGTTCAGCACAAAAATGTGTCAAATTTTTAGAACACCACGATGTTTACACTACCTTACATTGCTAAGATTTTTGAAGCAGCTCATCAAAAAATATTGTAGCAATAATTGAAATTCGCATTTTTGTTTCGGAACTTAAAATGCTTACTAGCTGGCTTTGTCCTCTAGGGGGTCCTTAAATATGTAGCAACCATATATTGTAGCAACTAGATGTTGTAGCAATCAGTTTTTTAGCAAGTCTTGCGCCGATGTGTGGGCGCAATTTTCTCCCCTCCCCTCTGACACTTCCTTCTTAGAGGGTGCAAAAGTTACAAAGCAGCAAAATCGGGTTCACATTTAGCATGAGTAGGTTGAGTAAGTCCATTGTAAAGTCAAAAAGACAACACAAAATCTGTACTAAAATCGGAGTAACTGCAAAGTTACGCAAAATTCCCCTCCCCCACTTGAGCGAGCTTAAAAGTCGCAAAACAGCAAAATTGGATCCAAATTTACCATGAGCAGGTTTAACGTCCGTTACAGACTCGAAAATACAATGTGAAAATTGCATTAAAATTGGCAAACGGGTGGAGAGTGTTTCTCCATATATTAAAATATGTTATTTGCGACTGAATTATACTTCCTGGTAAGTGATGTAACGGGACTTCCACTGCCCGTTCAGAAGCGGGAAGACATTGAAATTAAAAGACACGGCCACTTTTCGGTTGAAAGTTATCAAATGGCGAATTTTATTGCAAACATTTTAAAAACATGATTATAAGAAAATAAATGGTTGTTTTGTAGAACTAAAACATTACATTGCACGATGACAAAATTTAAAGTTATATTAATCCACTTTCAGATATTTATTATTGGCGTGTTTTTAATTCTGAGCATAGCGTCGCTTTGAAATTAAGGTTAAAAAATCGTTATTTCAAATAACAAATTAGCGAATAAAGTTACGAATAGTTTTCTATGGGCAAGTCATGCAATTTCATGGTGACGAATGGTGAATATCGTATCTGGAAATTGTATATTTGTATTTTAATCGCCTAGTTCTGCGGGAGACGTTTGATCTTAACAACTCTGCGAGCTCTGAGAATAGGTAAATAAGACGGGGAATCGTTCTTTGTTCTGACTGGGTTCTTTCGCGTTTCTCGAAATTTTTAAAAATCTGTATAAAAAAACTATCGACTTTATAAAAAATCCTTCGATTAGAGGTCCTTTGAAATTTGTCTGTCTATCGTTGATAAAAAACGAGATGTTAACTTCATTTTTGAATGAGGAGATAGGTTTTCTCCACATTCTTCATTTTATATCTGGAAATGAAAAAAAATGAGGTTTTATTTAACAAATATTTAAAAATCAATCAAGGTCTTCGAATTTTCGAAACCTCATGTCCCTTCTTTGGTTCGATACCCGTGTTTACTAAAAACCGCGAACTTCTACGCCGTGTAGGTAATTTTCAATTCCATTAACATATATATCCAATTGCTTTTCAATAGTAAGGTACAGATGATACAATTATAAACGTTCTAGCAGAAGTATTTCTGCTACAAGTACACTAAATATATCTGCTGTCTGTTTGGCTTCCTGTTTGGCTTTTACTTTTATTCGTAGGATTCTTTTGCTGTCCGTTAGAGGTCCTTCTTGGTATACTTTCCATTCATAGGATCTTCATAATTTCCGTCACTTTTGTCGTTTTTTTTTACTTTTCATATATAGAATCTTTCAGCTGTACGTTTGGACTACTCCTTGATATTTACTTTAAATTCATATGATCCTTTTGTCCGTTACACACACACACGCACACACATATATATATATATATATACATACATACATACATATATATATATAAATATGTATATATACATATATATATATATGTATACATATATAAATATGTATACATACATATAAACATATATAAATAAACATATATAAATATACATATATACACATATATATATATATATATATATATATATATATATATATACATATATACATATATATATATATATATATATATATATATATATATATATATATATATAAATATATATATATATATATATATGTATAAGAATGTAATATATTTTTTATGTGAGTGTAATACATACAAGGAAAAATAACTACGTTAAAAATGAAAATTATATTATTTCACCTTTGACGATGTGTTTTAAACTTCTTCTCTATACAAATATATTAACACAAATTCTTACAATAACGCCAGTTACTACCCTAATGCTTTCTTAACTGCGATTAAAGCTTTTACAAAATGTCATGATAAATGTCTTATTTTATGAATAAATATTATTTGCATACTTCAAGCCAAGAAATATATATATAATTGAAATAAATGCAAGAGAAAATATATGAGAAATAAATTTCATAATGAACAAATACATTTTCACCAAACGTATTATTACTTAAAAATTATTTTTAACATTTATTTCTCAATCATCTAAAGTTAGCACGATGTAAAATAGTACGTTAATTTAATTAAGTTTTTACAATGGTGGTTACTTACTGAACAAAGTGAAGAACAAATAAACGGGGTTTTGCATTTGTTGCTCCAGACGTCTGATCTGAGAAGAGCAAATTAATGACTTAACATTGCAAAAGCTTTGGTACAGTTTTATATTAAGATTGCTACAGCTTGAGTTTTACTAAAATTATGCATTAATTCTCAACATAGTACACATACGATTTACATATATTTAATTACATGTTCACACTATTATATAGAGAAAGTTCCATTTTTCAAAACATTTTCGATATGGAGATTTTATCGGAAAAAAAGCACGGTTTACAAAAAATTCCTGAACATATAATGAACATTTTTGAGGTCCCCATCTCTATATGTTGCAGCGAACCTTGCTTCCCCAACCAGGATTCGAACCCTGAATCTTCGAACTGGCCAGACGAGGCTCTATCGTTAAGCTACTGGAAAGGAATTGAAATCTTTTATCGTCGAAGTGGACTTTGCGTTCTCCACCGTCTAATGGCAAATTGGCGTGCAACTGACAATCTGACTCACCACCTCTTGCTTTTTCCCCTCTCAGATTAGCCTCCTGATGATATTTTATCCTCCAGGTAAGCTTCCTGCGTGGTCGTTATCCTCTCGATGTAAAATCAGAGCTCCATATCCTAGTGTATACTGAATCCGCGTTAGTCGTATAGTGTCACTTTCAGACCTCCGAAATCTTCTCACTAACCCACAGGATTGATTTGTTCGGGCGCCATTGTAAACAGCCTTGTTGCTCCAACCAGAACGCGAACGCTAGATCTTCGCGCTGGATAGCCGACTCTCTACAGCTGAACAACTGGACGGAAGTGCAAGTTTTTACCGTAAAAGTCGAGTCTGCAGTATGTGTGCGTGTAAATGTTTCGCTCTCCCAGCCGAGGATTTAAGAACGGATCTTCGAATTGGCCTGTTGATGTTCGAACACGATTGAGCTACTGGAACACATACCAAGTTCTTCTTATCAAAGTGGACACTATAATATCCTGTCTCTGAACTCAGCTAACTGCGTGGTAGGACGGGATTTATCGATCGGATTTATAAAACTGTAGAACTTTGCCATTGATGGTGTATGTAAATCTATTCTAAAAAGCGCATAATAAGCACGAAATAAGGTGATGATATTTGCAATTGGTAAGTGATCCTAACATGTATATTGACAACTGGAAAATGAACCAGGATTTACTTGTGATTTAAGATGCAGACCTCTGATTAAAGTTGCGTAAGGTCTCACAACGAATTCTTCAATCATCCAGTTTGTGTCACGTGAGGAGTTCCGGGAATGTGAGTGACATTATATCATAGCAAGCAAGAGCACCGCCCTTTTCCAAATGAGTACGCAAGGTTGTTGTTGTGGTTGTTGTTGAAACCCAGACCGTGCGACCTACCAGAAAGGTGTAAGGTAACTGTTTGGACGGTCGGGAAGTGCCACCCAATTTAGACCGGAACCCAGTGAGGGAGACATCCACAGAGACCGTACCCTCCTTCCCCTACCACCAACCTCTCAGAAGGACTTTTGGACCCACATGTTTAACGTGATCGTACTCCGCATGAACACGGCGGCAGTTTTGGCAGTGGTTGGAATCGAACCCGGGCCTACCGAGTGCAACTCCAGCGCGCTAACCAATGGGCTACCGCGCCCCTGAGTACGCAAGGTGAAAAAGTTTGGAGCTCGCTTTTCGGAGGAAAACTGACGTTTGTTAAAAAGTAGCGAGCAAATTTTTTGATATTTCCGGAGTGTTAAGATGGAAACATGTTATCGCTAAGGAACCCATTTGAACGAATATCGCTCAAAATGGCGCTTTCACATTAAAAATAAAATAATTTGAATTAAAATATATCAAGGGGATAATTCCTCTCGGGAACCGAGGTACCTCTGTACTAAATTCCATGGCCGTATGTTATTCAGATATTCCACTGCCGACGACACAGACAGAAAGACAAACAAACTAAACGACAGACGATATCATATTTTATTACTGCATAATAGAACGGAATACTTGGCGTTACTTGCTATACCAAATTTGCGCATGCTACGTAAATAACACAAATTCGGATAACATCACTCAACTTACAAATCATCTTTTTTAACTACAATCATTCTCACCATTCTTTTCAATTCAAATCCTTCAGTTTCAACGCATTTGTAGTCGCGTGCAACAAATTGTCATGCATGTGCCCAAACTTCCATTTTCCCCACTAGCAACGCCCGTCAACCGCCAACAGTAATAGGAAGGCTATCGTGGCAAAATCGGAAATCTCAAATTTTATGCTTGCATTTGATAATTGGACAGAAAATTAACAAATAAGATAATCCAAGATATTTTTTTATAGATGGCAAGATGAAGACTTTGTGAAAATGTTGTCAATTGCTAAGGAACTGATAAGTTTGAAAATCGTTTAAAATGGTACTTCTACATAAAATAACAAGAGAAACAGAATTAAAAAAAATTTCACTGAGGCTTATCGTACAGAAAGTTTGACTAACCCAGTACTGAATTTCGCGGTTGCCGTATGCTCACATTTACCATTACCTACGACAAACGCAGACAGACAGACAGACAAGCACCTTTTATTAGGTAAGACATAAAACTTAAATGCCGAATAAAATTCAAAATAAATATAAGTATTACTCTTTCCAGCACAATGGTTCATACATAACTAAAACGTATTTTCTAAAAAAAAAAATGTAAGCTTTCATAACTCGTCATTTTCAGTTTCCAAGCATTGCCAAAAAGTCAGAGATAAAATCCCTGGGATATATCTTTCTCGCTCATTACATTTTTGTTTCTCCCAGATAGCATCGAAAACCTATTAGGCATCGTCATTCCCTTAATAACCCTATCAGGAACATTCCACCAAACACCACTACAATAAATGATCCCAAAATGTCCCCAAATTCGAACTCTGCGTATATAACTTGGGATATTTTGATATATTTTATCTGGGTAAATATTTTGTTCTCTTTTTAGTGTCCTTAAGGCTCCAATAGAAAAATAAATAGTTTTACTATTAAGTTTTCTTATCTTAAATACGGGAGGTTTAGCAATTGGATAAATATTGCAATAATTGGATAGTGCTAGAGATAGAGACATAATATTATTTTGGTTGATTTACCGATAATTTATTTTAATAATGACTTATTTGAAATCTGCAAATTAAGAGCATTGTTACATTTTGATGTTTGTATAATTTAGAGAATTGTTGGTAGCAAATTTGTTGCCATACATTTGCTAATACTAAAAATTATTTTAAACATCTATTTCTCAGGAGGTGCTATAGATAGAGCTTGATGATGATTGATATGAACTCAGCATCAAATTTTGCTGAATGTATCGGAATTCATTAAATATTTCCACTTACGTTTATTTCCCATTTCCTGTTCAAAAATTTTCAATGTACTTGAAACATCTTTTTCTTAATACTGGCTATAGATTGAGTTTAGATAATAACTGATACGGATTCAATATAAAATTTTAAAGGAGGTAGATTATCTTTTCAAGAATTTCTTTTCTGGTTCCTTCCTGATTCAGTAAGAAAATTTAGATATAACTGATGCAGATTCAACATCAAATTTCAAAGGGAGTTCGGGGTTTTACTAAACATTTCCACTTCCCAACCTAAAAATGTCACTCTTAGGATTGTCTATAGTCTCATTTTTCAGGATTATCTATAGAGCTTAGATAATGACTGATATGAATTTAGTATCGAAGTTCAGAGGGGGTTATGTGGCTTACTAAGAATTTCCACCTACGGTTTTGGAAAAGTATTTGATTGTTTTTCCAAAACATGCGTATGCATGTAAAAATTAAGTATGCAAATAAGAAGTTTAATCGCTAAGCCAAACATGAATTGAACACAATTTACAAACATATGAAGGCTGCTTCATAAATTTCTTGTTTTACATAAATACCTGAGAAGCAAATAGTTAAATTGGGTCTCTACCACCTTATAACAGTTTACTACATGTTAAATTATATATAACTGATTATATTTGTAAAGTGAATAGCACAAAACGAAAATGATAGAAAATTGTTTGGAAGTAAAACAAGCTTTCTTAACTCTTTAGAGATGCACGATTAAAGCCCGTGCATCTATGCTTTCTATACTCTTCCCCTGCCGTCAAGAATGGGTTTCTAAGGATAACTAAAATACAACAGTTACGCCCATAAGAGACAAATGACTTCTGTTTTTAGTAGCTTAACTGATTTGCTTTGCTTATCCCGTTTAAGAAAGCCTAATTTCCTTTCTTAAAAAAGTAATACTTTTATGAATTTGCTTTATGCAGCGTAACAAAAATAATCCAACAAAATTCGATTTTCAGTTAATTTTGATTAAAATTGGGACGAATTAATTGAATTGATATAACTTATTAATGCTTTAAATTAATACATAAAATATAGATTTTATATTTCTAATTATTGCTCTTACTTCAAAACTTTATTTACAAAAGACAATGCTTGGTAAGTTTGGAAATTGGGATTATAAATTTTGTAATAAGGAGAAACATTATTTGCATTAAGTGGAAAAAATTATTATTAAAAGATAGTTATAAGAATAAAAATAAGATTTATTAATGTGAGTAATTTTCAGTTAAAATAAATTTAAAGTTTTCGGCATTTTATATAAAGTTAAAGGAATGGGATGTTTAAATTTTGTCATGCTTCGATATCTTATAATTGAATAAATAGGATTATTACATTAATGGAAATTTAGGAAAACCTTTTATGTCAAATTTCTTCCTATTTAATTGCATTATAGACTAGCATCTACTTAAAGTATACATCATTATGTGGTAATTTTATAATAGAAATCTTGTTTCTAAAAAAAATTAAAAAAACATTCTAATGCGTAAATTTCTTTTTCCGTTAAACGGTCAACATAATATTGAATAGGCCACTTGTGCTAGTGATGATATTAGACCCACCGTTGAAACAAACACTGAGCGGTTAAATTATTATGATCAACTGTTTAGTACTTCAACTTCTTTTTCCAAACGATGTATGTGCGGCAAAAATGCACGTTGAGAATCTAGTTGATATTGACGACCACACTCTTTGCCCTCACACCCGGATTTTTACCTGGTGGTCAACTCTCTGTGAATTCGTGTGAATAGCAGCACACTCAGAGACCGATTCTAATCTCTGTGACTACCTCCAGTTGTTCGATTCCGTGACTATGAACTTGGCCATTGTTTGCCCGTACAAGTTAGTACTGTCATTTTGAGTTTAATATTCTCGAAATTTGAAGCTTGTTGGAGGCTACGACCGACTCTGTCGGTAACCACAGAAGGTTGTAACCCACAGTGTTTATTGTTATCAGTGCAGTTATCGTCTATTTCATTGAAGAACGCTGATGTACAAAATTGAACTATGAATGGTGGTAGCTCTTGGATCAAATCCGAAATTCAGCATATCTCTAATTGGGTGGTTTTGGAATTATTACGTTTGCTCTCACATCAGGATTTATATCTGGTGGTTCACTCAGAGACCGATTACAAACTTTGTGATCACCTTCAGTTGTTCGATTCCGTGACTACCAACTTAGCCATTGCTGTCTTGCATGAGCCAGTACTACAACCCTGAGACTGTTTCGTGCGACAGAGTATGTCGGTTACTACCCACGATACCTCTTGAAGTTAAGAATTGTTGCTTGTTCTTGATGACAGTGTAAAAGCTTCACACTGGAGTTTTGACATTTTAATTTGGAGCGGTATTACAAGCTTTGGAATAAATGGATTTTGTGCCTATCAATCTAATAAAATTAAACCTAAAAGTTATCAAAACTCTGATCTTCTTTAAGAGTAATATAAGAATGAATCTCGTGGAATTTAATCTAATAGAATTTAATCAAATAGAATTTAACTAATACTTTGAGTAATCGGGATAGTTAAGTTAATAGTTTGTGCTTTATTCAATTAATGCATTTGTAAAATGAACCCAATTATAGAATCTTTACAAATTTAGCAATACAAAAATAGTCGATATATTCATTAATGTGTTTTCGTAAAAGTATAAAAATATAAAGTATTCCAACGTTTTAACGGTTCTTGAATATTTCTTCAAAAATGCAATACGTTGCGAATTAATATTTTTCATTCGAAACATTCACGATAGTTTGACATGCTTAGTCGTTAGAAGTACCCCCCCCCCCCCCCTTTTTTAGAAATGCAAATAAATAATGTGTAAAGTTAAAATAAATTGAAATTATTTACAGTTTTCCTTACGTAAAATTATGATTTTTAAAAGGGATATGTATATTTTATAAGATTTGTTAAGTACACAAGATGTTTGTTTTGACTGCAAAATAGAAAATAGACAAATCTTTAGCATTTAATAACAAAGCTCAATAAATTACAATCAGTTAAAATTTTAGTAATGGCAAATTACTCAAATTAACGTAATTTGTTTTTTATGATATATGAATGCTATTTCAAAATGAAATTAAAATTCATTGCAGCAGAAACAGCTGATTCAATGTATTAATCAGTTTTGGAAGCAAAAGCAGCCTCTATTTTCAGAATAAAAGCACAGCAAAATCTCATCAGCAAATTCAGTATGGCGTCAGTTCTTTAACCTGAAGAAGGAAGCTATTTTTGCTTCTGAAACCGGTTGATGTTTTCAATCTACTATTCATGCGGTTTCTAGTGAAGTTTCTTCTTTTTCATTTTTGCGTACTCTAGAGAGTATGTTGATCGACTTTATATAGCTATTTTAATTGTCTTTCATGTTTCTGTTTCATACATGTTAAAGGAATTTTTAGGACAAAAAATAATTTTTTTGTGAAATAAAATATGTAAAAAGTAAATTTTCATTATGTTTTAGGTGGTACCTTGCCTCTGTTAGTAAAATGTTAATTAATTACTTCTTTCTGAGAAATTTAAAATTTTGAAACGGAAATACTAAAAATCTGACAATAAATGTATTAAAAATAAATAATTTATAAATCATAAATATCTGTACTATTAAATATTATTAATAAATAAAGAATTTATAATTAATAAAAAGTTAATGTATAAGATAAATGTTATATTTTAACTTGTTTAGTTTAATACAATTGTTCTGTATAACTTCAGTAAAGAAAATGACTGATCTCTAAAGCTGCCGGGTGTAATAAATGAAAAAATCATTGAATAAATAAACAATAATTTAATAATGCCAATAAATATATAGAAAATCATCTAAATGTTTACTCATTTGCCCCCTGCATTAAATATTTCACTAAAAATTATGAAAATTATTGCAGTTAAATATATTTTTAAGTGCATTCTACAACAAAGTGGCCGATGAACATGTTTGGAAATTCAAAAAAAAAATGAAATAATGCATTAATTTTCATTGCAATAAGTGCTAGAAAGCAAGGTAAACACTCAAAAACATAGTTTTGGGTAAATTGAAAAAGAAACATCGTATACATATATAATAAGGGCTACTGCGTATGAGAAAATAGTTTCTAGTTTAATAAATAAACAATGAACGAATAAAAAACTATTTGTTGATTCAGAAAAAGAGTGATTAGAGAAACTAAACATTAAATATTCCCCAAAACGATTATTTAAACAAATTTGAATTCTCATCTATTTTGTAAATGAATCTTTATTACTGATGGACAAAAATGTATCTCTCTCTTTTTAAATAATCCAAATGTTTGGTTAATATTTTCAAGTTACAGAGTGAAAATATGACAATTTAAAAAACAATTTATATTGAATTTTATACTGGTATGTATATGCAAAAAGCATAAATTCTCAAAAAAATATTACTTTAAACTTCCTTAATTGTTCTTATACGTATTCAATGATTTATTATTAATGAACTTAAAATCATTCAATTTATGTCAAATCTATTTAAATACTTTAAGTTACATATTAAATATCCTTATCCCAATAAAAACTTTTCATACAAATCAAAATCTGAATTTTGTCTAACTTCAAGTAACCTGTCTATTATATGTTTCAACACATTTTTAATGTAATGTCCATGTGTAGAATAACTCTTTTGCTTTTCTCTAAACTTTTATTTTGCGCAGATAGCATCGAAAACCTATTACATATCATCATTTCTTTAATCACCCTATCAGGGACATTTCGCCAACACCTCCACAATAAAAGAGCCTCAACAACAAGTCCCAGCATTCCTTAATCCCCCCGCATTCAAACTTCCGCGCAACACCTCAACTCCATGCTTCCCGCAGCTCCTCCCTGTAGCTGTAGCCCCCCGTCTGTCAACCATCGCCATCTGGTGGTCGAAATCGGTGAAGTTAATGTTTCGGAGTTGGTGAGGCAGGTCGTGCAGTGTGTGTTGGGCCACACTTCGTACCGCTTCTCTGAGAAGTTGGTCTCTTCCTCAAAGAAGGATAAACTTGATCTTCGCTGTTCAAAGGGAGTTTTTGTTTGATGTGGTGCGAGAGACTCATGGTTTTGGACAAGCTCGTTGGAGAGTAGAAGTTGTAGTGGTAGTTCGTGGTTGGTTACAGATACATATATATACAAATATAGAGCGAATTGTTTGTTTGTTTTGGTGGTGCAAAATGAAGCCGGCCCGCGGACCACGGAATACGGGAACTCTAAAGAGAAGGATCGCATTCCTCGTGGTACTTTGTGCAATCGTGGGATGCTGGACAGCAGAGGCATCTGATGAAGGTATGCAAGTCTTTCAAAAGTGGGATTTATAATAAAGCTTAAACACACACGTATATATATATATGTATGTATATGTATATATATATTATATTATTTATATATATAT
>OX578137.1:52993235-53145735 GCA_951213105.1 Amaurobius ferox
CTGTGTTATTATTTCGTACTCTCAGTACTTTAGAACTCGTTCGAAATTTTTAGACAGTAGGGGTTATTTGTAGCATTTCTTTGGATTTGTATATAACCGCATTTAACGTTTATTGATATGATTTTTACTATTATTTATATGATTTATAGGCATAATAATCCATTTACCTATTATTTATTATTAGATATTATCCATCATAAATCATATAATTATTCATAATTATTTAAATTTGTATTTAAATATTTTTCAATCAAATACGAAACAAAATTGCTATACATTACTTTTTCTGAGAGCTGTGAGTAAGGACTTTGAGAAATAACTACCGTGAATGAGTAGATTTAAGAATAACTTAGTATTTATGATTACATACTATTAAGAACAACATTATATTAATAACGTATTAATATTAAAAATTTATAATCCAAAAATTACTAAACAGTGAAAAATTAATAAAAATAGAAAGTTATTTTGTTACATATATATATACACACACACACACATATATATATATATATATATACACACACACGCACATATATATATATATATATATATATATATATATATATATATATATATATACATATGCATAAATATCTTGAGTCATATTTATGGAATATTATAGAGTCGTTAATTAATTAAGTGAACTTTAGCAATACCTTTACAGGTGCTTTCTTGTGAAAAGAACTAATAACTCGATTTTATAAGCAGAAAAATGTTTAAATCATAGAAATCTTATATATTGGATGGTAAATAAAGTTATATTTCAACCAATAACAACCATGTTTACACCTGCTTTCAAACCTTGGCATGCTTCATAGACATGCTCGAAAATAAATCAAATGACTAATCCAATAAAATAAAATTCGTTTATTGCTTTTAAATAACAGAAGTGGGCAACACATGGTGCGGTGTTAAAGGTAGCAAACAAAAAACGGACTAATTTACAACCTGTGACGTATATTTGTAATGATTTAATGTTTTCATTTCTGAAAATGAATATCAGATTTTTCCAATTGAGAAACGGATTCCATTTTTTATTCATATATTTTGCAACTTGTAATGAAACGAGAAAATCTCTTGTGTGGGCAATACACAACTTTCCTTACATAATAAAATTAATTTACTCTTTTTACAGTCAAAAAATATTGTATAAGATCCACGGTACTGTGTTTTAAACGTTGCATTGTACATTTGGCGATTTTACTAATGACAACATGTGAAACTATCTCAAAGAACCTAACAAACTTATACTTCGCGCAACTCTAAATAAGCAATTACCGATATTGATAGCATCTTCAATAAGAGATATAGTCCATATATTAAAATATTTTAATAATTAGTACATCAGTTATGCGTAAATAATTTTCCAATGAAGAATTATATAAGAAATGACTATTTGCGAGACTTTATTAAAGGTTTTGATTTTTTGATGATTTTTTCAAAATTTCACTCAAAACTGTATGGGAGTTCTGAACATTCGATTGCGTTTAAAAAAATAGACTTCCAGTATTCACGGATTGTAATTTTTGTACTAAATTTCGTTCGAATCGCTCTCTTCTTTCGTTAGATATCGTCTCCACAGAGTCACTGACCCACACACACGCACGCAGAGGTATCACTTCAAAAATGTTTGATTCGTATTCACGGATGCTTGATACGTGCTCTCCCGTCGAAAACTCGAATTCGGAGTTTTAATCCCATCACAATTCTTTCATTCTACATTATTATTATGTATATAAGGAAAGTAATATTACAATTATGAAGATATGCAGAATTTTTTTAAATTTATATTTATTTATTTTTTTTTAAATTTAATTGGTCACTAATGCAATTAATTTCTAAAAACTTTTAATATTCCATAATTTTGAATATAATTAATTTTAATTGCGAAAAAATAATAAATGGGTTTACGAAGAAATAATAAATGGGTTTTTTTACAAATATACAAACTTTGTTTTTGTAAAATGCATATATAATTTAAAATCTCCTCTGAGATTTTTACTATAATGTATTTTACTTAATCTAAATATTAAATATTATAATAAATTGATCATGGTTTTTTCTTGATAGTAATTATTATTAAATTATTATAATAGGATATTCACTTCAGGATATCACGATATTTAATTAGTATATAAATGGTTATACATTAGGGTTTGAATAATTATCTTATCTTTAATCTCCATGTAAAAACTCGGAAAGGTTTGCGGTATTTGTAACTAAAAACCTTGGATTTCATTTATTTAAAATAATATCTTCAGACGTGTCAACGTGGGATGGATGAAATATTTGTAAAACTGCCAAAAATGATGCAACATTTTTTGACGTCTGTGAGGCAAATAAATAATGAGAATAAAAATTATAACACATAAATGTTATAGATACAACCGATGCAAACATGAAATATGTATTTGAAAAAAATGCAGGTTTTAAATGAATTGAAAATGTATGTTTATTTTTTAGTTATTTATTTTTAAATGTAACGTATTATTATTACTATATGTTTATAAATTATGTATATTTTGTAACTTTGGATATACTTTATAAAAGTTTTATTTTAAATTTATCCGCCGCCCCCAGACATATAAAGTGACTAGCTTTGTGTAAATGGATTATTATTTTGTGGGAATTTTATAAAAAAGAATTTATTAAGTTGAGGACCTGGCCATAATTCAAATTTTCCAAATACCAACCCGCCTCTGACGTTCATCAAATGGAATGAAAGATAGTTGTTGTTGAGACCCAGACATTCCGACATACCAGAAAGGTGTAAGGTATCTGTTTGGACGGCCGGGAAGTGCCACCCAATTTATACCAGAACCCAGTGGGGGAGGCTTCCACAGGGACCGCACCCTCCGTCCCCTACCACCAACCTCTCGGAAGGACTTACGAACTCACATGATTAACGTGTTTGTACTCCGTGTGAACACGGCGGCAATTTTGGCAGTAGCGGGAATCGAACCCGGACCTACCGAGTGCAACTCCCGCACGCTAACCACTGGGCTACCGCGCCCGGAATGAATGATAGTATCAAACGTCATTCCATTTACTTAATTTGTTCAATAAATATCGTACACTCTGAAAAACATACATTATTGAAAACAATGTTGGTTGTTATTAAAAGATACCCAAGACATGCAAGACCATTAAATTCCACGTTTTTGTTTTTTGACATCCTTCACAGTACTATATCTATACATATAGTTTGTATGGTAGGGAGTATGCAATTTGTTTATAAATACACCCTACCATATATTTCTTTATAGCAGACAACTTGAGGAATGATTATCTGAAACACAATACACCTAAAAACACTATATATTAATATTCATGGAATTTATTCCTACCTTTATTTTGTTTTATATTGATAAAATGACTGGTTTAATTCGAAAGGGGGAAATACAAGCATAAATTGATTATCAAAGATAAGCAAGCTTGATTAAAAGATCTTTGAATAGAAACATTGCACTTAAACTTTTTCAACCTATTTCGCAAGTTTTAGTAATATTCTCATGACAATGATGAAATTGTTCAACATTCTGTAGAATGTATAAGGAATTTATACTACTCAATGCAAACATTCCATTATCACATTAAGAACAAACGCGCAGTTACTTACTTTGAATAAGGATACTCATATTACTGCTTATACATTATAAAAGGGATATCAAATTTTACAAAACATTTAACTTCTGAAGACATGATATAGCGACATGTCGACCGACATAATATATCCTGTGCCATGATTTATGATTCTTCTTCTTCTTCGACCCAGACCGTCCGACTTACCAGAAAGGTATAACGTATCTTTTTGGACGGTCGGTAAGTGCCACCCAAATTAGACTGGGTGTCACTTCCCGACCCTCCTTCCCCTACCACCAATATCTCGGAAGGACTTCTCACATGTTTAACGTGATCGTACCCAGCGTGAACGTGGCGGCAGTTTTTGGTAATGGCGGGAATCGAATCAGGGCCGTCCAAGTGCAATTCCCGCGAGCTACCATTGGGGTTGTCGCGCCCCCTCCATGATTTGTGATTGATACTTTATGCAAAACGTGACAAACGTAAGCAAGAACTGAAAGGAAATTACGAATTAAAAAACAACAAACTAATATTAAACGCCTGCATATATGCCTCGAGAAAATAAAACAAGTGTCTTTAATTTTGAAATAATCTTACTCGCATTGCTGATAATATAAAGCATTATAGTACAGTCCAGAAATATAGCAACGTTATAGACTTTATAAGATAGGAATGTATGAAGTATTTTATTTCAAAAATGTGATTTTGAGATTTAGATCACATGATCATAATGCAACCACGCCCATATATTACAGTCAATAAATATGTTTATTATATAGCAAAAAATCGGAGGTGGCTCTATTCAGATGGACCCGAAATGATTTAGCCTAAAGACATTTTGTAAAATAAAACTTAACTTTTGTAACATATAAAATAACTCGATTTTAAATCTGATTATATACATTTATAGGGACTTCCGAATGCTATAAATTCTTGCTTATTGTTCATAGTTACCACTTTCAGTTTTTAAAATATAAGCATTACAAAATTGAATAACACCAAATTTTTATTCTTTTTTAACTTGACAAAACTGTTTTATTTAATAATAATTATTATGTTTTAATACTAAATTTTCTAGTACACATTTTTTCATTTATTATTTATATCTATTTTCTAAAGTTTACTATATATTTCGAGTAAATGTTTGAAAAATTAAAAAAAAAAACGCTCGAAGAGCAACATTTTTAAGTTTTTCGAAAACAAAAGAAGTTCAAAATATGGAAATCATTTTTATATATTCTTAATCTGTACCCTACTTTCGACAAAACCAAAAAATAGCTGTTTACATTTTGATCTATTAGGTTCGAGAGTACAAGCGTCCAAAGTGTTTGCATTTTTCGTAACGTTCTGTTCTTTCCGTTAGAAACCCCAACCACAGACGTTATTGACATAAAAAATAACGATGATTTAAGATATTTTGCTAGATATTTGGCACAAAAAAATTGAATTTCTGATTATTGATCGGCAGAATGTCCAAGGTAAAATAAACGAAAACTAATCAAAATAGTGTAAAGTATCATCTGAAAAATAAAAACTTCCTTATACACAGCATACATGAATAAAAAATGATATCAACCGGTTTTAAAGAACAAAGTACAGCCTTCTTCCCTATACCCCGTCAAAATAATTCACATCTATATAATGTGTACTCAACTGACTGATTGGATGCCTGGGTGATGTAGCAAAATTAAGGAAAATTTCGACTTGAGATAGAATCTTGGCTTTGGTGTAATTCGATTCGCTTCAACTTCGAGACCAAAGAGAAAATAAAAAAATGAAATATTCGAATTCCGGGTGAGGTGGTGAAGAGATGATAATCAAAACCACTTTGCTTAATTATCAAGCGCCGCCACACTTGCTGGAATTTCGGTTGGGGGCTTATTCAACCCATCTCAGCTTCCAAATCGACTATAAAATCGAAAATTCCAAAAATTCGAATTAGGGCTGACGATGCAAAGATATTTTCAAAAAGTTTAATATTTTGAATCTTAGATGTAATGAAAATTTAATGGATATAAATTCGCTGCCAAACAATCGAAACTGAAAAAAAAAATCTGATGTGGGCAACACATGACTTTCCTTATATAATGTAATGAATTTTATTCTTTTACAGCAAAAAAATAGGTTTTTCTTATAGTAGATACTAATATTCTTTCCAAGATATTGAATTTTCGACAATTAGTCGTCATTTTCATTGATTTAGCGTCATATTTATCCATTTGGCGAGATTTTCGTTAATTTGGCAACATTACAAAAAAGTCGCCAAGTTGGCGACATTCCGCCAAATTCGTTGCCAAAATCTCGCCAAGCGTTATGCACTAAGAAATAAGTTATTCTTACAGCAGATAAATGACTATTGGCGTTAAAATACAAAAATATTATTCAAAGTATCTTTTTTCATGAATGGAACGAGCTAGATTCACGAGAATGATGTCACTAAATTTTTCGCATGGTATTACATATGAAAAGTGAACATGTTTCTCAATAGGAATTTTTTTTTTTTTTATATGACTTTTTGATATTTTTTTTGAAAAATGTACAATATCTCGAGAACTGTTCATGTTAGCGTTCAAAAATTTATGTCAATCGTTTTCTAATAAAAAATTACATAAGAAATGTTTATTTGCGTAACTTTATTAATGGTTTTGATTTTTTAACGATTTTTTCAAAATTTCATTCGAAAGTTTAGGGGGGTTCTGAACATTCGATTGCGTATAAAAACAATAGGCTTCCAGTGTTTACGGATTGTGATTTTTGTACCAAATTTGATTCGAATAGGTCCATCCGTTCGTCAGTTATTGTCTCCACAGACTCACTGACACACACACACACACACACACACACATACACTCACAGACATCACTTCAAAAATGTTTGATTCGTGATCAGGGATGTTTGAAACGTGCTCTCCCGTCGAAAACTCGATTTCGTATTTTCGACCCCGTCACAATACTTTCCTTATACATTATGTATATAAGGAAAGTAAAAATTATAATCGCGAATAATTTTCAAGACGCGATATAATTGTTTTAATTGTTGAAATTAAATCATTTTATCACGCACGGAAATAATATTAGATAAATTTTACCATTTAATCTTTTAACAAGAATATAAAATATGCACCATTTTTATGTTTAAATCTGAAAGGGTTCTTGATATTCAGAAAACTTATCAAGATTTGTTTTTCAGTGTGTCACATTTAAAGACCATTAGCCATCTCTAACAGTAGAAAATGACTAATACTATATATAAAAGAAAAGTAATGCATATAATTTTATCTGTATATTTTTCATTAATCTTAAATTTAATATGCGACTCTTTGCGTTTTGAAGGAAGCATAAAAATACTCTTAAAAATCATCTCCGGTGAAGCGTGTAGCATCGTATTCCAAAGCACATTGTTCCGTTGTTGCATGGAAATGCAAAAGTTTTCACCATCCTCAAATAATTTAAGACGGTATTTTTAGACGTCTACACACACCTTAGAAGAGAGTTTATTTTAGCTGCGCGCTGTATGTCATCACCATCTGCGAAATGTGAACGAGCTACATTCAGTTTGTTTGAAACTTGTTGGGAAAATGTTGAGGTATTTAAGTCTGGTACACGGCAACCTTTTTTTCTGTCATTCTCAGTGTTTTTCAAAATGAGTTCCGCGGAACCCTTGAGGGTCCGAGACAGCATTCCAGGGGTTCCGCGACGTGAAACTTTTGGGTAAATTTTCTTTAATATTTTAAATGTGAAATTTGAATGCATATCGTAAAATATGAATGCATAATTTTGACCACAATGGATTTCTGCTCATTTTGGGTTCCGACACCAAATTAAATTTCAAAAATGTTTCGCGACCAAACCAGTTTTCCCAACTGTACAACAAGTGATATATATAATGACTTATTGGATATGTAAAAGTGCAAATTTCATATAAAATAAGCTTAACGTTAATAAAACAATTAAAAATGCGCATTAATTACATAAACTAATTACAGAAATTGTATTACAGAAATTGTATCCTTTATGTTGCAAATATTCAACTCTATTAATTTCTGACATATAAGCACCAAAGCGTAAATAGTGATATTTTCTTAGCTTCTGTGGATAGGATATCAGGCTACAATAGAAGCGTTGCGAAAAATATAAACATTTTGGACGCTTATATGTCAGAAATTAATAGATAAAATAAAAACAATTTATACTAATTTTGTCTAAAATTGGGTATAATTTAAAAATGTACAAAAATAATTTCAATATTTTAATATGTTGAACTATTTGAAAAAAAATAACGTGATTTTGCTTAACTTTATTCCCTTTTACTAGAAATATCGTCTAAACTATAAAGGATAGACACAAATAATAAGCAACAAAAATGTTCATTTGGAGATCTAACTTCTAGATAAATAATGTGATTTTTCAAAACTCTTATATTTTTCGATCAATCATGTTCTGAAGTTGAAAACAAAAATTGAAAATTCCTGTGTTTAAAATTTGCAATGCTATGCAATCTAATGTCGAACAATCGTATTGTCAAGTGGAAAAAAATAAAATTTTACCATGTTTACAATTTGTAATGCAGTGCAATATCATGTCGAACAATCATGTTGTCAAGTTGAAAATAAATTGAAAATTTCCCATGTTTAAAATTTGTAATGCTGCGTAATGTAATGTCGAACACTCATGTTGTCATGTAGAAAAAATAATGAATTGAAAATTTCCTGTGTTCAAAATTTCCAATGTTTATATCTCAAGAATAAAAACTGTTATCAAAAAACAGCATGAAAGTAATTAACATATTGCAATGCCAACAAGTATATATAACTAAATTTTTGATCTAGTTCTTAGTGTTTGAATTATAGTTGTTATAAATTGCATAAAATTCTGTAATATTTAACAGGTGAAGTCAAACTTGTATAGATATTATATTAACGAACAAATAGAAACAAATGATAATAAAAACAACAAATGAACTTATAGAACTTTACTGGCGTTTTATTTTGCAATATTATGTTCAAGCAAAATCATTTCGAATCCAGTGGTATGAAACCATCACCGTTTTCTTAAAAGTACTTCATGTGTCACGTAGGAACTCAAGAACGTTATTGCTAATTTATTGAGAAATTCAAAATCTTAGAAAATGCCTAGTTTATAATAAATACAAGGGATGTTTCCTTATAAATTCAAGCAATGAATCTAAATCAGTTTGGCCATGTTTTTATGAATATATATCCATAAAAATTAATAAGAAATTTATGCAAATTGTAAAAACTGATATGAAAATGTAATATGTCAGTAGTAGTTGATTTATTAAGTTTATATTATTAACTTTAAAGCAAAACTGTAATTAATAATACATCATGTATTAATTATCTTTTTACGTCAATCGGTTTTGGAAGCAAAATTTCGGCCACAGATAAAATAACAACATCAGTAAAATTTACAAAGCATCTGTTTACTGAGATTTGGCTTACATGGTATAGGAATTACACGTTTCTAAACGTAAAATAGTAAAATAAAAAGAATAAATCTATGAATAATGACAAATGCTGTAATAAACTTGTTGAAATTCAATTCCCATTAAATCCAACTTTTGATTGAATTGTATGATTCATTTTACTCAAAAACTACAATAGGTAGGAAGATAAAATTTTGCACAAATACGTAAAATAACGCGCCAAATAATTGAATAATCTTAATTTCAATAAATAAAACTAACTGTCTGAGGGCAAAACGCTCATTTTTAAATTTCGCACGCTCACTACAATGCAAATATCATGTAAAATTAAATTATAAGACTAACGGGACTTCTCTCCTACTATTTCTTTTACATATTTCATTTCATTTACATGTGTGCAAAAAAACTTCAGAAATGTACATACAGGGTGCCCCAATATATATGCAGGGTGTCCCAAACAGATTGAAAGGCGCTTTAATTCTTTATCTGTTGGAGATAAGTGGGCAATGTAACTTGTAAAAATGTTGAAAGTAAGGTAGAAAATAAGACTGCGTTAATGAAATAGTTCTCCCATTAATTTACAAAAAATTACACATTTTAAATTTTTATACGACCCCCCCCCCCCCTTAGACAAATTTGGTCAATCAGAAAATTTTTATTTTTAATGCAATAAGATCATTAAAAAAACCGCATATCTGTATCTGTAAAATTAACTGAATTATGACAAAGGAAAAAATCTGACTTATGCCACTTTTCCGTACCATGTGAAAGTCTGTTTCATCAGTGAAAATAGGGATCATAAACAAATTGTAATTTTTTTAGAAAGAAAAAGTACTTAAAAGTACTTAATTATTGAAAAAGTACTTAGTTATTGAAAAGTACTTAAGAATCCGTGATTGCATCGTGAGTCTACGCGGAATTCGCAAAAATGTCTCGTATGTATTATCATCCAGTTTCATCTTTTTTGCGATATGTCACAAATTTACATTTCTAATTTGATATATGGTCCCCATTCACAATGTTCAATTTTCAATTAAATATAACTTGCTCAATTTTAAAGATACAGAAATGCTGTTTTATCTTGTTGCATTAAATGATTTTGTTGAATTAAAAATAAAAATTTTCTAGTTGACCAAATTTGTCTTAGGGGATCGTATAAAATTAAAAAAGTGTAACTTTTTGAGAATGAATGGGAGGACTATTTCCTTAACGTAGTCTTATTTCCTACCTTATTTTCAACATTTTTGCAATTTACATTGTCCACTTATTTCCAACAGGTAAAGAATTTAAGCGCGTTTCAATATTTTTGGGACACCCTGTATATATATATATATATATATGTATTTATTTCACCATTCTTTCTTCTAAGCATCCAGGAATTAAATATCAAGTTCATGCATGTACATACAAAGATTCATCTAAAACTCTTCTTCCTTACACAGCGCAAAGAGAGTCAGCTTTCAGTTAATTTATTTGCATTTTATACGCAAACTGAATTAATAACGTTTTTTCATGGAAGAGGATTACAGAGCAAATAAGATTATTTACTTACTTGTATAAATATTCCTTCATCGCACCAACACAAAATATTTCGAAGGCGTCCCAAAGAAAAATTAACGAAGTAAACACACAGCGGCTAGAATATTTTTTTGAAGAACCTTTTTCCTTTTTATTCCCAAGAACTTGTCCCACTTTTAACCCGAAACTCGGGCTAATGAACCGAACTTTACAAAAATTCTAAACAATGCCATAACTTTATTTGGCATTGTTAATCGATAAATATTTTTATTGTGTAGCCCTGAGATTCCTGTTTTGAAAAGGGAAATATTTGAATTCTTTTGTTATCACAAAAGACTCGAGTTTAAATATTTTTAATTAATTCTTTCCTGGGAGAATGAGACTGCCACGTTTATTGGATTCTTTCGTCGAGATTATGTTTCTTCTTCCAATTAATTCTCTGAAAACTCATTTCACTTCGTTTTATATGTCCATTGTTCACTGGAAAATAACTGTTTATTCTGTATCAAATGATTGAAGAATTTGATTGCAAATTGGTATTTTAAATTAAAATCAAGATATGCATCTTCATTTCCACCAAAGGTTAATATACAACTAGATTTAGGCTTAATTGTTCCTAGTTCTTTTAAGTAAGCAAATTGTTTTTCTGAAGCAATTATTTTCTAAATATATTTTTTTACTCTTTTGTAAATATTAAGGAAAGTACAGATTTTTTAAAAGAGTATATTAAATAAAAATAGCATTATCTATCATTTTATAAATGGAAAGTAACTCTTTATTCTGCATCAAGTGATTGAAGAATTTGATTGCGAATTTGTATTTTAAAATAAAATAATTATATGCATCTTGATTTCCTTAAAACGTTAATATACGACATGATTTAAGCTTAATCGTAGTCCTTTTAAGTAAAAAAATTGTTTTGCTGAAGTAATTATTTTTATAAATATATGTTTTATTTCTTATTTTTATTTATTCTTTTGTAAATATTAAAGAAAGTTCAGTTTTTTAAGAGAGTATATTAAATAATAATAGCATTATCTATCATTGTATAAGTAGAGAGTAACTGTTTATTATGTATCAAATTATTGAAAAATTTGATTGCAAAATTTGTATTTTAAATTAAAATAAGGATATGCATCTTCATTTCAACCAAATGTTAATGTGATAGATTTAGGCTTAATTATTCCTCGTTCTTTTAAGAAAATAAATTATTTTGCTGAAGCAATTATCTTTCTAAATATATTTTTTACTTTTTTTATTTTTATTTATTCTTTTATAAATATTAAGTACAATTCAGTTTTTTAAAAGAATATATTAAATAAAAGTAGCATTATCTATCATTTTATAAAAGGCAAGTAACTTTATTCTGTATCAATTGATTGAAGCATTTGATTGCGTATTGGTATTTTGAATTAAAATAAGGATATGCATCTTCATTTCCATCAAAGGTTCATTTCCATCAATACGCCATGATTTAAGCTTAATTATTTGTAGTTCTTTTAAGTAAACAAATAATTGTTCTGCTGAAGCAAATTGTTTTAAAAATAGATTTCTTCCTGTTTTATTTTTATTAATTCTTATGTAAATATTAAGGGGAGTTTAAATTTTTAAAAACGTATATTAAAAAGAAATAGCGTTATCTATTTCTTCTTAAACGAAGAAACTAATTTTGATAAATGCTATTTTTGAAAGTAAGCAGCATAGATGCATGCTGCTACATTGTAAGTAAATGAAGAAACACCTATGTCCTTTATGTAAAATTATTGTATGTAAAATTTACAAAGAAATTATGTAGCAGCGGAGAATAGAACCATATTTGTGCGGCTGGAGAACATGATATCCATTGAGATACTGATACAATTATCCACCATTCTATCTTTGAAGTGGACACAGCAGTATTCTCTTTGAGATTTCTGATTCAACCTCTTGTACAACCTCAGACCCCCTTTGATGCACCTAGGATACGTGTTTCATGGAAGAAAGGTTTACACTGTATGACTGCCATTATGGGCGAATGATGAATATTAAGATTCTGTCTATTAAAAAATTACGAGCTTTTTATGTTTATACTTTTTAATACAGGATATCATTATGTAAATCGCAAATCTCCATGAATTGAAACTGCTGCCGTAAATTACAGGATCTGCAGATAAAGTAATTAAAATATAGTTTATATATTTCTTAAAATAATTTACCGAATACACTAATTAAAAATTCCATCAGAAGTACAATTATATAAAAAAATATAGGTATATATGACAGAATGTGTTTGTGAAATAAACGTTGGAATAAACGTAAGATTGTGAAATAAACGTTGGAATAAGTAAGAAGGGATGCGTTAAGTAAGAAGTTGGTGTATAAAGCCTAAAAGGACTTATATTATGTTAAATGAATTAAATTTCGGTGATTCAATACTGAAGTAATATAATATTCTTTTGCAATACGCATTTGTTTAAATTTAATACTGAGCTCAATTTAACGTGTTTTTAGGAATTTCATAAAATTTTAACAATTTTCCCGACGCTTTTAACATTGTGAGATTTGTTCTTAATAAATAATAGGATGTTCTGAATGTAAAACTCCCTTCTTCAAAATTTGATAAAAATGTGTTGGCTCTGGAACAATAAGCTTTCGTGCCGTAAAAGAACAAAAAAGTGGAAGAAAAGATATAAAAAGGGTTTTGTGTGTGTTTTTGTTCTGCGCATTGCTATTTCGGCCGATGTTTTCTTTTTTATATGGCAAAAACGTTACTTTCCAGATTCAGTTATATAGAAGGATTTTACTTATTTGAAATTTGAACTTAAACATTTTCATACATTTCTTATATTCAATTTCCGGGTATGTTCCCCTAGTTTTGTGAGAAATATTTTCTTTATAAAATTTCTATATCTTATTGTTTGGTTGTTTAGATAACTTGTATATATATCTGTTCTTTTTAAAGAAAAAAACTTTTTTAATTCGATATTCGCAATTTTCAGAATAAGAGATTTTCAGGTTGCATATAATAAAGTTTTCTCTTTTGAAATAAATGTTGGTTAACTCAGCTTAATGAACTTAATTGAGCACAAGCTTCTATATTCAATTTTCGGGTGTTTTCTGTCATTTATGTGGTAAATATTTTCTTAATAAAATTTTTATATCTTACTTTCTGATTGTTAAGAAAAACATATTTTTACTCAGTGTCGTCTTGAATTGTGGGTGTGCTGTTGTTGTTGTTGTTACTTATTCCACCAAATCTAGAATATACTAAACCAGGTCCAGAAAATCACACACTCTCAGAAAGTCTATCACTAAGGCAGGGATCTCTCAAGATCTTCTCGACTCAGCCCCAAGCAAGAGAGGATATGCTCAGGAGAAGCCGGTTCTTGCTCACATTTAGTACATAAAGCGAATGTATTACATCCCCTATCATAGAAGAGTGACCTTATATGCCCACTATTAAATCTTGTTAGGATGGTCTGTTCAATTCTTGCTCCCTTGAACTCCAAAGCATCTCCCGGGTGGAGACCTCTGAACCACTTATGAGGGGAGCTGTATGCCTGTTCCTGTTAATCATGTATTTACGCTTGGAGGATAATTCCAGGAACGTAAGTGCTCCCGAGGAGGTCCCTGGGGTCATAGTGCCTGTCTTGGCCAAGCCATCTGCAACATCATTGAAATATATGTCAACATACGAGGGAATCCACTGAATATGGATTTCATTATGCTCCGACAACTTTTTAAGTTTATCTATAATTTCTAAGCTGGTGCGATCACCAACACCCCTTTTTTTGCATAGATGTTGAATGGCAATTCTACTGTCCGTGAATATCCAGACATTTTCATTGAAGAAGTGATCAATAACGTATTTAAGTGCCACGTCAATAGCAATTAATTCGGACCTGAATACTGAACAAAAATCTGAGTTTCTCCTACTTATTCTCACCATATTGTCATGCGGATTTACGAGTATACCACTGTCAGTGTTACCCTGCTCATTTTTGCTGCCATCCGTGAAAATTTGAATGGCATCCTCCGAAGTATTATTAATAACCTCCAATTCCAAATGCTTCAACAGTCCGGGGACTTGATTGCCTTTGTTAGTTGCGACAAGCTGCTGTTCGTGAAATTGAACATTATGATTGTGGGTGTATTCTCAGGATACAAAGATGAGCCTAAATTTCTGGATAACTAAAACTCTGGAGTATAATCCTAAAAGGACTTATATTACGATAAATTAATTACATTTTGGTGACTCAATACCGAAATAACATAATATTCTTTTGCAATACATCACACACGTTCCACACTTTTTTGTTCTTAGCAGCACTAATAAGGGTAAACAGGAACAATATAAAACGAATAGCTTGATGACTATCTTACAAGATCACTAAATAATTGTCGGTAGCAATAAGACATTAATTAAATTCTCAGCTAATTCACAAAATAACGGATGCTAATGTTAAAACCCGAACGTATTTCACAGTTCAATGAAGCGCGTATTAAGTTAACTGTTCCTCGAGTGAGCGATGTATTCTTTTATATACTCTTCGTAGAAATGTCCAGAAAGAACTCGTATCTCCCAGAATATTCGTTATTTCGAGAAAACTCTACAGTCGAAAAGTTGCCAAGTTGGGGATAAATCACCAAATCTCGCAACAATGCCCCGAGTGTTCAAAACTGACATCCCTAAATTGACGTAATAGGAATGAAAGCCTGTAAAGGTGTTTTCCCTTCTGGTTCTCTGGAAAATGCAAAAGTATTCACTCAATGAGGACATTTTGCATGTTCGTCATAATATATTTTCTATTCTTAAATGAAAACGCACTGCTGGATTTTAAAATCTGCTAAGCATTGATATTTAAAGTTTTGAGCGCGCGTAGGATTTATACTTACACTCTAACAAATTCTGAAATTAAAATTCTTTCTATTTTTAATACGTGTGGAATTATGCATGTATGCAATTAACTTCCAATGTCTTTGTCAGCTAATTCTTGTTCACAAAAATCGCGGCTACCGTTAAATGAAATAATCTATTAAGTCCGTTAAGAATCTGATATAGGCAACACATGATTTTTCTTAAATAATGTAATGCCTTTACTTTTTTTCCAGTAAAATAATGATGTACAAGATCCACGGTACAAAGTCTTTGGCGTTGAAATGTGTATTAAATTTCTGCGTTTTTCTTGATGACAATATATAACTATTTCGAGCTACTAAATTAAATTATTGTGAGACCAGGTGGCAACTTATGTAGTTTTGATGTTTATGACGAAACAAAACGCAGACTTTTAGGTACTGTTTTATGACAGTCTTGGCCCAGAAAGTCATGACTCCAAGTCACACAAATTGCAGGTGTGGTTGGGGCAAAGATATCAGAGCCAACAAACTTCATTGGAAACTGAAAGAGCCAATGATGCGAAGATGCGGCATCGCACTGAGGAGCATTCAATGAGAGCAAGGAGGACGTATCTGAAACCCAGGTCAAATGATGTAGCCACAAGGAAAAACAGTCAACGAATATATGGCAATTAATAATTGAAAGCGAAATTAATAATTGAAAAGAGAGAGAGAGTGAGTGAGAGAGAGAGAGAGAGAGAGAGAGAGGGAGAGAGAGGGGGAGAGGGAAAGAGAGAGAGGGGGGAGAGGGAGAGAGAGGGGGGGAGAGGGAGAGAGAGAGCGAGAGAGAGAGAGAGAGAGGTCGTGATGATTCGAGCGGTGTTGTTAGGAGAGTGATTCGTTATTTTGAGTAGTTAAAATGTTTTAGAAACAACAATGTGTGACTTCAAATGTCAGAAAAAAGGGCGGTAAAAATTCCAGTCATGCTGCGCAACAGACCAGAAATACAGATATATATCCCAGGCTTCATTTATATTAGGTCAATTTTTGATCGTTGGAATAAGAGTCAAAAGACCTGGTTCAGACTTTTTTACTCCCCCTTAAATGCTTGTTAAAATTCATGATTCACGATAACAATATAAAATGTTACGATTTACTACCACTTTAATTAAGATTAATAATTTAATCCACAAATTCATTTCATTTAAAAAGTAAATCCAATTAACCATATTTACACCACACTTGTTTTTCGAGCAAAATTAATTGGGCAATTAACAACTATAGGAAAAATATGCTATTATCCGCTAAGCAATACGGTTCATATACTAAGCAATTTTAATACGTCATATAAAACCGAATGTTTAAGTTCTAATTAACAGACTCCTAAAATAAAAAATTCAAAATTCTAATTATGTTTCTCATATGCTAAGAATATATTTGACTTTTTATTATTTAATTTTGAAAGCTAAATCTCGTAGTATGACAACCATCTAATCATCGGGGCGCAGTAGCCCATTGGTTAGCGCGTTGGAGTTGCACTCGGAAGGCCCGGGTTCGATTCCAGCCGCTGCCAAAACTGCCGCCGTGTTCACGCGGAGTACGATCACGTTAAACATGTGGGTTAAACATTCTCCTCCCGAGAGGTAAGTGGTAGGGGAAGGAGGGTACGGTCCCTGTGGATGTCTCCCCCACTGGGTTCCGGTCTAAATTGGGTGGCACATCCCGGCCGTCCAAACAGTTACCTTACAACTTTCTGGTAGGTCGGACTGTCTGGGTCTCAACAACAACAACAACCATCTAATCATCGTACACAATGTCGTTAAATCTTCTTACAAGTAAATAAGATTATATCATGATGTGGTTGGTAATGAATTAAAATGTCATAAATTTTAATTTTGTGCTTTGGCAATTTGTGCAATTTCAATATTAAAACACAACTGACATTTAATAATATTCCCGTTTATCAAAGGTAAAAATTGTTTGGTCTTATAAATGGAACTAGTTAGATTCCGAATTCTATGTTATTAAATTCTAGAATAATATTGTATATGGAAAATGAATCTATTTATCGATACTCATAATTTTTCCATTTTTTTGGTAAATCTGTTTGATAAATAATCGTGCAACATCTCAAGAACAGTTCCTGTTAACGTTATAAAATTTGTGACATTTCTTTTCTAATGGGATAGTGCGTATATTATAACTATCTTATTTAACATTATAGAATAGTCCTGAAGTAAAAAAAAATAAAATAAAGATATTTCGAATATTTGATCGCGTTTGAAACCAACAGATTTCAAGTAAAAACTGTTTATAAAAATATTGCGTAATTACGTACAAAACCCTCCGTTCGCTCGTGAGATACACACACACACACACACACACATACACATGAACATAGAAACACATATGCACATATACACACATGTAGATTTGCACACACTCAACGCAAACACATTCATATGTACGTAGGCATAGGCATCATCTGAAAAACGCTCGACTCTGGTTTAGGGATGGTTGAAACGTGTAAATCTGCCTAAAACTCAAATTCGATTTATCGACTCCGTTACAATACTTTTCCATATACGTTATACTTTGTATGCAGAAAAATTAAAAACGGTATTTGCAAGCAGTTGCTGTAATTCGGGAACAAAATATTTCGATGAACAATTTACGGCGTTGAATATATTTCATTTCTTAAATTCATTGTAAAATACTACGCTGAGCCAACTCCTAAATTTAAGCACATCCACCAAAGCACAAGCAAATCAATGAAAAAATATTTCTTAATTGAAAGGTATTTTGTTCATTACTTCAAATTTGACAACATAGTTTACAGAAAATTTTCAAGTCAGTTATTACACATTCTCAATTAAACTTAATTTTCTGAGACATTGAAATTTAGAAGCAGTGTATACTGCCAATATGAAGATATTTATTCATATTTGAAGCTAAGACTTATACGCATAGAAAATTGCTTTCCTTATATAGAATTATTATATGCTAGAACTTAACGTATTACATTGAGATAAATTAAAAACAATACCAATTTTAACAAATGTCAAGCACAATCGACGAACTTTGTTACATGAATAAAGTAACATTTACAAAATATTGAATTTCAATTATTTCACCATAGATTCTAAAATATTGCCATACTCAGCTTGGTCATTTAATCATTTCTTGGTCTCAAATAAATGGTTGATTTCAATAGTAATCACTGTTGGACATAGGGTCGTGATCAAAGAATTTATTCCTCAACGTTGGTATTAAATAATACGTTTTACCACATGTCATATGACCGATTTTTAAGACTTTAATAAACTGCACACTATATTTGAAGAATTGCAGTTTTATATTTCGAGACAAATCGCTCGGAAGTTGTCACAACCTTTGTGAATTTTTAAAAAGTTTTAAATTTTGAGCAAATCGATCAAACAGTCGCTTAGAAACAACGACAGCAACTGAATCGTACTGAGTCGTTAGAAAGAAAGCCCCCCCCCCCCCAGTACTTAGCAAGGCTTCAATCAGAATAAAATCCCCAATACGTTCAGAATTAGCCGAAAAATGTGAAAAAATGTGCACAAAAAGTTTTGGATTTCATTATAGTTTTTTATATCTATATAACACAGATAAAAATAAGCTCAGTATTTCAAATCTAAAGGATGAAAATTTGTAGGACACATTTCAAACGCTGGATAAAATTGTCTCAGTAGGCAAAGCGTCGTCTAGTCATTCGGACATTGGTGTTTAAATTGCCAGTTAAATTGTTTTTAACACTTTACAACAAAGATGAAAAGTGTTTAAGACTTTGTTCATTCTGTCTGTCTGTCTGTCTGTCTGTCCGCTAGCACGATAACTGCGGTAAAAATGACTTAATCAAAATGGAATTTTAGTATATTGTTTAGACGATCGGTAGGACCTATGGGAATATAAATGAATAATATCACCCAATTAGTTTTGGATTGAACCCGGATTGAAAAAATGAAATACATTGAGCCCTATGGGACCTAATTTTTCAAACATTTTTTAATCGGATGTAAAATTCACAAATTGATACGAAAATTTTAGGTAATATTCAAATTGTTCCATAAAATATATAAAAAGAATGCAACGAAATATATTCAGTAGTTTTTTAAATAAAAATTAAAATAATAATAACACCTCTTATATAAAGCAATCACGTTACCACGATATGAAAAGATCACGTGACTCACTTCAAAATGATATATGGCATCCATCTTGTCTCAAAATCGTGATTTTCAAAGTTCTTTGTAATTCATATTGAGTGTTGTATCCGTCCTAAAACCACTTTATTTTTCTTAAATTCTGTGCATCTACATACTGAAACAGCTCAATTACAATATATTTGAGTTTAAATGCTCATACAAATTTGATTATTTCTACAACGAAGTCTATTTTTCACCTATGTAAAATATTAACAGCAAAATATGTTGAATGAGTTGTATTAGAATTGCTGTATTTCTTTAACACAAAATCATTTAGTTCATGGAGTCTGCGTAGCTGATATGAATGAAATATTCATTGATTTTGCAAAGAGAAGGACGATTTTTTTCGATGAAGTTTTACGCATAGAGTTTAATTACTTGTAACTTCATGGTCTTAATTTTTAAATAAAATAAATTATTATAGTATTGTGATGAATGACATGAATGGAAAATTATTTATGAATAAAATGCTGCTTTTATAGAGAGAGCCCGGCGTGTTATTTTTTCTATGACGTCATTTGATTGAATTTCAGTTGTTTTCGATGATTTTTTCAAATAAAATAAATTATCGTAGTATTATGATAATTCTAAAATTATTACCGAGAAATGTATCACATTTTAGAGATGTTTAAACCAGGAAATTTATATTTCAATGCCGTCATTTGAATGAAGTTCATTTTTTTCGATGAAGGTTAAAGTTTTCAAATATAATAAATTAATGCAGAATTGTGATAATTTTTAAAATATTACCGAGGAATGTATTGCATTTTAGACATGTTTAAATAAAATTGCATTGAAGTTGGAAAGTGTTTCATAATCAATGCTTTAAGCATGATTGATCTTGCTTGTTAATATGTTGCATTTTTTTGCTTTCGTCTATGTTTCATTATATTCTATTATATTTTCTTCGTTTATGTTATATTAGAAACACAGAGAGATAACTAGTATTAAACACGGTTAAGCAATGCTAAGGGACCCAAGACGTTCAGGGGTTCATAGTAAGCTGGAATAATTGTGCTATACAGAACAAAACATTTTTTCCATTAAAATGAAAAATTTCATAAATTGTTTAATAATATTTTCTAAACGAAAATTTTTTATTCCAATTTTTTTGTCCTGTCTAAACCAGAATTGAATCATATTAAATGTCTACACTTTTAAAGAAAATCCCAATATAAATGCAAACTTCGACTTTAATCCTCTTTCTTAGGATTTCGACAGATTCTTTTCTCAACAAGAATCCCCAAAGTGGTTAGTGTGGTAGTCAGTTGTCATTCTATCACTTTTCGAATTTAGGTGGGTTTGAGCCCTCTGGCTATCAGAGATCAAATGGCTTTGAAATTGCATTTTCTGGTCGTGCATTTTTTATCAGCAATCTCAAGTTCTGTACGGAAAGTTTCTGCATTCTCAGACGAGAGAAGTTCTTGGAAATTTGATACATTTGTTATTTTAAAACATAAATGTACTGGGGGGTGTATGGGCACCAGCATGAAAGAAAAAGAGAAAAATATATTTCTATTGTGAATTTAAGAGCATGGTTTCACGCTTCAGAATGAAACAAAAGTGGAAAATTAAATTTTTATTAATTGGCGGCAAAATGTTTGCAATACCATTGTTTTTAATACAAACATTTTTTTAATTCACATTTTATGATTTCGCCATAATATATTGAATATATTCATTTTGTGGGAATATCATAGTTACAAAGTTCAAATTTAGTATGTCGTGGTTTTTCATTGTTTACTTAATTTTTTTAATTTTGAATCTTATCGGACCAGCCAGTCCTGGGATCGCCATAGGAACATACTCTTTTTAACACTTTCTAACATAGTTGAAAAGTGTTTAATACTATATTCATTCTGTCTGTCTGTCTGTTCGCACGATAATTGCCTTAAAAATGACTTTATCAATACAAAATTTTAGTATGTTGCTGGGAAGGTCATTGGGACATATGAAAATGTAAATGAATAATATCACCCAATTAGTTTTGGATTGAACCCGCGTTGGAAAAGGAAAACGCATTGAAACCTATGGGACCTAATTTTTTAAACATTTTTTAAGCAAAGTTAGAATTCACAAATCGATTCGAAAATTTTAGAAAGTATTTAAATTATCCCATGAAATATATAAGAAATATTTCAGCAAAATATGTTTGGTAGATTTTAAATAAAAATTAAAGTAATAATTGCTCCCATATTATATGAAAATATCACGTGACCCACTTCAAAATAAAATATGGCATCCATCTTTTATTCTCAGTGCAAAAATCGTGCTTTTTAAAGTTCTTTTATGTTTATATTTAATGTTGCATCCGTCCTAAAATGCTTTATTATTGCGTATTTTCTGTGCATTTATATTCTGTGACAACGTAATCATAATATTTTTTTAGATTAAATGATCATCAACCTTTGATTATTTCTACAACGAAGTCAAATTTTAATGATGCAGAATGTAAACAAGATGTAAGATGAGTTGTATAAGAATTGCTGAATTTTTGTCCAGAAAAATTATTTAGCTTTGTGGTCTGGAATATAAGTGATGTGAATAAAATACTCATTGCGAGCGAGACGATTTATATTTCGATTACGTCATTTGAATATAGTTTTTTTTTCGACGAAGTTTTATGTTTTCAAATTTAATAAATAATTGTACGCTGAATGTATCGTATTTTAGAGATGTTTAAATATAATTGCATTTCAGTTGGAAAGTGTTTCATATTCAATCTTTATGCATGATTGATATTTTTTGTTTTAATAACTCAAGACTGAGATTAGCTAGAAAGTTCAAAATATAGTATGTCGTTGACTTTTTGTGGTATGCAATAATTATTTGGATTTTGAAACTTATCGGTCTGCTGTCCTGAATTCTCCATCCATAGGAATGTACTCGTTTTGGGGAAGCTGTAATTAAATTACATCAGTTGTCTACTCACTAGAGTTCCACAATTTTCTTACTTTTGAGTTACATACAAATAATGAAAGAGGGTACTTTAAAGAAATATATATTTTGCTTTTGCTTATTAATATTTATTACTTTCCTTATATACATTGTATAATGTATAAGGAAAGTATCGTGACGAGAGTCGAAAATTCGAATTCGAGTTTTCAATGGGAGAGCACGTTTCAAGCATCTCTGATCGGAAATCGAACATTTTTGAGATGATTCCTTAGAAAACGATTGACATAAAGTTTAGAACGCTAGCGTCAACCGTTTCCAAAATATTGCACATTTTCCAAATAAATGTATCAAAAAATTCCATAAATTAAAAAAAATATTAACTGTTTTGAAACATGTTCACTTTTCATATAGATATTATCATGCGATAAATTTGGTGACATCATTCTCGTGGATCTAGGTGGTTCCATTCATGAGAAAATATACCTAGAGTAATACTTTTGTATTTGAACACCAATAGTAATTTATCTATAAGATTAACTTATTTCTCCGTTCATAATACTTAAGGAGATTTTGGCGACAAATTTAGCGGAATGTCGCCAAGTTGGCGACTTTTTTAAATGTTGCCAAATTAAAAAAAATCTCGCCAAATGGATAAAAATGGCGCTAAATCAATGAAAATGACGACTAACTGACGGAAATTAAATTTCTTGGAAAGAATATAAGTATCTTCTATAAGAATAACCTATTTTTTTCACTGTAAAATTAATAAATTCAATGCATTATATAAGAAAAGTCATGTACTGCCCACATTAGATTTTTTACGTCATATCGGAATTATGTGAATGTAATTTGCGGCATATACAAGATAAATTTTTTTCGTATTTTAATATATGCGTATATGTACAGCACGTATGAAGAAATTATAAATAAATGAGAAAAATTGCCATTACAATATCATACATCAAAGAAAGATGAAATATTTAAAATGTATGCATTTTGTCTGATTTAGGTAGAGATTTTAACATAAACGGAGAGTTTAAATAAATTTATCCGTTTAGAATTCCCACAACGTATAAAAAATGGTGCATAATTTTTCAACAAATGATCTAAAAACATTTTAAGAAGCATGATGCGATTAAACTAGTAATACATATAAACATTTCTTATTCAGATAGTTTCTTTACTTATATAACTACAGTAAAAATTTAAAATATTGTAAAATTTTTTATTTTATGCATGATTTCAAATTTTACTTTAAATAGTTTTTAAATAACTTGTATTACGTTCACAAATTTAAAAGTTTTTTTTTATGTTTATGATATTATTCTTTTACTTATTAATGTATTCATTCGTTCAGATTATATTTGCGAACAAATTTGAACGCATGACTACATTAATTAAAGATTCATAGATATTTTATTTCTGTATAAGCTTATAGATTGAGGTTTACGATTATGAAAAGTTGAAATTAGGAATTTTAAGAAGGAAAAGTTATAAAACTTAAATTTTCAAGGAAAGGCCCATGTGTATACACGTTAGGTCTATAATGAACTGATTATATACGATCGAATAAAAGTGATTGCAGCGAACGTAGAAGAGGGTTTAAAAATTTAGGATAACGGATTCGGCAAGAAAGCGAGATAGATGAAAAATCTTATTACAAAGTTAAAGCATTGTGATAAGGTTTTCACACCCCTGTGCCGTAATTGTGTTTAAATTAAAGTATTGTTTTATTTTTGTTTGAGAGAGTATTAATTGTATCATGTAAAAGTCCTTTCGATTGATTTCCACGCCATTAACTTTTGAGGGAAGCGAGTTTTAAATTGCGAAATTGTTTACCTTGTTTATCTTGTCGGTTACCTTGTTTATCTTGTTTAATTGTTTACCTTGTCGGTTACCTTGTTTATCTTGTTTAATTGTTTACCTTGTCGGTTACCTTGTTTACCTTGTTTAATTGTTTACCTTGTCGGTTTTGCGCATACGCGGTTTGGAAAATTGTTTTTTGGCGGCGTAGAGGGGATGGAAGGAATGAGATAGGTAACGTGTTTTGAATTCGTGTCAAATCGCGGATTTTGGAATGAAATGGATTGGAATCGGATATATATATAGATTATAACTCTATGAGTATAATGTATTTAGATGAAGTATTTGTTTGGGGCCGGTATGGCTCAGGCGAAGATACGATCTTTGTTCTTGTCGAAATGCAACAGTTTTGCTTTGAAGAAATGGAATTATGTTCTGGTGGAATAAAGAGTTATTTCCATGGGTCGGCCTTGAACGCTATTAAAAGCAAAGTGAAGATAATCTACAGTGATTGTTATGTTATGCCTGACCCTTTTCGTGACTTTTGATTTCTGAGCGGATTATCGTCGAGTTGTAGAGGAATTCTGCTGGTTTCGATTCCGTAAGGTCGCGGACGCCGATGGGTGTTCTGGAAGAACAGTGGAGTTCCTGTTAATTTAAGAGAACTCGCTTTGTCAAAAAATTCTATTCCCTTCGTTCCTAGGGTGTGAAAAATTTCTTGTGACCAGACAAGATGTGGATTCTACCAGAGTTGTGTTAGGTATCCAATTTCCCGATTGCGCTCCTCAAGAACTGTGTTATTTGAGTTTCCGACACCCCATCCAGGTTTTTTTTTCCATAATTCAGGATTTTCTAAATTAACATATGCCAAAAAGAGAATAAGGTAATTTTTGCTTCATATTCATTTTCCTTCCTGAAGACGTGGAGTGTTGATAAATGCTAATCCGATCTGTGATTTTGAATAACTGATAACTGTCTTAAGAATGAAACTATATCTCTAAAATGTGATGTGTGATTTAAATGTATTATGAAGGTTACTTATATGTGTAATGTATCAGAAAATGTGTGAGTGCTCTTTCTGTTTTTCTTCCTCCAGGGGTGTTCTTAATTGTTACACCCTACCGAGAGCGATTCTGAGTTATTTGCTGATTCATTTTGAAATGTTCTATTCCAGTAAAAATGTTATTAATGTAGGTTTGGTCACTGAGATGTTGTTTTCTGATATAATAAATGTTGTTTAAAATTCTAATTTGCTTCTTGTCTGTAGTTTCACCAAACCGACGCCACAACATTCTCTAATGAGTAGAAATTTATTTGGTGCATTTTGGTTTTGGGGAAATTGTGACCATATTTAGGCTTGCCAAAATAAACACGTACACAGAATCTAATGTACAGCCTGTTAATACACTCTTTCAGTAATCTATATAAATAAAAATGAAAATCTGTCTGTCTGTCTGTCTGTCTGTCTGTATGTCTGTCTGTTTGTCACACCATCACGGGAGAACGGCTGAACCGAATTTGATGAAATTTTGTGGGTAGCCCAGAAATAGCCCCACTTAAAATTATATCCGTATTTTGAGTTTCTAAGACCAGTGGTTCTCGAGATATTAGTAAAAAACGAAATTTTCGTTTGTCTCATCATCACGGAAAAACGGCTGAACCGAATTTAATGAAATTTGGTGAATAGCCTTGAAATATCCCCCCATAAATTTTGTCCAAGTTTCGAGTTTCTAAGACCTGGGGTTGTCGAGATATTAGTGAAAAACGGAACTTTTTCCTAGAAGTTCTACTCCCTAACTCCGTGGTTTATCCAAACGAAAAGCTTGAAAATCGTTTGAAAGTGAATTAAAATTTAATCTCTGAGTTTGATGGGAGATTTTTTTGCGTTAATTAGTCACTTTCTGAAAACATGAATTGTTTGAAACATGATTTAAAGGGGAAATCTATCTCCATGGTTCATGGTTTATTTAAATCAAGCTTTTACGGAACAATGAGAAGTATAGAGAAATCAAAATCGTTATTTAATTTCGCAGTTTATGTTATAAGACATGACATATTTAACATGCTATAAGATTCTATCTTATATCATGTTACTCAGAAACGCAATTAAATTAAATCTGTCTGTTAATTTTAATAATTATTTTTTCGATTTGAATAATAAATAAATGGATATAAAAATATATTTTAGAAAAGAACGATTTGATTTTTCTTATAGCATTTTTGACTGGATAATATCAATTACGGTCTTCAGGTTTAAAAATTATTATTATTTATATTTTCGGGGATTATTGATTCAAGGATTATTGATATTTTCAAGTTATTATGCAATTATTTTATTATGACAAAAATTGTTTAAACTCATATATTGTATGTTGTCCGAATCTTCTACAAATACACGTGTATATATTTTAATCTACGAGAATATAAGTAGTACAGGTATATTGACATATGTTTTGATATATATTGGCATATATTGGAATCAATTACGACCTTCTGGTATAAAGAGTACGGATATTATTGATGTTTTCAATTTATTACGTCATCTCTTTTATTTTGGCAAATATTTTTGAGACGCATATTGTAATACGGGTAATCTTCTACTAACACATTGGCATATTTTCTGATCTGCGACAATATAATTAGTACGGGGTTGCATATATTCATTCAATTCCTATTTTTTTTTCTGTAAATTTGCTTACAAAAGGGGGCAGGATGTTTTATTCTTCAGATCTGATCGTGAAGATAATTTTGCATAGTGAGAACATATATTCTTAAACTTCTCTTTAGGAGCAATAAATTTAATATTTTAACAGAATTTGCACATGATTGCGAACTTTAAGTTTCTTTAAATTATACACTCCGTACGAATAACGGGTGTGCTGTTAGTGGTTAATAAATTTTAACATTTTAGGAGGATATATCATGTTGCTCGGCATCGCAATTAAATTAAATGTGTTTGTTAATGTTTTTATTATTTTTTTTCAATTTAAATAATAAATAAATGGATAAATGGATATAAAAGTATATCTTATGAATGGGCGGTTTGATTTTTCTTTTAATTATATTAATTGCTGACTGCGTACATCAATTTCATTTATTTTGGCAAAGAGTTTTCAAGCTTATATCGTATTTAGCTACTAAACTCATATATTGTGTTCAGCCAATAAATTCATATAGCCGATTGTTGAAACAGAAAAAGAGTAGAGCGGGTATATCTTCTAATACAATTGTAGTGTTTTCATTTAGTATATTGAAACGGGATAAGAATGTTTCATTCAGATCTGCAAATTCAAAGCTACGAATTTGGAGGGATATCGCTAATTTGACAACGTTTCTTAAACTTTGCCAAATTGACCGAAATGTCGCCAAATTGATATAAACGACACACAAACAGCTGCCATAAACCTTCGGGTTGGTCGTGTGGCTTGGGTCTTCTACATATCAATGAAATTTTTTTTTGTTTTGTTAGAAGAGAGTACTGAAATGATGTTTGGTTAGCATTTATCTGTCAGACCAACCATCCTACTTAGTAATACATTTAGCGAATTTTTAAAATGTCACCAAATTGATAAAAATGTTTTCAAATCTATAAAAATATCTTGAAATTGATATTGCGCTACATAAATGATATTAATTGTTTTTTGTTAGGGGATAGTATTGTGATGATATTTCGTCAATTTGTCGCAAAGTGGAACTGTCAGTTCTACAGTCCCACTTGGCGATAAATTTGGCGATTTTTTAAAATGTCGCTAATTTGACGAAACTGTCGCCAAATGTTCCATAGAAATATAACTATTTAGACGATATTTTTTCTACCAATTTATTTGAATCAAATGATATCATGTCGCTTAGCAACGGATTTAAATCCAATGTGTTTATGCGGCAGACGATTTTTATTAAATCCTTTCCGATTTGAATAATGAAGATATGTATATAAAATAAATTTCATTGCCATTTCATTTTGGACTGGATAATATCAATTATACTCTTCAGGTTTAAACATTATTATTATTGATACTCGTATTTTCCGGAATTATTGATTCAGGGATTATTGATATTTTTAAGTTATTACGCCATTGTTTTATTGCGGCAAAAATTGCTGACACACGCATATTGTACGTTGTACGATTAATCTTTTAGGAATGCACGGGTATATCTTCTAACCTACGAGAATATAAGTAGTACAGGTATATTGGCATATATTTTGACATATATTGGCATATATATTGGAATCAAGTACAGTCTTCTGGTATGAAGAATAAGGGGATTAATTATATATTCAATTTATTACGTCGTCTGTTGTATTTTACCAAAAAACATTTGTGACTCATATTGCAAAACGGGTAATCTTCTACTAATAATCGGACATTATAAGTAGTACGTGTATATCTCCCCATATAATTTTAGCACTTTAATTTTGACATATATTGGAATAAATGACTGTCTTCAGATTTAAAGATTACGGGCTTATTGGTATTTTCAATTTATACATGTAATCTACTAATACAGGTTATATTTTCTAATATTCGCGTATATAATTAGTACGGGTCCCATACAATTTTAACGCTTTTATTTTGCATATATTGATTCGATTCCATATTTTTTTTATATTTGCTTACATAAGGGGTCCAAGATGTTTTATTCTTCAGATATGTCCATGAAGATAATTTTATATAGCGAGAACAGAGATTCTTAAACTTCTTTTTAGGAGCATTATATTAAATATTTTAACAGAATATTTTGATTAAACATGTCATTTAGTATACTATAAGAATTTGGGCATGATTATGAATTTCAAGTTTCTTTATATTATATACTCCGTACGAAGAACGGGTATGCTGCTAGTAATATATACGTCTGAGTTCATGAAATAATATTACTGCTTACTTTGCCAAACAGTGCAGGTGTCACCGAGTTACAAACCCAAATGATAAGTATTTAATAAGTGCAAATGATAAGTATTTATTACTTAAATAATGCAGATTCTGATAACACCATACCCAATTTTCAAATCGTTAGTTTTGAACTAAAGCCATTCTCATGATACAAGTAAATTCTCAAAACTCAATTTACAAATTGCCTGTTTTGAACTAAAATTACTCTCAAGCTACAAATAAAATTACTCACTACTTCAATAATACAGATACAGATAACACCTTACTCAATTTCCAAATCGCTAGTTTTGAGCTAAAATTATTCTCACGATACAAGTAAATTTTCAAAAACTTTAATATATGTAATATATATATATATATATAATATATAATATATATATATATATATATATATGTATATATATATATATATAATATTTAGAAATTGCCTGTTGTAAACTAAAAATATTCTGAAGCAACAAATATAATTACTCTCTACTAAAATTACTCTCTACAGATACAGATGACACTATACTTAATTTCCAAAAAACTCCTTTAAAAATAACTACATTCTCGCGATATAAATGAAATCCCCAAATCTCGATCACACATCAGAACATCAGTGTCTTCCCGATGATCATCGCGAATGGACAACACGATTCCCTTGTGCATGGGAATAGCTTCAGTAGGTAGAAAAGCCCCGGAAAAAAGATCCGCTTAGTAATGGAGAAATGTTCAGTTAATTAAAAAGTCTAAATTAAAAGTAAGTAAAAATTTTTAATTAATCAACGGGTGGGTTTATGAAATTAATTTTTTCTGGAGTAGTCTCTGATATACTTAAGAGCCGCTGTTAAATTATAAACATTGGATGGTTCGTAATTATTTAATATCGCAAAATAATATGCGGATAGGTTTAAAATGCGCGAAATGTATATATATTTTTAAAATTTCACGAAAATCTGTCTATTGATTGTACGAATTCCGTTTAAAGATTGACTTTTAAAGCTGATGTTCTGAGGTATATCTTCACAATTATAATATTTCTGCGCAATGTGAGTGCACTATATAGATGGCAATTTATTGTAATTTTTGAAATGTTTTTAGGAAACTTTTGTAGAACATGTTTAGTCTTAATTTTGCATCATCTCGGGGGTCCCTGTTTCCTGGGCCTGTGGCAGTTGGCATATTGGTTCAAACGTCCCTGATAAGGCGTAATCGATAAAAATGTTCAGTAAGAAATTCAATTTCTAGATTGATAAATTATTTCAACGAAGCTCTTACAGTTTTCCAGCAGTCAAGTTGCAAAAAATTGATTTTTTTCATTTTTAAACTTTGCAATTTATATATGTAAACAGGCAATTTGCAGTCTTTTGAAAAACTCTACTTGGATATATAATTGGGTTTTGGATAAATTTCTTAGTTTTTGATATACAGTGGTTATAAATTTGATGTATGAACATTTTAGATTATTACTTTCCTTATATACATAATGTATAAGGAATGTATTGTGACGGGGTCGAAAATTCGAATTTGAGTTTTCGACGGGCGAGCACGTTTCAAGCATCCCTGATCACGAATAGAACATTTTTGAAGTGATGTCTGTGTGTGTGTGTGTGTGTGTGTGTGTGTGTGTGTGTGTGCGTGTGTGTGTGAGCGTGTGTGTCAGTGAGCCTGTGGAGACGATATCTCACGAACGAATGGAGCGATTCGAATGAAATTTGGTACAAAAATCACAATCCATGAATACTGGAAGCCTATTGTTTTGAAACATAATCGAATGTTCAGAACTCCCCTAAATTTTCGAGTGAAATTTTGAAAAATTCATCAAAAAATCAAAACCTCTAATAAAATTACGCAAATAGACATTTCTTATGTAATTTTTCCTTAGAAAACGATTGATATAAGCTTTAGATCGCTAGCATGAACCGTTCTCGAGATATTGCACATATTTCAAATAAATTTATCAAAAAATCCCTAAATTAAAAAAAAAATATTAACTGTTGAGAAACATGTTCACTTTTAATATGTAATATCATGCGATAAATTGGGTGACATCATTCTCGTGGATCTAGCTCGTTCCATTCACGAGAAAAGGTACTTTGAGTAATACTTTTGTATTTGAACGCCAACAGTCATTTATCTGCTGTAATAATAACTTATTTCTCCGTCCCTAACGCTTGGCGAGATTTTGGCGACGAATTTAGCGGAATGTCGCAAACTTGGAGACATTTTTAAATGTCGGCAAATTAACGAAAATCTCGCCAAATGGATAAAAATGACGCTAAATCAATGAAAATGACGATTAATTGAAGAAAATTCAATATCATGGAAAGAATATAAATATCTACTATAACAATAACATTTTTTTGACTCTAAAAGTAGTAAATTCATTGCATTATATAAGTTATATAAGGCAAGTCATGTGCTGCCCACATCAGATTTTTTTTTAAAATGTGATTCTAATTCATAAAAATCAGGTTGGTTCAACTATGCAATTATGTTTTCTGTTACAAAATAAACAAATGAAACTAAAAGCAACGAATAAGCTTTACTGAAATTTGATAAACTCAATTAAAATATATTGGAGTTTTATTTTACAAGACGGTATTTACGCAGAACCATTTCGGCTCCATAGAACTGGAGCCAGCGCCAATATTTGTCACCTGCAAGACCAGCTGATACTCTTATTTTGTGTTATCTCCTTTTTTATACGAATCTTTAGAACCCTTTCTGTCCCCATACAAAGTTTAGAAACCTCAGTCTATTTTTAACACTATTTATTAACCCTGTAAATTATTGTATGTGCACACTATGCGTATGAAAGTGGCGCATCCCTTTTAATATGCAGGAATGGGAATATGCAGGCATGAGTGTGATTTGCATGAGAGCATGAGTCTGAGAACAAACTCCGTTCATAATTTTCTAAAGATCAAATCTTGAAACCCCCACGGCAATCGGAGATCAAACGGCGGGAAAATTGCATTTCCCGTTACTGCATTTTTTATCAGCACAGACCCGAGTCAGTTGCAGATGATTTCACTAGCAGCGAGGATTGAGATTAGGAACCGCCATAGCTCGAGCTTACTGGAACTCAAGTATTCTGGAATTCAAGTATCGCAGGATTCATGAGGTTTTTTCCCGAGGGTGGATTTTTATCACGATTTGTTATAGAAACTTCGGCTTGAATAGAACCCTGAATGGATGAGTTTATTGGAAAAAGGAAAGCTAATTTAATATTTCCATATGGTATATTTCTGGAATAAGTAACTCTGTTCATATTTAAATTATTTGAATAAATATATCTTTGGACAGATTAGTAAAGCAATATGTTGTTTACTAAACAGGTTAGAACATTTTCACTTGACTTTTAGTTAGTTAAATCTTTTCATGTAAGTATATATATATATATATATATATATATATATATATATATATATATATATTTTCTGCTTGATGACTAGAAATTTTCATTTTATATTCCACATGATTGTTGATTCTCTACTTAATACTTCTTTTTATCATGAAAATATATTTTAAAGTTAGGGTTTTTGAGTTACAACTTCTCTCTATTTAATCATTGGATTCTCAAATTATTTCTACACACACACACACGCACATACACATATATATATATATATATATATATATATATATATATGGTAATACAAATTTTCTTAATGTGTCCTATTTTCATTTTTCATTTTTTGATGCCTGTAGTCTGCGTTGGAGTATTTATAGTAATGTGCTATTGCTCTATCTGAAACAGGCATGTGTTTGGGTTAGTTAGAGTTAAATACTCAGACCTGAGGAGGAATTTAACTCTGACTAATCATCGAATTTGGGCTGGTGCTGTTCTCGTCTTTTATCGGCATTATGGCCGTCAATTTGCCTCTATGGTGATGTTAATATTACTTGATTTTTTTATTATTACATACTTCTAATATATATATATATATATATATATATATAATAGAAGTTTAAAAATCCAATGAACGAAAAGTAAGAAGATGTAACACGATAAACCTAACTTTTTAAAACACCCACAGAATAAAATATAATACAGCAAATCATCAATCAAATGGATAAAAAATACAAAACACAAGCTATCAAGTTACAGAAAATCAACCAAATTAAAAGGTATGGAAACAAAAAAGGAAAAACTTAAACTAAATTCAACTATCTAACTGGCTTACAAAACAAAAGTAAAAATCAACTAATCCTCAAGCAAATGGAAAAAAAATAAATAAAATAAATATCGAATCAACAAGTCAATGAAAAATATGTAATACAAAGGTATGGAATCGAAATAAGTATAACAAACGAAATCAAGCACAAACGCCATACACGTGGACGAGGCTCTAAGCCTAAATCATGAATTGTTAACCTCTACAAAAATCTAATCAAGTCCAAGTTTTTTGTAGAAGCAAACACAAAAATGTATGTTTCTGAAGAAATAGATAGATTATATCTATAAACTATTTCTACTTGGACCATATATATATATATATATATATATATATATATAATTATGCAACTCAAGGTGGAACATGCAACTCAAAATTCATGTTTTAGGAAAGACACATTTTAAGTTTAAGATAGCCGATGTGGCTATGAAATTGTTCAAAAAGAACAGCAAGACTTTCAGATTTCCGCTTAATCACTTAATTAGTGTGATACATCGTTGCGAAAAGAACTTTTTGCACTATTTAATGCCCAATAAAATAAAAATCAATTTGAGGGTCAAGTTTTGCTTTCCTGGTCGCTTTAAAAAATTATAAATAATTTGTCGTGTGGAAAGGATATTCTAGATATTCACGAGTTAGAAATAATAAAAACAGAATTTTATATCTTTTCACTGCCACTTTAAAGATAAAATAATTAAATCATTTTTTGGCGCGTGTCACTTTTCAGATAGCTATTTTCAGGATATTAATTTTCTCTAAAAATTTTCTAAATTGTGTTAAAATGTTCAATGTTAAAAAAAATATATTATAAATATTTCAAGTCATAATGTTCGATAGATATTTAGAAACAGGAACAGGAACCTCAAAATTCATGTTTTAGAAACGACACAGTTAAAGTTTATGATAGCCGATGCGGCTATGAAATAGTTAAAAAAACCCGCAAAACTCTCATATTTCCACTTATTCACTTAATTAGCGTGATAAATTTTTAGAAAAAGAACATGTTGTACTATGTAATGCCTAATAAAATAAAAATCGATTTGGAACAAAGTTTTGCTTTCCTGGTTCATTTAAAAAATCATTTCACAGTAATTAAAATATATGGAAATGATATTCAAGATATTCACGAATCAGAAATAGTAAAAGCACAATTTTATATATTTTCGCTGCCAGTCAAAAAATAAACAATTTAACCATTTTGTGACTCGTGAAAATAAAATTCAATATATTTCTTTTATTTAACATGTTAACAAAATTATAAAATGTGCCGTCTTTATGCTTAAATCTATATGGAATTTTTGATCTACAGAAATTTTATGACTAACTACATTGATTAAGTTTGTAGGCGTCACATTTAATGACCACTATCTTTTTCGAATGTGTGAAGACCGATTGAAAAATCTTGTTATACATTAACCACGCCTTAGACAACATCGGATATTTCCCGTTTTGATTAGTTCAGACACTTTAGTCTTTCCTTTGGAGTTCGAATCAAACAAATTCTACTTTATATCATAAGCATTAACTACGAAATATTCCTAAATTTAAACCCAATTTAGAAATCATCCCTTTACGCCAAACATGATTTACATTAAGTACTACAAATCAGGATCTTTAGAGCCACCATCTTTATCGAACCATCGACAGAGGATTAAATTCATTGCCACAGGCACTGTAATGAAGTTCTGGGAGCCGAGCATTTAGCTTTTAACAGCGAAGCTTAAACAGAGGCGATATAAGCATATAATGACTGAATAATTTTATTACTATAGAGTCTAATGTAACTGCGTGGTAGTTTCATCGCATTTCTGGGGAAAATGATTTAGAACGCGAATAAATGGATGAAACTATTGTCTATTATTTGAAAAATTGGGTTATCATCGTGGAATAAAATTTTATTTACAGTGGCAATGCCTTATAAATAGGGTGAGAATATTTATTGTATATTTCATTTGATCTAATGCAAATATAGATAATGATTTCATTAACTCTATTCCGTACGCTAAATGTATTTAGTTCCTGTTTTAATAATGGACAAAATACTGTGCCTTAAAATACACGTGTCTTTATTAATACTCGTGTATTAACATTTTATCTTTGATATAGAACGTGACACTGTACTATAATGGATTAAAAATTATAACGTAAAGTACTGAGTGAATTAAATGATAAACGACAAGGGATGATTTCGAATACTATTGGGTTCACTTCTTCAGCATGAAAACCCCAGACCTTAACGATAAATGTGAATCATGTGCTAGTGAAAATTATAAACTACAACAGTGATTGTGCTATCTAGTATTATATACAATAAATCGAAATACTAAATACAGCATATATAGAAAAATCTGGCATACTAGGTTCAGAGGCAAATAACAGTTTCTTATTTAGGAACGACAAGAGGTGCTCCCTCACTTATTCAAGTAAAATCGGCAGATGATAGGCGAATAATATAAGACTAATTTTTCTTTGAAATTAGTTGACCTGTTTTTTGTATATATACTGTATTTACGAAGTGTTTTATAGTCATGGTTAGGATCTTCTAATTGTATAAGTCCAGACCCGCAATTTCAATTTTAGTCCAATGTCTGTTTGCGCAAACCGTATTGAAATGTATTGAAACTTTTGGGAAACTGCTTTTGTTTCTTCTACTTTTCTCTCTTCTAGTTTTCTACTCTTCTGGTTTTTTTTTCACTTATCACGAAGTGACGTTTTCCTGTGATATTTACATATTTTTTGAGGAAATATTTATCAACATGATTACGCAACAATGGTACAGCAGTCATTGCACATTGTATTTGACATCCGAGCATCATTTCTTCACTTTTATTAAATATTTCACATTCTAAAAAACTATATAATTAAGTTTTGAAAGAAAATTATGAACCCCCGGAAACACATGAGTCACCATTGATTAAAATCGATTCGCTGTAGGCCCGTAAACACTAATAAGTGCTGGAACAACAATCGTAACAATATTTTCTTCAATTTGTAAAATTATAAATAAAATTTATCTTCAAGTTAAAAAAAACTATACATTTAATAGAACACACAAAATGAGTCATTCTTCATTAAAATCGGCTCTGTAGTTGAAATTGTAGGTCTGTTAACACAAGAAGAAAGGCCTAAACAGCAATTGCAAAAAGTACATTTCTCAGGTGCTGCCGCACTAATTATAATTTGCTTTGCTTTTCTCAGTTTCAAGACAATTTTACAGAGAGAAAGGAATTAAGTTTTTAGCTTTCCTGAGGGAGGGTGGGCTGAACTACAGTAAGTTGGAAATGTTTGTTTTGTCATGATAAGTATAATATACACTTACCAGATTTGGATACGGGCGACTTGGATAGATGGGCGTAATGTTATTTTGTCACGGTCAGTCAGGTGGAAACTTTCATTTGTCAAAAATCAATTTTACTTTCTATTATCTTTGCTATGTAAAAGAGGGATAACATAGACTTTTAATAAGCCCATACATATCCATTATAATATCAGTCGACTGTATTTCATTTAGATGATCAAACTCGGATATCCAATGTTTCATAATTAGAAAGCCTATGACAGTTTAAGAAATGATAATGTAAAATTGTAATTTAACAGTAATGCAGTTTAAATTGGTTCTATGGTTGACTATCTAACCTATGGCGTATTTGTTTCAAAGTTGCCAACTAACAAATGGAGCGCAAATAACAAATGGAGCACAACTAATAAATGAAGTTTTTAGTGTTTTATGTCATATAACCTAAGCAATATTTGTTAAACATTCTTAATAGCTATCCACATTCGTAGCATATTTGCAACTGGTATTTGTAAAATAAAATACACTTTGTTGCAGAAAAATATATGCACTCATAAGAGATTGAACTACAGCCGCGAAACACAGCATATAGGTATCGTTTGAGGAGATATGCAAATGATTAGAATTTGGAAGCAGAAAAAAAAATGGTTTATTAAGAAATGATGGTAAAACAAGATGACATTTTAGTAAGTGGTGGATCATCCCGTGGCATCTATACAAGCCGATATTCGGTGCGGAATAGTGTAAATTAAGTTGATTATGTCCATCTGCGGAAGATTCTGTCACAAATGTTGCAACTGGTCAATTAATTCAGTGACATTCGAAGTAGACTACAATTGCCTTCCCAGCATATCCCAGACATATTATATTGTAGATGAGTGTGGGAACCTAGATGATCATGGGAGGGCATCAAATCCTTGAAGACAATGCTGGAAAAGTCGTTCAGTATGTAGTCGAGCGTTCTCTTATTGCTAAAGGAAACCCGGGCGTCTTGACAGCATAGGCAAAATAATTGTCTTCAGAATATAGTCGACTTACACGCGAGCCGTCAGAATGGTTTGTAACACAAATAGGGGAGATCGGCTGTCTCACGAGATGGCTCCTACTTACTGTTACATAACTTGTGTTAGCCTTGTATCGCTCGACAATAAATGCGGGATCGGAACGCTGGCCAAGTCTCCTCCACACACGTATGCGGCGATCATCAGAACTGGGAGAGAATCAGGATTCGTCGCTAAAGACAACATGCCACTAGTCGGACATTGACCGGGATGATCGAGCTCGCCACTAATCCATATGACTCTACCTATATTTAGGGGTCGATGGTAGACGTCTTAATGGACAACAACACCTAATACTACCTTCTGTCAATTGTCTCTGAATAGTTTCCCTTGATACAAGAGGCATGGAAGATGGCCTTAGAGTTGCTGATAGCAATGCCATTGTTGTGGGTAAGGCTCCTCTCCTGACTGCACGATCCTCTCGATATGTCTCGGACGTCCTGAGCCTCTGTGACGGTTACATGTGCATTCTTTGATCTACTGTTGCCAATACCCAGCAGCTAACATATCGCTCCGATCATGATGGCGACCACAATGGTTGTTTTAAATGCGTTGTTCTCAGTTTGAGCATTTTCACAACTCTTAAAATGACATTTGCATACCAATTTTTGCTGTTGCAGCTCATTCTTTTATTTACTTATATAGATTTTTGGCAACATAATGTATATCGCTCATCATTTTTCATTTCACTGCTGCTGCCTAATAAACATTTTACAAGTATCAGTTGTTTTTGTATAACTATAAGACATTATGGAAAAGTGAGTATAGTGTTGAAATAACAAACTAAAGTGGCTCAGATATTACTGAATTATTGGATCGGATTGGTGTATGTATCTCTATAGACATTTTTTGACATTCTGTGTGTTTTCAGCTTCGCACATTTAAATTCTACACCTGAAGCTGATGGAATTCTGCCAATTTAAATGCGTTATCGTAACGAAAATCTAGTAATAATAGTGTTTACATTTTTTGCCCCGAGATAACCATTCTTTGTCAGTATTTCCTTAAACATGTCAAACTCTCATTAAATGCATTATCACCAACATTGTTGGTGTATTCCAATTTAAACTTATAATCAGAAGTCACAATTGTAACCGTATGGTACTGGATGTTGACAACGCGATTCCATTTTAAAAACTATACTATATAGTCTACTATATACGGAAAATACTCATTTTATGTATGATAATAAAGTTATCTTAGTCTGATGGAATAAAATAGCATTATACCTTTCATTTAGTGTTTGGTTTCTATGATACGTATGATTCAAAACAATTTATATACTAAATTTTTGTGATGAAAGCAAGGGTTTTGCAAACACTGTGAAAAGTAGGTTTGAAGATTAGAAGTCTACAGATAGTCAAATTCTATGTCTAAAAATAGTCAAATAGTAGGTCTGAAGTTAGCCAAATCTTACTTCCAAAGATAGTAAAATTACAATAGACCACAAAAGTTGATATGAAAATAATCCATACTTAAAAAAACAACAAAAACATTATAAATATTTTTCTACGTGTTTTTATCTATGATTAAAAACATTTAATCTAATTCTGTTTAGTGAAAAATGTACGAGTTTGTAAATACTGTAAAAATTAGAATTAAGAATTAAGAATAGTCTAAAGACTAAAATGCTCTATACCTGTAGATAGTCAAATCCTATATGTGAAGGTAATAAACAGACAATATTCCCCAAAAGATGATAGTAGCTAACAGTTTATATCTTAAAAATACATATTCATTAACAGTACAGTATCCTTAAAAGACGAATAAAATAATATACCTCAAGTCTTATTACTGCTTAAGAGATATATTCTATATTCTAATATTTAATATGACAATGCCTATAAATCAACTTGATGTAAACCCAGAATCCAAGTGTGTTCTGTGACAAATCATTTCCTGGAAGCAGTGGAAGAGGATTAAAATTATATTCAGATTTGCTCTAATGAACTGCCAGTTGTCACGAACTAAACATTTGATAGCAGTTTCACAGTTGAGTTCGGTGCATAATGTGGATAATGAGTTGGTGAAATTACAGTACAATGAAACCACGACTTAATTATAATAAAATTGGATCAATATCCAGTCTGGATAGTCACGATGCTTTAGAAATACGATGAACTGTAGGCTGAAGATACAATGAAGGGTACCATATTTCAACAAGCACTCGGAAATGTTCAAGCATTTAAGTCAAATGGAGTATTTGTAAGGAGTTCCGTTGACAGAAGTTGATTGTGAAACTTCGTTGAAATGTATTGTGGTACCTAAACGAATTAAGTTATGAAAGAATTTACGACAGAGTGAGTGCTGCATCACATGTATAAAGACAACAGGGGGGACGCTATTGTGTCATTCAATATTTTGAAGCATTCGAAGTAGTATGTTACATTTATGGTTTGTTGTTTAATTCAGTTTTATACTTTTGATATACGGGCTTTCCGGGAAAGTCTTTAAATACTCAAATAATTTCATTGGGAAATGTGTGTTCCTTAATTGTGCACGTTAGGTCTATTTATATAAAATATACCATGATCGATTGAATAAAAGCAATTGTGGAACCCGTGGCAAAGAATTAAAATAGTTAGTATAACGAACTCGGCAACAAAGCTTGATAGAACAAAAAATCTCTTGGCGATATTGCGCCAAATTTATCACCACAATTTTATCAATTCCACCAAATTTTTGCTAAATTTGTCACCAGCCGTGACAGATAAACGGCCACAGGTAAAGACTGTACATGTAGCATCCGAGTAGCATAAGGGTCACACTGAAATTTTTGAGACAGGGACAGACGATATGCGCTAGAAAAGAAAAATCTTGGTCGGATATTTAAATTTGAAATCTTTTATGTCCGCAGACGATAATTTGTGGCAACAATTACAATTCAGCTGCCATAGAATTAATTTTGAATAAAAAGAAAATGGAATTGACGCAAGAGCATTATCGAGCTATGATTTTCCATGAATTTAAAGTAGAGCTAAATCAAGAAGAATGTCTTCAACTACAATTAGCATATAGAAATGTTGCTCCTTATCGTGCCACTGTATTCAGATGGTTTATAGAGTTTAGAAGAGGTCGAAATTATCTCCTGGATGAAAAACACACAGGAAGACCTTTGCCAGCTGTAGTCCTAGAAAATATGTCGACAATTCGAAAAATGTTAATCGATGACAATCACTGAACCTACCAAATGATACACAAGGATCTTAACTTTGAATCCACAGCTAAACATAAAATTATTCATAAAGAACTGTGAAAATATTAGTTTGTCGTTAGGTCTCCCATAATTTAACAAAACACCAAAAAGCGGAGCGTGTCAGAATCAGGAAAGAAACCCTAAAATTACTTAATGATGGTGGACGTAGTATTATTTCTAAAATCATAAATGGTGATGAAATGCACGTACCGTTTTTTGAAGTTCCAACACGTCAAGAAAGTAAAGTATAGGTCTTTGAAGATGATCCCAAACCAACAAGGTGCAAATACAACGAGCAATCAAAAATGTAATGTATACCTTGTTTCTCATTAGTACAGGTCTGGTCAAAGACATAAATCTAGAGGGACAGAAGACAGTTACAGCTAACTGGCACACCAATAAGTGTCTTCCAGAACTTCTTCAGGAAGTGAATGTTAGGGGACTCATGTTTCACCATGACAATGCATCTCCTCTTTCAGCAAGAATGACAGACGAATTTCTTGAACAAAAAATCATCAAAGTGTTAGAACATCTACCCTGTTTTCCTGATCTTGCTATGTCTGACTTTTGGCTATTTTTTTAATCTAAAAACAATTACGTGGGCGTCGTTTTCATTCCAAAGATGAGATTGATGAGGCTATAAAAGCATATTTTTCATCAATTCCAAGAAATGGATCGCTTGAAGCATTTAATTTTTGGAAAATGCGTCTAGAAAAGTGTATTGTTGTTGGAGGGGAGTACTTGGAACATTCCTAAGAGTTGGTAAGTTTAACTTGTACCGCTAGCCGAATCTCAAAATTTCAGTGTGACACTCATACTTATTATATGCACGTAATAAGGATATATATTCACGTTATTATAAACACCCATAATTATAAGTAGTAGTAATAAGTATTTCTTCCTAGTTGTAGTACAAAGTATAAAATATAGAGGCACGCATAAATTGTACGGTAAAATAAATTCGAATTAAATAAATTCGAAATGATGCAAATTGAATTATAACTTGCATTGCATTGATAGTTTTATTCTGTAAAATTACCAGTTTAAATAATTATATTCGTGTCCAAAATTATCTTTACATGCACAAGAACACTGATTGCCCAACCTCAACAACTGTTCAATATATTCAATATAATTGAATGAATTTTTTGTGGTGATACACAGTATAACACATAAATACAAACTAAAAAATTAATGAGAACATGCGATACAAAATTAACTATGGGGAAATTTATCATTTCCATCAATATCTGCCCAGAATGTAATCGGCCCTCAGCATGCCACTTCAGAAACTCTTTCCAAATGATACTTCTGATCCATAAAAAACTGATTTAAATCGATAAACACCAAAATCAAATCCTGAGTTGCAGAAAAACGTTCCTAGGGATACATACTTCGTGCACAGCGCTTGTGTCGCTTATTTACACTTTATAAAACAAGAATGGTTTATGGCTTCTTCGGGCTCTCTCTACACTCTCCGTCTACCGTCGGTACAAAGCAAGGTGTAAAGTAATTCTACCAACCATATAATCTTAATCCAATAATCGTGCATCCAGTGACACCATTCCCGGCACCACTATAAATGCATTTTCAGGTGTTTCATTGAAATGAGAAATTTTCGAAAAGGCATGAGACTGGCTACAGCTATTTGCTACAACTTCCGAGCATCGTTCGGGTCGAGATCGGTTGGGACTATGCATCATTGAAGTCTTCTGTCAGTTGCTGTACGGTAGATCTCCTTGTTTGACGGACAAGCCGTCTGAGATGCCACAGATCACAGGCTTGATTGCTGGTTTTCAGTCCACAGTTCCGCCTTTTAGACAATGCCTGGGGATTCTGTTTTCAAATTTTATACACTTTAGATAACTTAACTTTCGAAAAATTAATGAGTTATTCTGTTCTGGAAATCGTGGCTTACGCAAACGGGCTCTCACAAAAACCCTTTTTCAAACGGAGACAAATCTCTCGTTTTTCACATTTTGCTCCAATTCCTACGGAGCACACACCGACAGCATTTTTATTGCGGTGTTGCCATCAGGTGTACCTTCCATGACCAATGTAATTTGCATACATCCGCCTATGAGTTACATCTGCATACATCCGCCTATGCGTTACATCTGCATACATTTTCCCAGGTTTCTAATTCACAAACCGGTGTGTATAGAAGAAAAAACAATCAGATGATTAGCGCCTCAGGAGTGATTAACGATTAAACTTTTATTAATTTCTCTATTTCAGAATTTCATTTTCAAGTAATGTTTTAAGGCAAGTTAAACTGTGCCGGTATGAGTATACCATTTTATAGAATAGATAAAACTTTTATGTATAAAATTTGCTAATCGTAGGTTCATTTTTGAGGATCTACATTACATAGATTAGATCCTGACTTCATTCTATTGCCAATAGCAAGTTATATATTCCCGCACGTGGGCTGATTCAAGAGAAATAGTTCTTCATAAATGTTATTTATTTCTACCATTTTCTCTACATGTGCGACGATTTGAATCAATAACTTTATAGATAAAGTTAGAGAAAAAGAGATAAAACTCCTATTAATGAAAAACTTGAAAATGTCATTATGCTTTAATAATTATAAATAGGTGTCGTTGGCGTTAGCAAAGTGCTCTTTATTTTTATTTCATGTAACAGAAAGGCATAGTATCTAGAATATGTATTTTTGATTATTTTTAAATCAATGTTTCCTAATAATGAGTATAATTAATCAATATATTTTTATAGTTGTAGGCTAGGGCATAAAATATAGGGAGATAAAAATAAATTGAACGGTAAAATAATTGGGAATACGTACGAATATTCTTCATTGTTTCAGTTCTAATTTGTATTGCACTGAAAATTTATTTCTACAAAATTGACAGTTTAAGTAAATATTTTTGACCTTTCGATCTTACATAACAATAGCCTTACATAACATAACGATAGCAATTTAGGCCTTACATAACAATGCAGGAGCACATTACAGCGCCTATGCAACGCTATTATTACAGTCTTAAAGTCTTATTACAGCGCCATCTGCATTGTTGTCTTAAGATATTGGCGTGTTCTCTATATGAAATTTTAACTGTTGTTCATTTCTATGCTGTTGTTTGTTATTTTGTGTTTGATTTCAGCATCAATGCCATACATTTGAGACATTCGATTATCGTTCTTTTCAGAATTTTCAGCAAATTCAATAATTTTTCTTTGCGTAAGATAGTTTCAAAAAATTTGAAAGGAAATATTTTCCTGCGGCATTTTACCTCTTTCACGTTTGTTTTCAACTACGATACAGCAACACCGCTTCTGGATGTTTGGCATATTCCTTGAGGAAGCACGTTTATCTGTTTTTATATATTCTAGTAGCTGGTGAAATGTTTACTTTTTAAATTCTTTGTTTTAAATCTAAATATAAAATGTTTGAATCCGCACTTGACTTTCTTGTACATCCATATTATTTTTTAAGTATATTTCTATCATAATCTGTACTGGGAAATCAAAAGTCTCTTGTGGGCAATACATGAATTTTGCTACGTAATGCAATGACTTTACGTCTTTCAAAGCAAAATTACGTTGTACAATATTCACGCCATAATGTTTTTGATATTATTGGAATATATACAACTTAAATTAGGAAGAATTGTATAATTTTTAATGGGATAAGTAATAAAAACTATTTATAAAAGATAATTATATCACAATTTGAGAACGCAACGATTATAGTATGGATGCATTAATTAGCACTGTAGAATTCTCTTTATTCGGACCAAGTTTGATCAGGCTTAATCTGAAAAATTAAAATTCCTAATAATCCAGACACGTAATCGAAGAAATGCAAATTAATATTAATGCATAAATATTTTTTGCTGAAATTCATAAAATTACTCAATTAATTTTGTGTAATAAATTTCTGCATTTAATCAAGCTATTTTGAACATATTTTGAGATGATATTTTCGACACATCCACCATTTTTAGCGTTTATAACTAAAACCGGTTGCAAGTTCTTCAAGAATACTTTTAGCCAAATGTATAATTTGACAACTAACTTTTAGCATTATAACATTCATCCATTTTATTATTTTTTAATTAAAAAAAATTCTGAAACGAAAACAGAATCTCAAATTGAGGATCATTGTCGATACGATGAGCATCGATATCTATTGCATTTATACACATCATGAATTATTAGATGGTGTATAGATAGGGAGAAATGATGTATAGTAAGGTCTTGTATCGATAGTTAAATAGTACCCATCACTATCATAAACATAAAAAATAATCTATTGTGACCCACAGCCAACGGGCTTCAATCCCAAGATAAAATGGTTGGCCTAAAATATATCTCCATGTTCGACTGTCTATATAGAGATAGATGTCTTCTGCATGAAACGTTGAAATTTTTAAACCCTATACGAAAAAGCCCAAAAGCTGTAGCTGCAGAGGCGTACCTAATTGTATAGCTGTTGTAGAGGCATATTGTGTAGCAATCGCTATGAAATCTAATAATAAATTCATTTGTATAAAATTGAATAGAATGTATGAAATTGTTCTGTTATTAATGTAACTTGATCTCTTTATTGCTATCTAATTTTTAATATACATCATACCTACTAGAATAACAATATTTTCCCTAGTTCTTTATAGAATAATATTAAATACTTTATAGCAAAATACCGTCTTTTATCATAGTACCACTTGAGAAATGAACCTAAAGAATAAATTCTGCTTCAATTTTTTATATGAAAGGACTGTTTTGAAACGAGAAGCAACATTGGTTCCGCCGGATTTCAACTCACTATGCCCTCCAGGAGAATTGGAATTTTTGATCATGAAATCTGTCTCTTTTATGCTTGCAAAGGAAAGTTTCCAACATATTAAATTATATCATTTGCCATTTCTGAATTATTTTCTTGCTTTTTAATGTATCAATTATTTAATAATTTTAGGAATTTTGCACCATATATCTTAAATTTAAAACGAATAGTAATAAATATGTAGTGGTTTAGGTGACAGTGTGATTTGCATACAAAGGAGAGATAATTTATAAACTATTTTCTTTTTACTCTTTATAATAGAGTTTATTAAAGCTAAACCCGTTGCTTATTAGAACTAAATGAACTATTCTAGTTCAATAAAGATAAAAGAGCTCATATTATTGTGTTCTCACAATATTGTGTCACACAGACACACAGACAGACACACACACAGATGGCACGCTAAAAATAGTTTTTTCGTATTTTAGAAGTCTCGAAACGTGTGGATCCGTCGAAAACTCGAGTTGCGTTTTTCGACATGATTCCAATACTTTCCCTATACATTACCATGTATTGCAGGGAAATTAATAAAATCACGGATTATTGTACGGATTGGCCAAGGCTCTACCGTTGAGCTACTGGGACGTAATTTCAAGCTCTTATCATCGAAAAAGACTCTGTACGTTTAATGTTTTTAAACATCTTCATATGATGTTACTGACGAATTATTTTTATAGTAGCTAAGACAGGTGGAATAAATTACTTACACATATATTTCAAAGACCCTATTAATATTTAAAGACACTATAAGTAATTGAAGCATTGAATTATGCTGTATAATATCTACAGCATAATTAAATTGTATTTGTTTTACTTAATAAGTCGATTTTTAAAATTAAAATTTCTACTCAATTTTTCTTCATACAGGAATAAAGAAAAATCTTAATTTATATTTGAAAGTTAAACTGTTTCTATGATGAACATGAAATCAATGTGCGCATGGAAACAATATCGATTAAAACTGCCGTATTTGTTTATACAATGTGCTTAAGTCATCTTCACTGGAAAGACCGTATAATGTGAAGAATATAATCGTATAATAAATTGTAATTCGCTTACAATTGCAACTGGGTGTAGAGGCGCATTAATTTTTCTGAGCTGTAAAAATAGCTTTTTGTGCAATTTCTCTACAGCGAATTCGCACAAATGTGTTTTTAGATTTACAAAATTACACGTAAAACCGATATTTTGCACAAGAACTAAGCATTAGTTTATTGAAATGTGTATATCTGTTGTAAAGCGTGCAAAAGAACATTTCAGAAACAGCGAATAAATAAGACATTATAATTGCTGAGAGATAGTAATCAGTGATTTGATTGAAACTATGTAAAAACTATGACTTCAGATTTGGAGTAAAGATATGTAACTTTTTCTTTTGAGTCGTAAAGTTCTATTGTCTGAACATTTGCTCAGGAAGATTAAACTCCTACTCTCAGTGTAACATTTTAAAAGCCAACAATGACGCTTGCCAGTCTATTAATACATGTATTTTGCAATGTGTAATTTTATCAATTTTGGTCGCCATTGAACAATTTTGGAAAATTTTTAACTTTAGAATTTTGTCAATACTATTTATTTTATATCATGTACTATCCATACTATTAATTAAGTACTATTTACTATACGCGGTTTTTAATTAAGGGGGTATGGTACACAAATTGCTGAAATCTGCAGTTTTAAAGTTCTAGTTGTAAATTGTTGTATTCAGGTAGATTTTAAGTATAGTAAACAAAATGTGATATTCAAAATTTTAAAAATTAATTTTTTTTTAAATTAAAATTTCAAAAATTTGACAAGTTTTACTTTGATATAAGTTGAAAATTCTAAAATTTTAATTTGAACATTTTTTAACATAAAAATATACAAGAAATATATTGTCTTTACAGTTTTTGTTAATATGAATAAAAAATATTTAATAAAAAATAATGTAAAAAAACGTGATTTTACACCCCAAATATTGTTTTCGAAAATCATAATAAAAAAATAAACACATATTTCAGCAATTGCTGAAGACAAATTAAAGAAAATTATATATATATAACAATTGTTCCAAATTTCATTCATATCCGTGCACTAGAATTTGACTTATATCAAATTAGTGCAATGTTTAACATTTCAATATAATCGGTTCCATTTAACGTAGCAATATGAATTTGGTGCCTTTTGAATCAGAAAATTAAGAATTTTTTTTTTAAACAATGAAATAATTGAGACTTTTTGAAATTTTTTGGGTACCATATCCCCTTATAAGCACTATTTACTTTACGTATTTAAATATCTGTACTATTTACTATACGTATTTAAATATAAGCATTATTTATTCAAGTACTATTTACTATACGTATTTAACTATAGATAATATTTACTAAGTATTATTTACTATAGGAGCTACTAATTGTTTTACGTTATTTACTACTGCTGCTACTGATGCTTTTGTTTTACTTACTTTGCAGCAACTAATGTATTTTGCTATGTCTAATTTAATCAACGTCGGTGTCCCTCTTGGTCAATTTTGGAAATTGTCCGAGTTATACAGAATTCTTTAAAGACGGGTTTAAATATAGAATTTCGTCAACACTATTTATTTTATATTATTTACTATTCATGTTATTAATAGCTTATTACTATTTACTATACGTGTTACTAATTGTCTTACATTATTTACTACTGCTACTACTGATTGCTTTATTTTACTTATTTTTGCGTCAACTATAATATCTGTCACTGCTTCTTGACTTACAGTTATTTCCTTTTCTATATCAGATGCTTTTATTATTTTGACGGATCTTTCCTTCCTGCACAGAATCGTCTGATATCAAATTGTGAATAAATTTGATATTTTTATGGGACATTGTTTTCTTCATGGAGAAGTTTCGTCTTTTATCGTGATGCCACTCCAAGAATGCACCAAAAAATAAATATAATTTCATTTTTTATTTTACAAGATATGGTTTGTTTTGAAATGGAATGCTCAAAGCGACACACTGGATTCTCTCTCTATGTGCCTACAGGGGTATCGCATATCTTATGTGCATGCAAGTAAAGTATTTATAAATTATTAAATTATGCGTTTTCGCTTCTCAGAAAACTTTTTCTTGATTTTTGAGATATATAATTTAAATTTATGAATTTTATAGATTTTTATTCGGATTAGAACAGTATTTTCGAACTATTTTGCTTACAGGGTATTTTAAGTATCATCATGCGCTGGTCAGAGTGGGAGGAGGGTATTATTACTTTACATCATCTCAAAAATTTACAGGAAAGAAAATACCATTTATTCATCTAAAGTGAAGCAAACACCAGTGACAGATGTTTGTGCTGCTTTATATATGCATATATATGCATTAAATATGCATATGAAATATATTTTTCGATTCTCTATTGATTCATTCGATTTTGTGAGATTTCTAGTATGAAGTCTGGGTTTACCCGGCTATCGACACGATATGTACAGGAACAGGGTGGGCAACACAGTCGCTCAGGGTACACTAACGTGGCGGGACACAGCGGGCGGATATCGTGGGCTATATATTTGTCTACGTACGGTCCAATCAGTGTAATAATGATATAATATCTAGAAATAAAATTATTGTTAGTGTAAAATTAAATATTTAGGTTAATTTGGAGGATAACTGTACACCGTGTTGGATTGAGCACGCAATTATTCTGAATTTATAGATAATCTTCTTATAACCCTATGACATCTTGCTGGAAAAAATAGCATTAAACTGGAATAAAAAGAGAGAAATAAATTTTCAATTTAAATTTATTTACTTAAAAATATTACTGCTGGTATTGATCACAATTTTACCTTACTTTAATCATTTTAGTAAATAATTCTTCGTAAGTTGTTATATGTGCCATCAACAACTTTCTAAATAGTTCTTAAGAATTTACAGGTGTGATGACAATACATTATGAGATTGATTAAGCACCCGAACCTCTGACAGTCCGCATTTCAGATTCAACCAAATTATATTATTCCCATAATGAAAAAAAATCAGATTCAACCAACTTATATTATCCCCATAATTAAAAAAAATGATATGAAACGTGAAAATACCTTGGCACTTTATAATCTCCGCATTTGTCGTTTAGAAAATAATTTCCTACTTGCAGTAATTTTCGAAAGTTACGAATTTATTTCACACACATATACCAATATTAGAGCAAACTTGTTGCTAAGATATTTAGGAATTTCTGCACATCACACATCTTCTTGAGTCTATGTTCATTCATGGCAAATCTCAGCAAAAGTTATTATTATAGGCAATCTTTAGAGTAAGTGGTGATACTTGTAATTTTAGAGAGAATATCAATTTGAAGTTCATTTGTCGCTCTCACGCTGCATTGCTTCCCGCCTGGGCGTTGACTCGGAGTCTTAAAGCGCTTTTTTGCAGCTCCTTTGCTGAAATTCTAGCTCTATATAAATCTTTTTCTAGCTCTACATAAATCTTCTAGCTCAATATAAATCCAATAACAAATTTTAGGATCAATCTAATATTAATAAAGAGACACACCGTACTTTGTTATTTTTGGCTAACTTTTAAGTTTATTCCCTTGAGCTCAGTATTTATCATTGCAAAGTACCTATTTTATTCCTAAAAGTTTATCTTTTGGCCTTATTATGCATATCAATGCGTGAGACCAGGAAGCACCATATGCAGTTTTTGCTGTTTATGACGAAACAAAGCGCAGACTTTTAGTCACCGATTTATGATAGTCCTGGCCAGGTAAGTTATGATCCAAATTAATACACATCACATAAATTGTAGGTAGGGTCGGGGCACAATTTTCTAGGGCCAACACTTAAACCAAGCTTAATTGGAAACTGAAGGAGCTAATAATGAAAAGATAGACATCGCATTGAGGAACATCCAATGACAGTAAGGAGGGCATAGATGGACCACAGGACAAATGATGCGGATGCAAGGAGAAAAGTCGACTAATAAAATTAAATGATTATTCAATAGTTGAAGAAAGATAGTCTTGGTTTCAAGCAGTGTTATTCAGAGAGTCGTTATTCATTTGAGTATTGATGATGATATAGAAAAAGACGAAGTCTTACTTCAAATGTTAGAAAAAGAATCAGAATAGGTGATAATCATACTGAGATGCAGACCCGAAATACAGTGCTATGTGCCAGTCTTTATGCATGTTAGATCAATTTTTGATCTTTGGAGAAAGATTCCAAAAATCTGGCTTCATATGGTGTTTTTCTCCTCCTTAAGCGTCTGTTACTAAATTCATGTAATATTAATCATAATAATATAGAGGTATGAATAAATTATAATTTATTTTAACGGTCAAAATGTGTATGTTAATGTGTAGTGTTTTGATTAATTATTATGTTAAGGAACTGAACTCGTGCAAAGAAGCAATGGTGGGTTTTGTGACCATGATAGCAATGTACAAATGTTACGATTAACGACTACTTTAATTAAGATAAATGATTTAATCCACAGAATTCAATTTGAAAAAAAAACTAATTTAATGTTTTTCACCACACAATTCATTTACTAAAAGTATGTCATCACAGTCAGTACTACAATTTGGATAATCGTGGCGTTTGCCATTAGTAATAACTTGCCCGAGTAGGTGGTGGACTCAGGGCAAATTTAGCCAGCTATTTAAAAATACAGCAGCTACCTCATAAATTGTTTCTAACTCGCGTTTTTTTCAATTTCTTGCATTAAATAAACACTAATGTTTGAACGCTTTCAGTTTGAGAAAATGTTTATGGTTGCAGGAATATGAAAGCGCCAAAACGCCTCTTTATCATCTGCATAGAATATAATGCCCCCATATGGCTCTTACTCTCTTGGAATATACCGTCACATATATATTAGAAATTAAATCCTAAATGCGGTATCATCCAGGAACCGTCTCTTGAATGAAGTATTGTCCAGGTTGGGAACCCATAAATTAGATTAAATACTCGTATTTAAAACATAAAGTAAATACTAGAGATTAATTTCTGTAATCAAGCATTTGCAATACACATACTATTGCTATAGGTTATATGGTTGCCAAAGTTAAAGAAACATACTTGTATAAACTTTTTTTCCCTAACTACTATTTACTTTATATTTTTACTCCTATGCTACTATTTGTTTTATATATATTTTTACCATTGAACGAAATTTTCCGTCTTATTTTGATGGCTCTTCCTTTATGCTTCAATAGAATATTGTTTTCTTTATCCCACCTTATCGTGACGCTACTTCAGATATCCATTGAAAAATAAATTTAACTTCAAAATTTTATTCCATACGGAAAGGTGTATTTTGAAACGAGATACAGCAACACCATCGCCGGAATCTGTCTTGTTATACCCCTCAGGGCAGTACCAGTTTTTGTTTATGATGTCAGTTTCTATTGTGCGTGCGAACAAAATATTTCTATCTTATTAAATTATGTGTTTTCACTTCTCTTGGTGCATTTTATTGTTTCTTGATAAAACTATTTACATTTACGAATTCCAAGTTATTTGAACTTTAAATGTTGCCATAAAATATAGAAAATCCTTGTGTTATACATTTTAAAAGGTGTAATATATATATATATATATATATATATATATATATATATATATATATATATATATATATATATATATATATATATATATATATATATATATATATATATATATATATATATATATATATATATATATATATATATATATATATATATATATATATATATATATATATGCATCCTTAACCAGTGTTGTTTATAATCATATGTGCGCAATCCAGAAAACCCTAGATTGAGTCTTGTATCCGGATGAAAAAGTTTTACAAACATAAACATGTCTAATATTGAGGTTGAAATTGCAATGGTGCTGGAGGTAGAAGAAATTGTCTTCCATGCGTTTTTTAAAGGAGAAATTATAAGACAATTGCAATGAGTCCTTTACATTGGTCGGTAGGATGTAGATGGTAGTATTCTGAACATAATTGCAGGTGGCCATGTAGTTTCTAATTCTTCTAATTGCAGGTGGATTGTAGTTTCTACATAATTTAGTTTTTAAGTTAAAAGAAGTATAAATTTTTATACGTTAATGATCAGGATTGTGATGAAAATATTTTGGTAATCTTTATATCAAAACGAAATGAATTATTCTATATATGTGTGAATGATAGAATTTATTAAAAAGCAATTATCTACAAATCATTTGAGATATATTATCAACATAGATATATTATCAACATACATCAGATAAATTCCTGACGAAATTTATGCTTTACTCCTGGCATACATTTCTTCATGGTTAGAAATTCAACGTTTAGAAATACCTATATTAAAAATCGCTTGTCTCATATCCTACAGTTCTTGATTTTCGAATCGAACATTAGTGAAATGAATAAAGTTTGTAAAGCACTGCAGCACAAATTCCCTTGTCCATAGAATAAAGAAGTACAAAATATATAAATTCTTACTCCCCATTGTCTTTTTTCCAAGTCAAAAAACATAAAATAAAAGAGTTGTGGTAAAGAAACTTGAAAAAAGAGCGATTTGAACTAAATCCGTTTACTGATATATCATAGAACTGATATATAAACGAGACAGACAAATTCATCAATGTTGACATATTTGTTAAAAGAATTCAGAATCCAAATACAAGGGAACAGAATTTGTCTTTTAGAGATTTGGTTGTCTTCCGGGTTAAGATAGTAAGGTGAATAATTTTTAGAATAAATGTATTTGCATTGGAACGAAATTCAGTTGAGAATTTTTTGTTGTAGGTAAAGAAAGAGTGAACTGTTCCAAAAATAATTATTATCTTTCCAGAACAAATTAACATAGAATACGTGCTTTGTATAATATTACTACTTATATTTCAGTAACATCTTTCAGTGACTTGTTATTTACCTTATTTACCTTATTTATCTAATGTTATATACCTAACCAGACTGTTATTTACCTATCCAGTGACTTGTTATGTACCTTAGTTAAAATGACTTCACTGTAAGTATCATACAGATATATTTTATATACATAGATAAGTATGTATGTAAAAAAATCTAATTTTCATAATATGTAACTTTAAGTAAATACTGTTGTACACCGGGTGCTATATTTCCATACCGATTACATAATGGAAGTTAATAACGTATCCAGAACATGAACCATTGTTTATGTTCTTTTTAATTCTACAACGGATAACATTAGATCAAGACTGCAGGAAGGTCGTGTATATCTAAAACATACAAAATCCAGATGTACCACTTCAGGATCCGATATGATAGATTAATTTCTACTGGTAGGGACGACCTGGGATTTACTCCCATAGTCTGTCATGGAGGTCGCATATGATATCGTGAGGTCTGGTACAGTGTTGCATTTAGTACATAATATACTGGATACGACGGTGTAATTACACTTCCTACCAGATAATTCGATGGAAAGTCATACTGAGATAGACAGCCCCGTCTGAACTAAATTATTTAGCGCATTATCATTATTATAATTACTTTGGAAAAATCGCTAGAAAGCCCTAAAACACCGGCAAGGTTGTGGTAATGATACTTGACAAACTTCCTTTGCCAATTTATCAGCGACGCCATTGCCTTTAACAATATGTAACGTACCTGTGCTTTACGATGTTGGGACAACAACAGCAGTTTTGTAATAATACAAATGAACCTTTTTATTTCTATAGGATGAATAGATAGATTTTAGATTCAACTAAAATAATTTTAAAAAGTAGAGGATATCAGATTTTTTTTCCATAAAAATTCCGGTTTTTAACATTTATTAAATATCTTAATATATAGTTAATTAAATATCTTAATATTATAGTTAATATTTTTAACATTTTATTAAACTTTAGAACGGTGGTATCCAACCGAGGGTTTTCATCATTTTTCTAACTTTAGCTCGAAATATATATATATATATATATATTAGTAAACAGAAAATATTTACTAGAAAAATTATTATTAATATCTATTTATTATTGAAACACGCTCTTATATAGATTTTGAGTAACGGTTTTGTCAAATTGGTGAAGATTGAAAATATTGCAATGCTTATATCCCAAAAACTAAAAGAGCTGTTTTTAAGCAATGAGCAAGAATGTATAGCGCTTTAAAAACCTTACATGTGTATGTAATTGGAGTTTGGATCAAGTTATATTATTTCGAAAAACTATCCGCTTCTATTTTTTTATTTTTTATATTTTCACTCGGAGTATCTTCGAAACTAACACTCACTCACACACACACACACACACATATATATATATATATACAGGGTAGCCATAATTAAAGTAGAGATGTTTAGAACTCGATAGTGCGAAAACTGTTAGGCCAAACTGAACCAAATTTGCAGTAAATACTATTTAGACCATGGGGTTTTGATTTTTAAAATAAAATAAATAGTTCAAATGTTTCCCATCGGGGACCAAAGTGGCGCTGTAAGGTCCATTTTTGGAGTAAAATAGACATAAGAAGTACAGAAAGGTCCGTCGATGCTGAGAAGTATCTAACAATGCTGCTGAATTTATTCCGCAACTTCAACAACGAGGATGTCTTGAATCTCCGATATTTATGCAGATTGGATAACCCCCTCATATTGGATTACGCGTACAGGAAATCCCACGACAGCATTTTACACACAACCGAATAATTAATTAGTCTAGCGTTTCCTATGAAGTGGCCACCCCGTTTGCCTGATCTGACCCCTTGTGGATTTTGGTAGTGGGACCATGTAAAGCGCTTGGTATACTAAGGGAATGTGGATAATTTAGCCACTTTGAAGGACCGAATAACATTGCACGTCAAGCAAATCAATGGAGATCTGCAGCATTCTGCAATAGAGAATGCTGTTCAGAGAATGCACTTTTTGGAACAAGGATGACATATTGAATCATACATGTAAACGACGCCGATATAAAAATTAATGTCATACGTATGCAAATGTAAGATGCAAATGTAAATATAAAATCTACTAAATACGTGTAAAATGTAAATGTGATGTCCTTTTCAAAATGCATGTAAAATGGTAACCTTCTGTACTTCCTATGCCTCTTTTACTTCAAAAATGGACCTTACAGCGCCACTTTCGCCCGCGGTGGCACAAATCCGAACTACTTTTTTCTTTTAAAATTCCAAACTCCATTGGTCTAAATAGTATTTAATGCAAATTTGGTTGAGATTGGCCCAACAGTTTTCTCACTATCGGGCTCTAAACTCCTCCACTTTAATTATAGCCACCCTGTATATATGCACTCTAAGACAAAAAAAAACGAAGAACCCCTCAAAATAATCAGCTAGTAATAAAACTTCATTTGCAAACACCTTTCGACCGAATATGCAAATGATTAAAAATTCGCAGCCAATGAATGAATAGTCGGTACTACAGCGCATTGAACCTGAGCACCATGGTGGTATATATAAGGAGAGGACCTAGCTTTCAAGAACAAAACGTGCAGTGGATTTCGATTGCGTTTACGTACCTTGATTGTGTGGTGTACATTTTAGAAAAAAAGTTTAAGTTCACTGAATTTAATTAATTACATTGCGTTGTAACACGAAGTACCGCGTTAACCCACCGTATTAATCTTTAGTGCGAGTCCTGGAATGGAATATTTATTAACATAATACTACAATTAACTGCACCATTTTAACTTTAAAATAAAATCATTTATCTCAACTCGCACATCAGAGTATTTTGTACAGGTACAAACTCCAGGTGTGGTACTGCTAATTTTACTGTAGTTGATCTGTCATCTGCCGTTGACGTTTTGTATATCAGGGCATTGGACATTTCTGTGAAATCTCTAAGGAACACCCTGTTTTCAAAACTTGCGGAGTACTTCTCCACTGCATCTGTCTATGAAAAATTGCCGTCGAAGTCATCGTGAAATCTGTCATAGAAGTAGTTTTGAATATCACCTAGCACTGCCGCCTCTTTTGCCTGCGGTCTGTAACGCCTCTTGCCGCTCTGATTGGCCGACCATAGGGTAATGTGATCAGACATCTTACATAATTGGTCAACGTTTTTAACCATTCTCGTGGCTATATGTAACCTTTTAGGTTTCGGGCCTAATTGACCTCTCGGGTCAAAGTGTTGTAAAAACTGCCGTCGTTACGTCCGCTGCTATTATCCAAAATTACAGCCTTAATAAATAAAGAACATGAAACTGTCTCACCAAATTTTTCTCAAATTTGGTCTTATGGATTGTAGCAATACCTCGCCGGCAAATTCGTGACCACTACGAGCATATGAAGGAGTTTGAAAGAGGGCGTGCGGTTGGATTGCATGAGGCTTGAGGGGCACACAGACGAATCACTCGGCATTTGGGTAGGAGCGATGCAGCAATTAGATGCCGCTGGGAGGAATGGGGCCGAAATGACAGATTTCTGTGGGCAATGGACGGCCTAGAGCGATGATATAACGGGGAGATAGAGCAATTGTCAGAGCAGCTGTGGCAGCACGAAATTCGTCGTTATCAACCATCCAGCCTGTGACATATACGGAAGTAACCACCCGGACCATTAATAAAAGACAACGGGAGCGGAATCTATACTCGCGATGCTCATTACGCCGCCTACCACTGATCAGTATGCACCGTCAACAGCGATTGCAATGGTGCGGGCCCCGATCAACGTGGGATTATTCGGATTGGGAACGAAATGTCTTCAGCGATGAGTCCCGAAGAAGGCGCAAACGTGTTTGGAGACAGCCCGGACATCGTCAGGATCCTTCTCTTATTGTCACACGCTACACGGCTCGACAAGAGGGAGTTATGGTCTATGGTGCCGTTTCGTTTGATAGCCGGACCCCTTTGATAGTCCTCTGTGGCACCATCACAGCACAGAATGTTGGCACCATCCATTGCCAACATTCTATGATCCTTTGTATTGTCATCCCTTTCGCAATATCCCGGTCTATATTTTCAGCAAGATAATTCCAGACCACTCTTGGCACGCCTCTCTACTGATTTTCTGCGTGCTTACGACACACTTCCTAGGCCAGCCAGTTCAGTTCCCCAGATCTCTCGCCTGTTGAGAACATTTGGGCTAAGATGGGGAGTCGCTTACGACCTTCCCAAAATGTATACGAATTAGCTCGTCAATTGAAGGCCATTTGGAACGACATCCCTCAGAACACCATCCGGAAACTTTATGCATTAGGGACACGTCGGGTAACAGCTTGTATCAAGGCCAGAGGTGGACCAACGCCATATTGACTTGCTCACTTTGGGTAGATCTGCCAGTTGAATAAATCATCCAATTGTTCTGAAATTCTAACCATGTCTTTTTCTGCACATCCATATTACACGAACCAAATTCTGTTTTATTTGGATAATTTTTTCTTGGTGCGTCGATTTTTTTTATAGAGTGTATATAAAGTAGGCGACAAAATATATTTGAGGAAATTCAGTTTCTTAATCTATATTTATTTTCTGAAAATGATAGTTTTGTTTTCTAGTAACCGCCATCTCAAGTTGAAGAAGTATGAAAATTTTGCGTTTTTAAAGTCTGTAATACTTATGGCTGAAAAACTTAAACCGATGCTTATAAACTATAAATAATAATGTGTAGCTTTTCGAAAGTTCTATAATTGTATAAGATTTTGGATCGAGTTTTTTTTTTCATTGCAAAAGTTGAGTTTTATTTTACAAAATTTTATTCACACAAAAACATTTCGGCTCCATCGGACTGGTACCACCGCCGATTTATTAAATCTGGTGATTGTCAATGTTTTGTCAGCAGATTTAAATATGAAACTGTAATAGACGTGTTGAAAAATAAATACAAAGTTCGATATTAATTAATGTTGTGAAATACCTTAGGGCGCGTGCTGAGAAGTAAATTATAAAATACTTGTAAAATGGATTAAGTGGAAGTATATAACGTAATTTACATCATATTGCTATGAATACCGAACAACAAATCAATGCTATAATTTGATATTTTTGGCTAATTTCGCGAAATATGAACTGAGAGACTTTAGACTTTCTGGAAGCTTTTCAAAACTTTGTGCCAGTAGATTAGCTAAAAACTTCATGAGGAATATACCTTTTTTTAGTAAAAGTGCCTTGTTTTAGAGTAAAAATGTCGGCCGAACTCAATAGATATCCTAATATGTCTTTTTTCTGATTGTATACATTCTTTAAGTTGTACTATAAAACAGTTCTCCTAGAAAAGTGCTTGAAGTGTAAATATTAGATCTGCCTTATTTGCGCTATAGACTAGTAAAGTACTTCATCGTCGATAACTTTTTCGAAACTCGATTTTTCGACGGGTATGGACGTTTCGGGTACTTTAGAATTGGATACAATCTATTTTAGCGTGACTTGTATGTATATGTGATGTGTGTGATGTGTGTCTATCTGTGTGTCTACTTGTGTATCTGTGTTTGGATTCCCTGTATGTACTTTAGCTGAAAAACTGATTGACCACATTTCACAAAAACCAATAGAAAAGTTACTCGCGCATTACTATAACGTAATTTTTCAAATCGAAGAGAATAAGGCTAATAACCACTAGGACTAACCCTTCTCGATATATATGTGTCTTCGCATTTTTTCCACCTTGCTTTAGAAAAAAAGTTCAGTATCAAAATGAAAACAAAGTTTTAATTACAATGGTAGATTCACTGTAATTTCAAATAATCATCCGTGTTATTTTGTGCAATTAAACTTAATTTCATGAATTACGAAAGAATTAAGAGGGAAGATGAATTTGAGAAAGTCATATGCAGCCCACATGATATTTTAACATTGGCGGAAAAGAAAAATATACAGTTTAATATGTTTTACAGTTGAATAAAAGCAAATTATTTCTTTTAAATGTGCATTTTTTCACGACCGTTTTCAAACTTATGATCTGTCTCATTTTCACTTAGACTGATAGATACAAAGATTTATTAAGCATTTACTTTAACCAATACTAAAACTGAAATGGACATAGCCATTAGTTAGATAAAAATAATAATGCTGACAAATGCATTGTATATAAATTATGAGAATTGTTCAAAGGACAATGGAATTGTCTTCAAAGTAATATTTCTAATTCGTTTTATTACTTTATCATTATGAAGCAATGAAGAAATATTTCCCGTATATGTGTTTTATACTTTCACGGTTTTATTTTTATAAAAATATCGCTGCGTTGATTTGTCATTGTATTTAATTCTATTCCATAAGATTACATATATATATATATACGCGCATGGACATCTTTCCAAAAGTATTCAAAATGGATTAATGAGGTCTCAAAATGTGTTTGTCGAAAAGTTACAGAAATATTTTCTTTTCTCTTGTCAATAACTTCAGAAATTAAAAATAAAAACACTTCATTATTCTTATGGATGTTTCATGTACATTTCGAGCACAGCTATTTTTCAGTGCTAAGTTATCTCAACTGCTATTATACTGTTAAAATTTAAAATAATTTGTATTCATAAACGAAATTATTTTCTTTTCTGAATCTTACAGACAGCTAATTACTAAAGAATGATCCGTTTTGCTACTTTCTTTCACAGTTATTGTATACTACTTAATTAAATTTCAAACTGATCATATTGAATATTATTCAGGTAACATAGTGCTTGTAAAGAAATAATTTTCTTAACACTGTTCTTATGCAGTACAAAAGAGCAAAATATTAAATTGCCTAAAGGATAATTCAAAAATAATTGCTAAGAAAATAATTCATGGGTTGTTGTTCTTTAATAAAGGCAAAAAGTTCTTTGTAACACCGATTCAATTAATTACTTTAAAGTCAATACCTTTGAAAATTAATTGAAATTTTCGGTTTTTCTACCTTTGTTGTTCTGTTCCCAAACATCGAAACTAATTTAATTAAACTTGGGTATCTATCTTTATTTTAATATTATATGAATTTAAATGAAGCATAAATTCATTATAAAAACAAAAAGCATATTCTTAATATATTATTTAACATGTGTCTAATATTTTAATATCAACATGGAATATTCTATTTTTAACCCCATATTACATTAACACAAATTGTCATAGTACTAATAAATTTTCATCTTTCGAATCACTAATATAGTTGGCTGAAAATATTGGATGCAAATTTCTTAATAGTGGTATTAGGTAAAGTTTGTGTATAAATATTTGTAATTTAAATTTATTTTAGAAAATATTTTCTCATCTTTATATTTTTTGTTCGTCAAATATTACTGCCATGCTATAAATTTAATAAGCTTCAACACTGTTAACCATACGTGTTTTATACTTCAACATGGTTAACGTATTTTTATACTTTATGGTTAAAATATTTTTATACTACAGCACTCTCAGATGTTTTTTTATACTTCATGGTTAAAGTATTTTTTACTTCAACACTCTTAAAGTTTATTTATACTTCAACATGGATAAAGCATTTTAATATTTCAAAATTCTTAAAGCTTTTTTGTACTTCAACATGGTTAAAGTATTTTTATACTTCAACACTCTTAAAGGATTGTTATACTTCAATAATGTTAAAGGCTGCTGATTTTAAGCACATTAGTCATGTCAATGAATTTTTCTCTCTAATCTTAGAATTGAATTTTGAAGTATTTATATACATATATTGGAACTAACCATATCATATATGGATTTCAATTAAAATAGGAATGCATCATAATTAAGACAACAAAAAAATAAATTAATAAACAAATAAACTTTGTTTTGCCCCACAATGGGTACAAAACCATTTTATAAATGAATTTAGAACAGTAGAGTAAGGAACTGCAAAATTCGCGTTTTGATGTTGTTGTTGTTACTTATGATCTCCTGTTCGGAACATAGACGAATCAGGACCAGTGACGCAGGAAATTTTGATGCTCTAAGTCCTCTGGACGAGCCGGACGGCCTGGGGCTTTCACATAAGACGAGAGCCCGGCCGTCCAACTGGTTGCTCATATCCTCAGGATGAGTCGGACGGTCTGGGTCTTCAACACAAGACGAGCGCCACCTGGGAACACCGCGTGCTTTTGGCACATTTCAGGCGCGGTGACCCGGTGGTTTGCGCGCTGGATTTGCAGGCTGCCACAACTGCCGCCGTGTTCATGCGTAGTATAATCACGTTAAACATGTGGGTCCGTAAGTCCTTCCGAGAGGTTGGTGGTAGGGGAAGGAGGGCACGGTCCCTCTAGATGCCTCCCCTACTGGGTTCCGATCTAAATTGGGTGGCACTTCCCGGCCGTCCAAACGGTTACCTTACACCTTTTTGGTAGGTCGGACGGTCTGGGTCTCAACAACAACAACACAAGAAGAGAGAGAACAAAGTTTATTACAATACGAAAGCATCACTGACGAATGTCGGAGGGATGTAGCTTCACATTTTGATGAGGACCCGGTAGGCGAAAGCCTGACTTTTAAACCTCGAGAAACATCCATGCCTTACTCGGGATTCGAACCCGAGCCCCTATGACAGCAGTCGAAGACGCTATCCATTTCACCACCGGGGCGGCTAAAATAGCGTTTTAGTCGGGTCTGACGAATCCACAGCCTCCAGCAAAAGTGGCAACAGGCTAACATAAAGTCAATATTCAGTGGCAGATCAAAAGCCCTAACAAAATCGTCCAAAAAAAACTAGTTGAAATACAAGTGGCAGAAAAATAGACAATAGATCAGCAAACCAATCAAAATTGCAACAGAAATAACTTAAGTATTTCTTAAAACTATATTCATAGTCCAGTGATTTTATGAAAGTTGGGAAAGAATTACATAAACTTGAGCCAGTAGTATTTACGTTTAGGTATAAAATCATACATAGGTCTTGACATATTTATTTTTCTCTTTATCTAAAGTAAAAACAAATCATCAGAAATAATCATGTTCAAAACGTCCAAAAATATGATGTAGGCAACACATGACATTCCCTGTGTAATGTAATCACTTTACTTATTTCACAGCTCAAACAATGGTATACAAGATCCATAGGACAAGGTATTGAAATTGGGCGCTTTTGGCAATTTCCAAATATAATGGCCTGGTTATATTCATATGCAAAATCTTCATCAAAATACAATTCACATTTAATTAATATTAAGTGAACTAAATGATTTTTCGCGAATTATTTCGCATTAAGGTATAAAACTAGTACATACATTATTTTCTCTCATTAATGGAATGGGCTAGATTCAAGATATTGATGGTTACAGATTAGTTGCACAATGTCGCATGCGGTAAATAAGCATATTGGAGGACAATTAATATTTTTTTATTTTATGTAATAATTTGGATACATTTATTTGAAAAATATGCAATATAACGGGAATGGTTCCAGCTACAGTTCTAAACTCATTGTCATTTGTTTTATAATAAAATCTAATAAAAATTGTATAGGAAATGGTTATTTTTATTACATGTACTGATGCTTTTGCGACTTTTTTTCAAAATTTCATTCGGAATTTGCGTAGAATCTAACAAAACACTTTGTACCAACCGCCCCCAAATCTATGCTATCCAACAATTCATTTGATCAGTTCAAATTGGTTTAAATCCTATACATTTGATATTTTTACAGCCAATTTTATATCTTAGACAACTGATTGGTTTTTAAAAGATCTTTTAGTGATCAAGTAACAATTTTCTAATTTGGACTTTCTTCATAGAGTGACCATATAAAAAGTTAAACATTTGTACTGTTTTACTAAAACGTGTCATACGACCAAAACAGTCGTAGTATGAAAGTTTATCTTATTTAAAACGTTTCTTAAATTAGAACCGAGGTTCTGCAACCAATCGTTCAAAATATATTTGGCCGTGCAATATTTCTGTAACATCCTGTATATCCCTATTTAATCAGCTGAAAACTTTTGCATTTTGTGAAAGTTTCAGTTGAATCTCTTATACCTCTCTTCTACAATTTTCTCAATTTTTAAATAGTCACGAAAACTGTCAGATCTTATCTGTTTTTCGAACTTATACGTATCTTCTTTGCTGTTGAACTTGAGTCCACCACTTCTTTCTCAGTATCTAAATAAAAAAAAAGTCAGTTACACGATATATTTAGATTGATGTGAAATATACTACCTTTACATTTTTGTATGAAGAGAGGTTTAACTCGGGTTGCGTGTGTATATATTGCAATAAGGCGTTTAGAAAAATGTTTCGATATTTTTTGGTTTTCGAAATTTCTTGGTATTGTGTTTTAAATTATATATGTTTGACGGATTAATAGAGTGTAGATTATTACGTCTGAATCGGACTACTAACAATGAAGTTATCGACGATGAAGAGCTTAGATGTTACATTTGCAGTCACTTCATCGAGCAAACTTGCGGTTACCGCAAGCTATAAGCATATACTGACACATAGCGCAGGTTGATGCATTTATTATGCAGATCTAAAATTTAATTGTGTTGCACGTATTTAAGAGTACTGTATTATAATACGGTTTAAAGAGTATTTGTGATCAGAAAAATATATAAATTGGTTCTGTATTGTGTTCGGCTGATAATTTTACTCGTATCAAGTCAATAATCCAACTTAACACTAGCAAGCTTATATACCTCTTTAGCAAGTGCCGGAGAAAGTATTTAACTCGTGAAGTTCATAGCCTATATTCAAAATTCGAGAAGTTTCTAAAACGAGCTCAAAAATTAAGGAAAATTAGCTCAAAGTTAGGGAATTTTTTTTAAAAGTTGTCCTCAAAGATCCCCAAATTGCCGTCAAAATCAAACGACCCATACAATCAAATTATAACAATGATTTTCTGTTGCGCATTCGTAGCGAAATGATGTCACCTCCGTTACATACTTCGGTTTCAATATTTACTCTACTAGATGTTTTACATCAAAAATATCTACCGTAAGATCAACATCTTCCCTTAATATAAAAACTAGTTTTTCTGCAGGGCAAGATACGTGTTGGATATAATATTATTGTTGTGTCGTTTTTGATATATCTTCCGGAGTTCTGCGAACTGCATCTAAAACCAGGCACTTAGGAGAGAAAAAAAAATGAAAACATGTGGTTGCATACAAAAACCAGACCCCATTCCATATCTGAAATAGAACCTTTAATTTCTCAATTCTTTGCGAAACTGATACAATAGAGATCAGCCCCCAAGTCATCATCCCCATAAAATGTTGCCTCAAGCTAAACTTTATTTTTTCCACCATAAATCATCGATTTAATGGGGGAAAGTACAGTTCCCGATCGGGAAGTCGGGAGGTTTTCTGCAAGAAATCAATTTTTCTTCAAAAGATAGGATGGCCGAAGTAGATACCAGTTGCTGGTTCTAAAAACGACCTCGTTGTAATTTATGAGGCAATCATGACTTTGAGGACCGTGATAAATTATGCAAACTATTGAATTGGCGGTATTATTTACGCGTCGTATGGTGTTGCATAATTTAACGTTGTGCCAACCTATGGTATTTATGACTACAAATAATGTGCCGTTTTTCATTTAAGGGACAATAAACACTTTGTTTAAGTATGTTTGATATTTGAAAATATGATTAAAATGATGTAAATTGAATAGGAGTAATTGATTTCACATTGCTGTATGTATATATACTCTATAACAAAAAAATCAACACACCAAGAAGGAGTTGTCCGATTGTGATAAAAATTGGTGGATGTGAAGAACATGCATAGAAAACGAAATGGTTAAAATTTCAGAACAATTTAATGATTTAGAGTTTGACTGTATACAAAGGGAGGAAGTCAATAAGGCGTTGGTCCACCTTTGGCCTGGATGCAAGATGTCACCCGGCGTGGTATAGACTGATAAAGTTCACGGATTGAGTCCTGCGGAATGTCTTACCAAATTATCTCCAACTGTCGGGCTAAATCATCAACATTCCGAGATGGTTGCAATCGCCTTCCCATAACGTCTCAAATGTGCCCTATGGGAGAGAGATCAGGAGACATAGCAGACCAAGGAAGTCTTGGGCGAGCTTGAAGACAATTCATAGCAACACGTGTCGTGTGCGGCCGGGCATTATCTTGTTGAAAAGTAAGTCTAGGGTATCGCAAAAAGAACGATAACACAACCGGTCGTGGAATGTTTTCTACGTACCGCTGTGCTGTCAGTGTGTCAGAAATGATTACCAAAGACGTAAGATATCCGCAGTCGGAATGCAACAGAAATTTTGACCACAGATTCAGAATAGCTCCTTATATACACCTGCTGATTGCGCAGTTCGGATAGCTGGAGCTCCCACTATTTATTCATTGGACATCAAATTTTATTTATTTGCATGTTCGCTCAAAATGTTTTTGCATACAAAATTTCATTACAATCGGAGAACTCCTTCTTGGTGCGACGATTTTTTTGTTATAGAGTATATAAAGGATAGTACTTTGGAGCTTTATATAGCATATGAAATCAGATACCAAAAGTGAGGACATGATGTGTGTAGTTCATTCCTTAAATAATGCAATGACTGCACTTCATTCACAATGAAATTATGATATAACAATGGAGCTTCAAGTAGTGTATGACAGCAGATATTGAAAGTGAGGTCATGGTGTATCCAGTCCTTTTCCTACCTATATTTCTTTCACAACGGAAGTATGATATAACAAGGGAGATTTACGTAGCGTATGATATCATATATTGAAAGTGAGACCATACTGATATTTTATTTGTTAACATTTTCTAATTTTTTTGTTTGAGATAACATACAACTCTGAGTATCAAGTTCATTTTGTTTACATTTTTACCATTCAAAATATTTCAAGCATCTTTTAACAAAAGTAGGAAATATTCCTGCGTGTATTTTGTTTATTAATTATGGGACAGAATGTCTTATTATGGGGCAGAGTCTTACTAGTATATGTACAGTGTGTTGAAGACCCAGACCCACACTCACCCTACCCTAGGGTTTACAGTAGCCGTTTGAGTGGCCGAAAAAGACATGTATATGTACAGTGTGTAGACTGTTAATATTTATAGTAGTGGTGTTTTCTCAGATAAGTTCGCAATAAGGTAGATGGTGGCATATTAAATTGTATTTATAATTTAAATAGTTTTTAGTGAAAAGGCTAATTTTGCTCTAATAAACCCTATGTATTTCTGTAATTTGTTAGAAATATGATCAACGTGTTTTTTCTTTCCTTATATACATAATGTATAAGGAAAGTATTGTGACGGAGTCGAAAATTCGAATTCGAGTTTTAGACGGGAGAGCACGTTTCAAGCATACCGGATCACGAATCAAACATTTTTGAGGTAATGTCTGTCTGTGTGTGTGTCAGTGAGACTGTGGAGACGATATCTCACGAACAAATAGAGCGATTCAAATGAAATTTAGCACAAAAATCACAATCCGTGAATACTGGAAGCCTGTTGTTTTTAAATACCATCGAATGTTCAGAACCCCCCTAAATTTTCCAGTGAAATTTTTAAAAAATCATGAAAAAATCAAAACCTTTAATAAAGTTACACAAATCGACATTTGTTATGTAATTTTTCCTTAGAAAACGATTGACATAAACTTTAGAACGCTAGCATGAACCGTTCTCGAGATATTGCACATTTTTGAAATAAATTTATCAAAAAATCTCGTAAATTAAAAAAAATATATTAACTGTTAAGAAACATGTTTACATTTCATATGTAATATCATGCGATAAATTGGTGGACATCATTGTCGTGGATCTAGCTCGTTCCATTCATGAGAAAAGATACTTTGAGTAATATTTTTGTATTTGAACGGCAATAGTTATATATCTGCTATAAGAATAACTTATTTCTCCGTCCATAATCCTTGGCGAGATGTTGGCGCTCAATTTGGCGGAATGTTGCCTACTTGGCGACTTTTTTAAATACTGGCAAATTAACGAAAATCTCGCCAAATGGATAAAAATGACACTAAATCAATGGAAATGCCGACTAATTGACGAAAATTCAATACCTTGAAAAGAATATAAATATCTACTAAAAGAAAAACCTATTTTATTATTGTAAAAGTAGTAAATTCATTGCATTATATGAGGAAAGTCATGTGTTGCACATATTAGATTTTTCTCTACATTAAGTCATTTTGGAAGATCACACCCAAAAACTTGAACTCAAATAAAGTATAAAAATGATTATATAGAAAGGTATTTCAGTTTCAACCTGTATTTTTCAGAGACTTTTCAAATAATAAAAAAATATAATAATCTGGTCAATAATTTGTATATGACCAGGATACAAAATCATTATACTGGTTATTATAATGATTGACAGGGCTATTAATTATTTTGAGATTAAAATATATTAAAACGTAGAAAATAAGTCAAAATAAGAAATTAAATATATTTTATATACTTTAATTTCCATGTTAAAATGCCTATAAAACGTGCTTCATTTTATGTATTATTCGAAACGGTTTTCGATATTCAAAGCTTTTATTAAGTGCACAGATGTCACAGGTAGTGATCACTATACATTTTGATTTTATAAAGTGTGGGTAAAAATAATTACATATTTAAACCGCGAGTAAGCCTGAAAATAAATGACTGATCTAAATATCTTAACACAATTTTAATTTATGATATTTATTCCATTTGAGTAAAAACAGTATTGTATATTTTTTCATAATAAAAAGTAAGTGTAAAGATATGATTAAAATATGTAAAACTGAAAAACGTTAAAATTCCAATTTTTTGAAGCACCTATCTTTAGTTAAAAGTCCGTTCATAGATAAAACTATTTTGTGTTTTTAAAAACAAGGGTTGTGAAAAATATCCTGTTTTGAAAAATAATATATATTTGCAATCATTATTTGGGGCCGAAATATCGTCGGATGATTTATAATAGTAATTATACATCATAATACGCTGAATAATATATCGTTTTATTAAATACATACAATGGGAATTATAAATTATGTAAAACAGTAATTAGTTTTTTCACATCATTTCTTCTTTATCTGTTACAGTGGTCCACACGTCGTTCTGTCTAAAACCAGGTGCTTATCAATATTATAAATGAGGTCACATATAAAAACCAGAACCCCAGCCATATTTCAAATAAAAACTGTAATTTCTCAATCCTTTGTGAAAATGATACAATAGAGATCAGAACACGAACCATCATACTCATAAAATGTTGCTTCAAGCCAAAATTTATTTTTTCCGCCATAAATCATTGGTCTAATGGGTGAAAGTACAGTTACAGATCGGAGAGTGGGGAAGTTTGCTTAGAAAAATCAATTCTCCTTCAAAAGAGGATAAACTGAAAGAGATACCAGTTGCTGATCGGGAAAACGACCAATTGTAAAGATATAGATGCCAATATAAATATGAATTTGAATATCATGAATAACTATTAATGTTATCGAATTGTCTATTATGCTTCAACTGGTGTAGAATATTTAAATTCTTCGTACAAGAAAGGGGGTTGCACATGTGATCAAAATGATTAAGAATACATTTTAAACTGTATATTTATTTCAAATTAGATATCGTGTGTAGAAATAAAACAATCGAGATTCGAAATCATACGAAACATTTCAAACTGAGCACTAACAGTAATGACATAACGAAATTTATTTGCTAAAGCTTTATTTAATAAGATGTTCCGCGTTTTGCAGTGCACCTAACATATATTTTATTTTTCCTACGAAACAGATTGGAGCATATTTTTTACCGTCAAGCAATGTATAACAAGAAAACAGTTTGCTTCTTACAGAGCAGCTGGATAATTTTATTTTACAGGATAGCTTGCTGCGTATTTTTTACAGTGTAGATACCATGCAATGTTTTTAACAAAAAAACACCCTGTTTTTTGTAGTGCAGATGGATATTTTTATCCTACAGGACAATTGGATGCATAATTTTTTACAATGTAGACAGTAAGCAATGTCATTAAGAAGAAAACATGCTGCTTTATACAATGCATCTGGATATTTTTATCCTACAGTGAAGTTAGTGAATATATTTTACATTGTAGACATCAAGTAATAAAATTAACAAAAAATAATTGTGCTTCTTACAGTGCAGCTGGATATTTTTACCCTGCAGGACAGCTTGGTGCATATTTTTTACACGAAACATTTTTTACACTAAACGATGCATTTATAAATGTGTTATAAGTTCAGATATTCTTATCAATTATTTTGTAAATAGTTACCAAACCTACCAACAGGGGCGTTCTTACAAATATGATATTTAGATCAACTGCTCAAGACCAAATATATTTTAAATAGTCATGCAGTATATAGCATTTAGCTTTGACAGTGTGGCTATCTCTTGAGTAACGAAAATTGATCTTTTACACCATCTATATCTTGATAATTAAGGCACAGTCTAATAAAATATAGAGAAAAAAAGCATTTTAAACTCACAAGGAACTGCCAATTTAGTAAGTTACGTTTTCGTTGTTTTCTTTATACATGATTCTCAGGAAAGTCCTTATATTTTCCAATAAATTTTAAATTGCATATTTTACGCACCGTATTGAACATACTTGTAGCGCCCACAGTGACGAAAAAGAGCGACAAACTTAAGAAAACTAACTCAGAAACCAACAGAGATAGACAAAAAAAATCCAATTACAAAATGAAAGAACGACGTTTAATTAGTACAAAACGATTCTTTGTTCAATAGAAACATTCACAGAAAATATCAGACATGTGAAAGTATTAAACATTTCTAACTATACAAACCTAACGTAAAATTCATGCGATGCAGGTGCAATTAACCTGACAAAAATTCTACAAAAACAGTGTTGCAAATGTGCACAATCAGCCACGATGCACATACATAATTGGTACAAAACGCATTTAGAACAACATGCAGTATGTCAAATATTACATAGTCATAAGTCCTGATTTGGGATGCTTCAATAAGCTCGTTTAAATTAGTGTCGTTTTGCACTAATTAAGTACCGTTTTTCATTTTGTAATTGACTTTTTTGACTGTCTCTGAGTTAATTTTTTTAAACTACATAGAACGTAACTAGGGTCGCTACAAGCAAGCTTATTCGACTACGCATGGTAAAGTACCTTTAGGCTTTCAGTGGATATACGACAAAGGCGAGTTAAAAATAATAAGGGTATACAGACTTTCTTAAGGCCCCGCATATATGAACTGTGGCCCTTTTTTACTTTCCCTGCAATACATGGTAATGTATAGGGAAAGTATTGGAATCATACCGAAAATCACAACTCGAGTTTTCGACGGATCTACACGTTTCGAGACCCCTAGAATACGAAAAAACCATTTTTAGCGTGACGTCTGTGCGTGTGTCTGTCTGTCTGTCTGTCTGTGTGTCTGTCTGTCTGTCTGTGTGTCTGTCTGTGTGTCTGTCTGTCTGTGCAGATTTTGTATCCACTGTAACTAAAAAACTAATGGACCGAATTTCACAAAATTTGGTAGGTAAGTCACTTGTGGACGGGGCTAGTGCTGATTAGTTTTGGGTACGATTCGGAATAAAAGAACCCGCCTTTTTTTGCGAAATGGCCCGCAAAAGCTTGTATCCACTCTAGCTGAAAAACTAATGAACCGAATTTCACAAAATTCGGTAGATGAGTCACGTATAGGTCACTCTGGTGCTGATTAGATTTTGGTACGATTCGGAAAAAAATAACCTGCCTTTTTTTGCAAAACGGCCCGCAAAAATCTTCAAAATCTAAACTAAAGAACTTGGTATACTTAGATATATCCATTAAATGCCCGTTTAATACGTAATGTTTAACGACGAAAAGAATAAGACCAACCCCATTACACTAGGACTAGCCGTTCTCGAGATATTTTAGTTTTTCGTACTTTCCCTACGCCACCTTTGAAAATAAGCCCGGTTACCGAATGAGAACGAAAATTGAATTAAAAGTGAATTACAAAAAATTGAATTAAAAGTGAATTACACAAAATTCGGTAGATGAGTCACGTATAGGTCACCCTGGTGCTGATTAGATTTTGGTACGATTCAGAAAAAAACAACCTGCCTTTTTTTGCAAAATTACCCGCAAAAATTGCCAAAATCTAAAATAAAAAACTGGGTATACTCAAATATATCCATTAAATGCTGATTTAATACGTAATTTTTAACGAAGAAAAGAATAAGACCAACCCCATTACACTAGGTCTAGCCGTTCTCGAGATATTTTAGTTTTTTGTACTTTCCCTACACCACCTTTGAAAATAAGTCCGATTACCGAATGAGAACGAAAATTGAATAAAAGTGAAATACATTTAATTAAAATAAAGAGAACGTAAATATAAGACTTCAGGGAAAGTCAGGTGCTGCCCACATCAGATTTTTACTTTCCCTGCAATACATGGTAATGTATAGGGAAAGTATTGGAATCATACCGAAAATCACAACTCGAGTTTTCGACGGATCTACACGTTTCGAGACCCCTAGAATACGAAAAAACCATTTTTAGCGTGACGTCTGTGCGTGTGTCTGTCTGTCTGTCTGTCTGTGTGTCTGTCTGTCTGTCTGTGTGTCTGTCTGTGTGTCTGTCTGTCTGTGCAGATTTTGTATCCACTGTAACTAAAAAACTAATGGACCGAATTTCACAAAATTTGGTAGGTACGTCACTTGTGGGCGGGGCTAGTGCTGATTAGTTTTGGGTACGATTCGGAATAAAAGAACCCGCCTTTTTTTGCGAAATGGCCCGCAAAAGCTTGTATCCACTGTAACTAAAAAACTAATGGACCGAATTTCACAAAATTTGGTAGGTAAGTCACTTGTGGGCGGGGCTAGTGCTGATTAGTTTTGGGTACGATTCGGAATAAAAGAACCCGCCTTTTTTTGCGAAATGGCCCGCAAAAGCTTGTATCCACTCTAGCTGAAAAACTAATGAACCGAATTTCACAAAATTCGGTAGATGAGTCACGTATAGGTCACTCTGGTGCTGATTAGATTTTGGTACGATTCGGAAAAAAATAACCTGCCTTTTTTTGCAAAACGGCCCGCAAAAATCTTCAAAATCTAAACTAAAGAACTTGGTATACTTAGATATATCCATTAAATGCCCGTTTAATACGTAATGTTTAACGACGAAAAGAATAAGACCAACCCCATTACACTAGGACTAGCCGTTCTCGAGATATTTTAGTTTTTCGTACTTTCCCTACGCCACCTTTGAAAATAAGCCCGGTTACCGAATGAGAACGAAAATTGAATTAAAAGTCAATTACACAAAATTGAATTAAAAGTGAATTACACAAAATTCGGTAGATGAGTCACGTATAGGTCACCCTGGTGCTGATTAGATTTTGGTACGATTCAGAAAAAAACAACCTGCCTTTTTTTGCAAAATGGCCCGCAAAAATTGCCAAAATCTAAAATAAAAAACTGGGTATACTCAAATATATCCATTAAATGCTGATTTAATACGTAATTTTTAACGAAGAAAAGAATAAGACCAACCCCATTACACTAGGTCTAGCCGTTCTCGAGATATTTTAGTTTTTTGTACTTTCCCTACACCACCTTTGAAAATAAGTCCGATTACCGAATGAGAACGAAAATTGAATAAAAGTGAAATACATTTAATTAAAATAAAGAGAACGTAAATATAAGACTGCAGGGAAAGTCATGTGCTGCCCACATCAGATTTTTACTTTCCCTGCAATACATGGTAATGTATAGGGAAAGTATTGGAATCATGCCGAAAATCACAACTCGAGTTTTCGACGGATCTACACGTTTCGAGACCTCTAGAATACGAAAAAACCATTTTTAGCGTGACGTCTGTGCGTGTGTCTGTCTGTCTGTCTGTGTGTCTGTCTGTGTGTCTGTGTGTCTGTCTGTCTGTCTGTCTGTGTGTCTGTCTGTCTGTGCAGATTTTGTATCCACTGTAACTAAAAAACTAATGGACCGAATTTCACAAAATTTGGTAGGTAAGTCACTTGTGGGCGGGGCTGGTGCTGATTAGTTTTGGGTACGATTCGGAATAAAAGAACCTGCCTTTTTTTGCGAAATGGCCCGCAAAAGTTTGTATCCACTCTAGCTGAAAAACTAATGGACCGAATTTCACAAAACTCGGTAGATGACTCACGTATAGGTCACTCTGGTGCTGATTAGATTTTGGTACGATTCGGAAAAAAATAACCTGCCTTTTTTTGCAAAACGGCCCGCAAAAATCTTCAAAATCTAAACTAAAGAACTACGTATACTCAGACATATCCATTAAATGCCCGTTTAATACGTAATGTTTAACGACGAAAAGAATAAGACCAACCCCATTACACTAGGAATAGCCGTTCTCGAGATATTTTAGTTTTTCGTACTTTCCCTACGCCACTTTTCAACCGCAAAAGCTTGTATCCACTCTAGCTGAAAAACTAATGGACCGAATTTCACAAAATTCGGTAGATGAGTCACGTATAGGTCACTCTGGTGCTGATTACATTTTGGTACGATTCGGAAAAAAATAACCTGCCTTTTTTTGCAAAACGGCCCGCAAAAATCTTCAAAATCTAAACTAAAGAACTTGGTATACTTAGATATATCCATTAAATGCCCGTTTAATACGTAATGTTTAACGACGAAAAGAATAAGACCAACCCCATTACACTAGGACTAGCCGTTCTCGAGATATTTTAGTTTTTCGTACTTTCCCTACGCCACCTTTGAAAATAAACCCGGTTACCGAATGAGAACGAAATTTGAATTAAAAGTGAATTACATTTAATTGAAATAAATAGAACGTGGATATAAGTTTGCAGGGAAAGTCATGTGCTGCCCACATCAGATTTTTACTTTCCCTGCAATACATGGTAATGTATAGGGAAAGTATTGGAATCATGTCGAAAATCGCAACTCGAGTTTTCGACGGATCTACACGTTTCGAGACCTCTAGAATACGAAAAAACCATTTTTAGCGTGGCGTCTGTGTGTGTGTCTGTGGGTCTGTCTGTGTGTCTGTCTGTCTGTGCAGATTTTGTATCCACTCTAACTAAAAAACTAATTGACCGAATTTCATAAAATTTGGTAGGTAAGTCATTTGTGGACGAATCTGGTGCTTATTAGTTTTGGATACGATTCGGGATAAAAGAATCCGCCTTTTTTTGCGAAATGACCCGCAAAAGCTTGTATCCACTCTGGCTGAAAATCTAATGGACCGAATTTTACAAAATTTGGTAGATAAGTCGTCTGTGGGTCACCCTGGTGCTGATTAGATTTTGGTACGATTCGGAAAAAGTAACCTGCCTTTTTTTTGCAAAATGGCCCGCGAAAATTGACAAAATCTAACATAAAAAACTATGTATGCTGAAATATACCTATTAAATTCTTGTTTTATACGTAATTTTTAACGAAGAAAAGAATACGACCAACCCCATTACACTAGGACTAACCGTTCTCGAGATATTTTCGTTTTTTTCGTATTTTTTCTACGCCACCTTTGAAAATAAGTCCAGTTACCAAACGAGAAATAAGATTGAATTAAAAGGGAAATGAATTTAATTAAAATAAAACGATCGTGGATATAAGTCTGCAGGGAAAGTCATGTGCTGCCCACATCAGATTTTTTCTAATGTTACCCACTTTATTAATTGTGGACAATTTTATTTAGGAAGTATTTTATTAATGCTTACTTTTTTGTCAGAAATGTTGCACCTTATTCGTGTCTGAATCTATAATTTTGGCATTTATTCTTAATTAATTAAATTCGAATAAAAACGTTAATTATGCTTCGGCCCTCAAAGCAGTATTTTAATTTTTAAAAGTATTTCTAAATTTATATTTTCAACTTCAAATGTTAACAAAACATTTTCTAAACAAATTCAGTGAATGCGCTGAAAAACTGAAAAATAAAATATTTTAAACGTAATTAAGGAAATAGTTGTAAATGTGAAAGAAAATTTTTACACAAAGTCAACATAATTAAAAATGAAAGTCAAAGAATCTTTTCACAATTTTATAAACCGAGACGAGTTTTAAAAATGCAATCTTTCACGATGCAAAACACACTACTGAATAAATCATCTGAACATTATATGACATTTTGAAAACTTTATTTGAATACATGATAAGTTTATAAAATAATTATTTCTTACAGATATCCGTGTTTTATACATTTGAAATGAAAAAAATCGTTTTTTTATGTCAAAATAATAAATAAAATTATAGATGACTGAATTTAAAGTAAATTTGAAAAATATTAAAATATTCATGCTTTACTTTTGTGAATACAAAACAAAAGATATTATTTGAATACATGATAAGTTTATAAAATAATTATTTCTTACAGATATCCGTGTTTTATACATTTGAAATGAAAAAAATCGTTTTTTTATGTCAAAATAATAAATAAAATTTTAGATGACTGAATTTAAAGTAAATTTGAAAAATATTAAAATATTCATGCTTTACTTTTGTGAATACAAAACAAAAGGTAATCAAGAGATATATTTGAACCGCAATTGTAAAAGTAAAGAAAATATTAGATGTGTCCAGCGTGCAACTTTTACTGCAAACTTTCAAATATTCAAGAATACCAATAATAACATTGATAACCATAATTATACTACGCTAAAACCACTTTAGTGAAGCTAGCCCAATACAAAATTAATGAAATCGACAGGTTTCGAAGGCTGAAAACATCGTTCTTTGCTAGGATTCACAAGAAGCGCGACCTTCACTCGTGAGAAAATGATTCACTTAATTCTACCGTTTTAACTGTCCATTCTTCTGTTATCTATGTGGTTGGCAATATTCTTTTCCATTTCAATTTTAGGTGTGACTTTAAACCTCATAAAAAATAATGCTCCTTTTCTTGAAAACCCTAGTTGTCTTGTTTTGAATCTATGGGGTATTTATGACATCTCCAGCGAATGAGATCTAGGTTAAATCAGTGATATAAAAGTAGCTCTTAAGTTTCGTATTTAGGAGTGCATGAGTCATGTTTCCAAACAAGAGGTTCTTGCGACCTATAGCACACGAATAAGAAAACTCTGCTATTTTCGAACCCTTTCTCTTGAATAAAACTCAATTCTATTTTCCCCTTAATCTCCTCTGCTTAGTATGGGTACATGAATTCTGGACATCTACTACATGCTTCTTGGTGATTATTTGATTTCTTAATAATTTTAATTATTTGTTTTGCTTATAGATTGAGCATATGGAGTTCATGCTAACTAACTGTCTCTATATTAATAAAAAATCTGATGTAGGCAACACATGACTTTCCTTATATAATGCAATGAATGTACTCCTTTTAGAGTCAAAACATTATGTATAAGATTCACGGTACTGTCTTTTTAACGTTGAATTTTACATTTGACGATTTTCTGGATAACAACGTGTAATACTATTTCAAAGTACTCAAATAGCTTATATTTCACATAACTCTAACGAATATCAATATTGATACCATCCTCAGTAAGCGATATAGTCCATACACTAAAATATTTTGACAATTAATTCATCAATCAGGCGTCATTTTAATTAAATTAGCGTCATTTTTCCAATTTTGACGAAATTCTCGCTAATTTGGGGCCCCAATTTGGCGATACTTTGCTCGATTATTTGCCACGTTTGTCAAATACATCACTAAGTGTTACATACAAATGGAGAGAATAACATTTCTTATATATTAGAATGTACGTCCGTCATATGACGGATATCAGAATTTTCGAAACATTACTTCTCATTTGGCGTCATTTTTATAAATTTAGAGTCGTTTTTGTCACTTCGGCATCATTTAAAAAAGTCGCAAAGTTGGCGACATCCCGCTAAATGTCTCGCCAAGCGTTAAGGACGGACGGAGAAATTGGTCATTCTTATAGTGTATTATGTTCTTTCCAAGATTTTGAACTTTCATCAATTAATCGTCAGTTCATTGATTCAGCATCAGTTTCATTAATTTGGTGAATTTTTATCAATTGAGTGAGATTTTCGTTAATTTAGCAACATTTAAAAAGTCACCAAGTTGGAGATATTCTGACAAATTCGCATCAAAAGTTTGTCTAAACGTTACGGACGGAAAAATACTTTATTCTTATAATACTCGTAGATTCTTATATTATTTCCAAGATATTGAATTTTCGTCAATCAGTAGTCATTTTTATCAATTATGCGACATTTTCGTTAATTTGGCAATATTTAAAAAAAGTCGCCAATTTGTTGACATTCGACCAAATTCGTCGCCGAAATCTTGCCAAACGCTATGCATGGAGAAATAAGTTATTCTTATAGCAGAAAAATGACTATTGGCGTCCAGATATAGAAATATTATCAAAAGTATCTTTTCTCGTTAATATGGAACGAGCTAGATAAACGAGAACGATGTCACCAAATTTATCACATGCTATTATATATGAAAAGTTAACATATTTCACAAATACTTAATATTTTCTTTTATTTTATGTGATTGTTTTAAAAATTTGCTTGAAAAATGTGTAATATATCGAAAACGGTTCTTGCTTGAGATCTAAAGTTTATGTCAATCGTTTTCTAATAGAAAACTTGCATAAGAAATGACTAATTGCGTAGCTTTATTATAGGATTTGATTTTTTGGTGACTTTTTCAAAATTTCACTCGAAAATTTAGTGGAGTTTGGAATATTCGATTGCGTTTAAAAACAATAGGCTTACAATATTCACAGATTGTAATGTGTAAAATTTTCCAGTATTCACGGTTTTGTATAAAATTTCATTTGAATTGCTTTATTCGTTCTTGAGATCACCTCAAAACCGTTTAATTCGTGTTCAGGGATGCTTGAAACGTGCTCTTCCGTCGAAAACTCGAATTCGAATTTTCGATCTAGTCACAATACTTTCCTTATACATTATATATATATATATATATAAAATCTTATTATTGAACCTACTAATAGGATAGTTACAAATTTATATGATAAAAAAGACGGTTTTAAATTTAACATTAATACATTATTACCTTTTAATTCCTGTAACTCGATTCAATTGTTCAGAAATATTATACTTAATCAGCTTTTTAGAATTTATAGATTTTCTGATAAAAAAATTTCATGCTATGCATATTAATAAGTTACTAGCAAATTATATAAATATCCAGATTATTTAGTACAGAGTATAGTTAAAAAGTTTGGACTGATAGTTTATACTTAAATTTTCTTCTTAGTATCTTATTTTAGCCTGACATACACTTTCTCTTGAACAAGCATTACCTTTTATTTACATGTTCTTGTTGTTGAATATCACCTTTTATTGTCTTTTCGCATTACTGTTATTTCTTTCTCATCGTTGGCAACTTCAGTTTTTAATCTTTTTTTGAGATTGGCAACATTGGTTTCTTTACTCAAGTCTCCAATGGATCAGAATAATGCAGTATTTTTTCAGGTATTCTTGTTTCCTATTATTTGTCAATCTTTATGCATGTTATCCAGGTTATCTAAGTTTATAGATATAATCTATCACTGATATCAGAAACATGCAATTTGTGTTCATGTTTATGAAATACCTGGACTTGATAAAGAGTTTTATCGAAAAGAACAATTCATTATTAGGCCTAGGGCTTGTCCACGTGTAAAGCTTTCGTGCTTGGATGTTATTTGATATGATTTATCGATTCCTTTCCATTGATGTTTTTATTGTCTTTAGCTTGATGATTTGAGATTTGCATTTATATTTTCCACTTGATTGATGATTGTCTGTTTGATGCTTTTATTCGTAAGGCATTTTTAATGTCGAGGTATTTTGTGTTGAAAATTCTCTCTATGCTGTCAGTGGATTTTTAAACTTTTATTATATATATATATATATATATATATATATATATATATATATATATATATATATATATATATATATATATATATATATATATATATATATATATATATATATATATATACATATATATATATATATATATATATATATATATATATATATATATATATATACATATATATATATATATATATATATATATATATATATATATACACAATATAAAACCTGAAAAATTGCTACAATTTTTGTTGAATTGATTAAAAATCTAAAAGCAAAAAATAATTTATAATACAACTTGTAAAGCGCTATGTTGCAATTTTACATGTGTATACCTATATAAATTCCCATAAAGGACAAGTAACAATGTACTCGTAAATTTCTGAAAGAGTGATAGGAGTAACGGCCGGGGGGAGTTGCGACCCCCAACACTCCGGTTAAAGCTTTTTCCCGCCATGGCAACCGCTCGCAGTAGCCAATACTCCCTACCCTATTTACTTCATGACTCTTATAAAACCGTAAAAATTACATACAAACATATACACATTCAATATTATATAAATCTTAAGTTTACTACTCTACGCTAAGTCGAACCAAAAAGCACTCTATAAAATTTTTTAACAATTAATTTAAAATACTAATGTATGGAATTACTTCACTCGTGCCCCTATTTAATACTTTAAAGTCAATATATTCATGACTAATTAAATCCAAGTCTGAGTGGTTATTTTAAAAAATGGATACAAGACCTATTAGCTACATTATCGCCATATAAATACTGATGTATGAAATTTCTTCACTCGTGGTTATTTAATCCTTTAAAAACTATATATTCAAAACTAATGTTTGAAACCCAAGTCAGAGTGGTTGTTTATTAAATTGGATACAAAACCTATTGGCAACATTTTAGCCTCATAAATACTAATGTATGAAATTACTTCACTCGTGGTTATTTTAATACTTTAAAATCAATATATTCAAGACTAATGAAATCCAAATCAGAGTGGTTAATTTTAAAAAATGGATACAAGTCCTATTGGCAACATTATCGCCATATAAATACTAATGTATGAAATTACTTCACACGTGGTTATTTAATACTTTAAAAACAATATATTCAAGACTAATTAAATCCAAGTCAGAGAAGTTATTTTTTTAAAAAATGGATTCAAGACCTATTGGCAACATTTTCGTCATATAAATACTAATGTATGAAATAACTTCACTCGTGATTATTTAATACTTTAAAATATATTCAAGACTTAATGACATCCAAATCAGAGAGGTTATTTTTAAATATTGGATGCAAGACCTATTGACAATATTATCATCATATAAATATATAAATACATAAACACATAAATACGCTATAGTCCAGACACTTCGCAATACACCTTCCCATGGAACAACATGTAACCTGTTGATGTTATACAATTTTCACGTATAATATCCTTTACGCTAAAGTGAATATTAAAAGATCGTCCGATATTTCAGAAAATCCCTATAATCACGTAAATGCAGTCAGGATATCGCTTGAAATGTGTCTACAAAAAATAGCTCCGTCCATAGAATGCCTATGTTTAGCCATCTGATTGTCGATTTCGCACAATCCACGTATAACAATACCGCCATTAGGAGATATCTGAAAAGCCGTATGTTGTTATTATTCCAAAATATCTCTTTCTAGTCACGGCTGCAGTTAAACCATTATAATTGGAAACCAATCTAATCAGAAAAGCGGGTGGATAACCCTCCTTGATAGCTTCTTTCAGAAAACGGCAATCACAAATGCATCTATCGTTATTAGTAAAATTCAACAACTTATGTCGTTTCATTTGATTTATAATCAGATTTCTGAATATGTTTCGGTGTAAGCAAGTTGTCCATGACGTCAAATACTTGATATCGAATTTAAAGGTGCTACGTTTATCGTACATACGATAACACTGTAAGGTTGCAGGCTTCATTATAGTGAGATCCAAAAAATCCAGACTATTATCCTCATTACATGCTGTTTCTATTAAATTTAAACATGGAGGATAAAAGTTAAACTTCATTGTTTAACTACAATCCTCAAATCAGCATAGGAGATCGTCCACGTAACGTAGGAATAATACCTCATTCAAAATATGTGCTCCCCTTTCATATTTATCCAAGTAAATATCTGCCAGAATTGAAGAGCAGTTGCCTCCCATAGGGATACCCTTAATTTGTTTATAAAAGTTTTCTCCATTATATAGAACTGTCTCAAATAAAACCAATTCCACCAAAGCCTTGTACTTTTCAATTGCTATGTATATTTGCAAATCACAGCTATGGTATGATTCTATGAGGATGTTATATAGATCCTTAATGTCTATATTATTGAAAAGGTCAGCAAAGTCATAACTCCTATATATTCTGATGTTAGGCAATTCTTTCAGCCTTTTAACCACTTCAAGGCTGTTTTTAATAAAATAGCTACTTTAGTCATAGAGTTTCCGTAAAACCAATTTTAAATAACCCACTAATAATTTATTGTCCCTGATTAAATAAGTTTTAAAACCGATGGTAACAGGTCGGAATTTTACGGAATTTTTATGTAGCTTAGGTATTAGCGTTAAATAGGGAAATCTAAATTGTCCCACACATATGCCAGATTTTTTGTATAATGCTTTTATACGGTTACTGATTTCCAACTGAGATTGATTCAATAACGAGAACATACTTTTATCTTCGCATGCTTGTCTTAATAGACTAACATAGTACCATTTACAAGTCATTGCAAAATTTGAAGTTACCTTGTCTACATACGTAATTACATACAGATATTGTAGTTCTTCCAGCTCTTTTTTACTGTATTTTGGTTCAATACCCGTTGTATTTCTGCATTCGTTCCTGCGATACCATGAAATACACCCATTTATCACTGAGACCTTCCATTCTTCAAAGGTCTCAGTGGGCAAACTGAATTTTACTGCCGCTTTTTGAATGTATTGTGGAAAATCATTTTCCATCGCACGTTTAATGGAACCGCCACTCTTAAAACGGTTTTTTGTGCCCAATTCAAAGTATTCTCTAATATTCGATTTTATTAGATTTAGATCTCCTATTACAATATGTCCATGATGAACGTCTCGGTAAATCGATGTATTACATTTGCAACTATCACAACTATCTGTTTGTAAATTACAACATATAAAATTATAATTAAAAAACCTTCTCCCCAATGGTTTATCATATTTGAAAGCCACTTTTAACTTCAAGTCTTTTACTGGCAAAGTATGAGCAAATAGTCTTAAAATTCTATTAAAAGGAATAAAATCGTATCGTTTATTAATATATTTCAAGGCAAGATATTCGTTAATAGGCTTTTTTATTTTAATATCCTCTAATAATATCCTCTATAATTATTACCGTACATAACAGTATTGAGACCATATGGATAAACCGATCTTCGTTGCGTTATATGTGTATTTTCCCACCATAATCTCAATGGTGTATCCACCACGACATCCAAAATGTACAAATTCTCTTCTAGAAATTTAAGAGTACATTGTTACTTGTCCTTTTTGGGAATTTATATATATATATATATATATATATATTATATATATATTATCGCTTACGTCAATCGCTTACAATTGCTTACCTTATATATGGAACAGAAAAAATGGGTATTTCATACCTATTTAGTACCTGTTTTGTTTATAGTATTCTTTTTATAATTTTCATAAGCTTATCGTTGAATCAATTTTGATTTCAAATTTTCACTTCAGACCATTTTATTTTCACATTTGCTCTACAGACTATTTTCAATAAATGATCAATCTTTGGTATTTATTATACAAGTAAATTAAATTCTTATATATATATGTGTGTGTGTGTGGGTTTGTATGTATGATTTTATAATTTTATTTCTGTAATAGATACAAACAAAGACAGATTTCGAAGAGTTAGATTTCCCATTAAGTGGAAAAGATACTTGACCTTCACACAAACGCCGCCTTTGTGTAATCAAGTTCAACATCCTAGCCATGTATAAGATCTAAACTTGTCTGTTGACAGTGAAGATACCTGAAACGGCTCCAAATCACCTTCTTCTGGCATCAGTTTCATTATTCAGCGTTTCTCGAAACTCTATTGTAGAGATAAGAATCACAGGGTCACACGATTACTTAGAGGCATTTCATGCACAGTAAGCTTACAATGCATGGGATGGAAATTGTCCTCTGATTTATATTTCATCACCTGAAAGAAATAAATGTTTAAATTAAGATAAGGTTGTGCTATTAAATCAAAAGTATTTGCGAATCTATTTTTTATATACAGATTGCGATGAAAAGAATCACCGTTTCATGTGAATAGATTAAAATATTTTTCTAAATATTAGGATATACCTATTAGATATATATTCTATAGATTTTAACAAGAAAGATCAATCATGCATAAAGCACTAATTATGAAACAATTTCCAACTTCAATGTAATTTTATTTAAACATCTCTGAAATGCAATACATTCCTCCGTAATATTTTTAAAATTATCACAATACTACATTAATTTATTATATTTGAAAACTTAAAACATCATCGAAAAAAATGAACTTCATTCAAATGACGGCATTGAAATATAAATTGCCTGGTTTAAACATCTCTAAAATGCGATATATTCCTCTGTAATATTTTTAAAATTATCATAATACTACAATAATTTATTACATTTGAAAACCTCATCGAAAACAAATGAACTTTATTCAATTGACGTCATCGAAATATAAATCGCCTGGCTCTCTCTGTGAAAGCAGCATTTTATTCAAAAACTTTTTTCCATTCATTTCATTCATCACCATACTATAATAAATTATTTTCTTTAAAAACTTAAAACCATGGAGATACAAGTAATTTAACTCGATGCTTAAAACTTCATCGAGAAAATCGTCTTCTTCTCTGTGTTAAATAAATGAATGTTTCATTCATATCAGCTATATTGCAGACTCCATGAGCTAAATAAGCTTGTTTTAAAGAAATGCAGCAATTCTTATGCGACTCCTTCTAGATCTTTTGGTGTTTACATTCTCTGTAAGTGAAAATTAGGCTTTTTTGTAGAAATAATCAAAGTTTGATGATCATTTAAACTCAAATGTATTGTAATTGCTTTGTTTCAGTATGTAGATGCACAAAATTTAAGCAAAAATAAAGCGGTTTTAGGACGGATATAACACTAAATATGAATTCAAAAGAACTTTAAAAATCACGATTTTGACACAAGATGGATCCTATAGTTTATTTTGAAGTGGATCACGTGATCTTTTCATATAAAGGGTGTAATTATTATTTTAATTTTTATTTAAAAAATTACCGAATGTATTTTGTTGAAATTTTTTTATATATTTTATGGGATAATTTGAATATTTCCTAAAACTTTTGAAGTAATTTGTGAATTCGCTTAAAAAGTGTTTGAAAAATTATTTCCCATAGGGTTCAATGTATTTCATTTTTTCAACCCGGTTTCAATCCAAAATTAATTGGGTGATATTATTCATTTATATTCCCATAGGTCCCACAGACCGTCTGAACAACATACTAAAATTTCCTTTTGATAAAGTCATTTTTACGGTAGTTAAACTTTTGATGTAATTTGTGAATTTTAAATTCGCTTAAAAAATCTTTGAAAAATTAGGTCTCGTAAGTTTCTGTTTGTGACCAGACCTCTTTTTTCAGACTCTTTTATTTGATTAGTGCTGCACCTTCTGTATTCTTTTAGAACTGCTTTTATAATTCTTAAATGCAACCATTTTGTTAATGCTGCTTCTTTTTCCCACACTCATTCGACTAAAGTCCGTTAGACAGCATTTTCTCCATTAATTCTTCAGCAAACACTTCATTAGTCTTTGTATATCTTTATTCCTTTCTATGGATTTAACGATCTAACGGCAGCAATATCTGCGGGATAGTTATTTTGCATAAAGCAATTTGGTGGTCATAATAATTTTTCCACGTAGCGTGTATTGAATAAATAATTGTGTTATACATACTTAATGATAACACAATAAATAAAACCACTATCATTCATTTAGAATAAATCTTTATCAAGGTATATCTGACTTTTGGCATTTTTGTAGATTATTAACACTCCTAAAAATGCACCATGTCGCCAGATAAAGAAAACTATTTGAAAACTATATACACTATGTTATGCAAAATATGTGTTAAATCCATGGATTGTTTTCTGCCGAAAAACTCAACTTGATTGAAACCACTCAAGAGGAAATAACATTATTTGTGTCTGTAGGGAAACTTAACTCGCGTGCTGCAAACAACAAATATTTGTTTCTTTTTAATAAATATTTGTAGTGGGCAGCACAAGAAGAATATAAAGCACATGTTGGATATATGTTGCCCAGGTCGAATATATATTGATAAAGTTTTACAGAGAAACAGTTTGTTCTTAAGGAAATTAATACTTTAAACACGGTTTTACTTTCTTGGGCTACTTTATAGGGAAATTACTTTATCCGATAATTTTCGAATTCGATATATAACTAATTAGCACGGTTTAGGCCCATCTGCACTTATTTCCAATCCTTTATGAAACATGTTCTTCTGTGTGTGTGTGTTATATGTGTGCGAGGGTGTGTATGTGTGTCTGTGAGAGGGAGTGTGTGTTTGTGTGTGTGTGGTTCTGTTAGATGTGGACGTGATGACACACGGGCGATTTCAACTTCCTATATTAAATTCCATGTGTAGATATATTAGGTATAACACTAAAACTAGTTATACTAATAATTACTTAGACTGATTATAATTGGAATTATTTGAATTTCAAGATTTTCATAGCAGTATTTTCCTTGATGATTTTCAGAACAATTTTGTTAATTATATAGTAGTCTACGGCGGAAAGAATACATTAACATAATACAGACAAATGCATTTAATTAATAGACAAATGCATATAATTTTACTTCGACGATGCTACACTGAAAAATAATTTTAATTTTTAAATAATATTTATGGAATTAATTGAAAGAATGGATCATGAACGAAAGTACATAAAAATATATGTTTTGTTTTCCATCTTATTTAAATTATAATACAAGTGCCGATCCGGTGGTCGAGCGGTCAGGAGCATGCGTTTACGTCTGATCGCTGGATTGCCGGGTTGCGGATTCGAATCCTGCCGGCGGGCATGGATGTTGTCATGTCGAGGCCAAGTCAGACTGCTGCCCTTCGGGGAGCTTCTATAAAAGTGAAGCTGCAAATCTCCTCCCCTTCGCCATAGGATATCCTGGGGGATCTTGTGGACGTGGTGCATAGGCGCTCCTTCACCACGGGGGAATTAGTAACAAACAACAACAATAATACAAGTAAGCTTAGGTACTATATGGAACGTTATTCCATGAGAAAGTCTAGTGTAATTGTACCACATCCAATATTTTAGTTTAATTCTTGCATAACCTTTCAATATAACCAAGATATTACATGCGAAAATAGTGAACTCAAATTAAGATAAAATGTATATAACTGAAAAAAGTTATTCTTTCGTCGAATGCTAAAGTTTAAACTCACTCCATGCATACCTTCTCTTAAGTGGCAGTTTAAACCACAATCTTTACACAATAATAACATCATCATATAATTTAGATGCCTCTTAAATGTGGGGGGACTTTATTTCCAAGAGTATAAACATCCGCTCATGCTGGAGTCAGCTGGAAACTTTCCCAAAAACAATCCGAGTAAATCTCTTTGCTCATGTTTCACGTAGATTAACTTACTTCTTCTACAAGTTTTCTACTGTGTGGCTAAAGAATTCTGAAAGATTTCGTTTCCTTTTTGAAATTTTGCGGTTGTAAAAGATTTAATTCCCTAATTCTGCAACTGAAGAGGTGAAGTTAGTTTTAAGATCTCTGCAGTTCTCCGTTAAGATAAAAATGTTATGATATCATTAGTAATATTCATAAAGTTTGGTATAACCTAAGAAAAATCGGAGACTGAAATAAATTACAAATTATTTGATCAATCCTAAGTCCTAAGATAATTTCGAAATTGTATTTATAACAATATTTGGATTTTATGAATTTTGATAGATAACAATATTGATAGAATTTTATAGAGTTTTATGTTTTTAAAGCTAGTAAGAAAATACAGGTTTGACTTCAATAATTATAATTTTTTTGTTTCCCTTTCACATAAATATCTGTTCAATGGATTTCTGGTATCAAAATTTCAGGTCAATTTTCTGCTCGAACGCTAAAAATGTCTTGACTAAGAAGGTACATAACCATGAATAAGATACATAACTAAAGTACACAGTGTTACCTATTTTTTAAACTATTTAATAATTGTCTAACGTGTTTTTGTCTTCCCAGACCTTCCAAAAACTACTTTCCGGTGACCCGAAAAACTTTGTCTTTGCATACTTATAGTACCAACCACGACACAGAACGTAATGGCGCCAGATTTTCGATTTCCTTGTGGCGGAAATATGTAAGGTGTCGAAAAGTCTTTCAAAACTTTCTAGAAATTCATAGGTGACCTAAAGGTTTGAAACTTAAAACACTATCGACTACGGAACAACATATAATTGATGAAGATGCTGAGGTCGGAGATTCGGTGACTTTTTTGAGAGCATACAATTTCAGTAATAAGTAAGTAATAAAATTAATAAATAATAAAAGTAGTAAATATAATTAATAAAAGTAATGAAATAAAAGTAATCAGATAATAAAAGTAGTAAATATAAGTAATAAAACAAAAGTAGTCAGTAATAAAATTAATAAATAAATATAGTTTGAATAGGAACAATTAAAATTACATACAAAATTAAAATATCGAAATTTAAATTTAAAATCTGACAAGAAATTTTTGTCTTTGTTAAGTTCAAAACGTCTCGGATAATATTTAGGATAGAAAAATAGGAGATCAATTGCCAAAACATTCTTCAACAGTAAGGGAGTATTAAAAGTAGTTGTATTTGCTGCAATTATAAGAATATTATTATCACTGTTTAATTGACCTGACTGTGCATAAATATTGAACATACAATACAGAGTTTTGCTGCCCTAACGGGGAATCGAACCACATATCTTCGATCTCGTCCGCCGACTCGTTACTGTTAAAATACTGTGATGGAATTTCAAAACGTTATTGTCAAAGTGTATCTTACTTCTGCAGTGTATTTAAAGTGTTTGTTTCGAGATTCAGAGTTGGGTTTCTAGGATAAAGTATTATTGCTTTATGCCATACTCTATTAATGAAAAAACAATGTTTAGAGTACTGAATGTTTTGAACACTTTAGATTCGCATTGTTCTGACGCCTCCACCTTCAATTAACAAATAATTAAAAAATATAAATCATCTACTTCAAAATGTTTTGCATGGGATCAGATAGAAAACCGCATAACAGACTATAAACAAGTGGACCTGTATGATATATATTCCATAAAACTGTACAGAGTGAAAGTACAAATCATGAGCATCGAAGAAATTACAAAAACAACTCTTCTGTTTTTGGAAAAAATATAAAGTGCCATATATTGAAAATCCGCATTGTTCAGTTTCTCAATGAAGGTTTATAAATCATCGAATCAAAGGAAAAGTCATGTGCGTCATTGAGTAATCAGTCCTAATTTAGATATAATTAATGAAACCGTAAAACCACACTTTCCTCTATGAATCAAAAATGCAACTGGCTGGAAGGAAGCAGGAAGCTTTATTGTTGCGCAATAAGAAAATTTTCTTCTGTACTAATACCTGCAATTCTTGGAGTGGATTAATGAATTTGATAATTTAGAAACTTCTCATGTTTTTATGACCATCAATATATATATATATATATATATATATATATATATATATATATATATATATATATATATATATATATATATATATATATATATATATATTTAAAATGAATAACGATTATAGAGGTGGAATGCTTGCGTTTACAGGGTTTCAAACCCACAACCCGGCAATCCAGCGATCAGACGGAAACGCATGCTCCTGACAGCTCGACCACCGGATCGGCCCTTTATTACGTAAGACACAATTTAAAATCTAATACAGATATGGCGGTTATAAAGCCTTAAGTGTCTATACAGATACTGCAAAATGTAAACTACATTTTAATGTTAATTAACGTACTCCATAGAGGGAACCACGTCATTAAACGCACTAGATTGCCAGTCGTCTTCTCGTTAAAATGCTTTTAAGATTGGTACGAAATTTTCATTCTAAAAGCGATACCATGTGCACGAAATATGAGTGAAGAGGTTTAGTTGCAGAGTTAAACCCGCTAAAATGTTTATTTCAGCTCTTTCTGCTTAATAAGCGTTTCCTTGCAATTAAAAGGAACAAATTTCCTCCAGTATACTTATGAGTTTCCGATATGCTAGAGATGGGGGTAGACTTTCGAATTTTGAGATTGAGGTACTGAAACTTTATTTGGTGTATTTTAATGCACTTTTTATTACTTTATCTACAATAAATGGAAATATATAGGGGAAGTTGCAATAAATTGTAATGTATAAGGACAGTTACAATAAATGGTAATGTATAAGGAAAGTTTGAATAAATGGCAATGTATAAGGAAAGTTACAATAAATAGTTATGTATAAATAAAGTTACAATATATCAAACTTCTGACTATAAGAAAAAGATTACACAATGTCCTTGAAAATCGCAGGAATACGTATGTCATTTAGGTGACTATATTAGTTAGGTATTCATCTAAGGGAGGACATACACTGAGTAAGCATGTGGCATCGTGCAAAATGCGGTTCGTTTTGAACAATAGTTGCTACCTACTGTCCACGCACTGAAGATATATAGCAACACAATTCACAAGAAAAGCAAAACAACATCAGCAAAATCGACTTCTAGTTCATATTTGAGCAACATACGAGATGCAGGCACGACGTACAAAGATTCATGAATCCTCAACGTGTGCCCTGATTAACTGACATATGCCTTTTTCTTCAAGGAAGTTGTGTATGTTTTGTTTTTATAAGAAAAAGTTCGGAATGGATAGTGTCGTCGAAAATCGGAACTCGAGTTTTCGACGGATTTACAAGGATTTGTACATTTTGGGCGCTCTGACACACACATTCATTTTAAAAGTAAAATCTTTGTGTGAGAGTCTCTGTATGTGCACGTGTGTGTGTCTGTATGTGCCCGTGTGTGTGTCTGTATGTGCCTGTGTGTGTGTCTGTATGTGTGGGTCCGTGAAATGTTTTTATCTACTTCAACTCATAAACTACACGACAATGTTTCCCAAAAATTGTTAAGTGAGGTTTATTTGTGGATTATCCTAGTGCTAATTAGATTTTGACAGGCCTAAAAAATATAATCTTCCAATTTGCGAAATGGTACGCAGTATATTTTGAAATTTGAAACAAAAACTAAATATGTCAGATTAGTTAATTGACTATTTTATACGTAATTTTTCACTTTCAGATATTAATAAGACCAATCCCATTACTCTACAATGGACAGTTGATGTAATTGATTTTCAAAAACTGACGACATATTGAAATAATGTCTATTAAAACTACAAAATGGATATCATTTCTAATACGTATTGGTGTCAATTTGTGAGACTAAATTATAAAAGTGCATTTGAATTTGAGTCTATAATGAAAGTCATGTTTTGACCATATCGTATTTTAATCCTAATTATAAAAAATCTGATGTGGGCAACATATGACTTTCCTTATATAATGCAATAAATTGTCTACTTTTGCAGTTAACAAAAATGTTATTCTTATAGTAGATACTTATATTCTTTCCAAGATATTAAATGTTCTTGAATTAGTCGTCATTTTCATTGATTGCGCGTCATTTTCATCCATTTGGCGAGATTTCCGTTAATTTGGCTACATTTAAAAATATCGCGCAAAGTTGGCGACATTCCGCTAAATTTGTTGCCAATATCTCACTAAGCGTTATAGATGGAGATATAAGTTATTCTTACAGCGGATAAATGACTATTGGCGTTCATATACAAAAGTATTACTCAAAATATCTTTTCTCGTGAATGGAACAAGTTCGATCTATTAGACTGATGTCACCAAATTTATCGCATGATATTACATATGAAAAGTAAACATATTTCTTAAAAGTTAATACCGTTTTTTTAATTTATAAGACTTTCTGATAAATTTATTTGAAAAATGTCCAATATCTCGAGAACGGTTCAGGCTAGCGTTCTAAAATTTATGTCAATCGTTTTCTAAGGAAAAATTACATAAGAAATGTCCATTTGTGTAACTTTATTAAAGGTTTTGATTTTTTGATGATTTTTTCAAATTTTCACTCGAAAATTGAGAAGGGTTCTGAACATTCGATTGTGTTTTAAAACAATAGGCTTCCAGTATTTATGGATTGTGATTTTTGTACCTAACTTCATTTGAATCGCTCCATTCGTTCGTGAGATATCGTCTCCATAGACTCACACACATACACACACACAAAGACAGACATCACTTCAAAAATGTTCGATTCGTGATCAGGGATGCTTGAAATGTGCTCTCCCGTCGAAAACTCGAATTGGAATTTTCGACCCCGTCACAATACTTTCCTGATACATTCTGTATATAAGGAAAGTAACAATACTTATTGATGATCAGACAGTGCATTCTAATAAAATAATTTCTAATAAAATAATTTCAAATAAAACAGACAAAACTATTTTATAGCCAAAGAGCTCTTTTTACATGCTTATTCACAACGCCACCTTTACATTCCATCTATTGTTTCTTTCAGTATTTATTATAAAACTTGAATTTATAACAACTATGGTGGTTATAATATGTTAAGTGTTCATACTGACTCTATACAATGTAAAATAAACTTTAATGTTATCTAACGTACTCCATAGAGAGAATCATGTCATTAAACGCACTAGATTACTAGTCATAGTCTCTTCATAATACTTTTCAAGAAGGTATTAAACTCAAATTTTTAAAGCGATATCATAGGCATGAAATTTTAGAAGAGAGAAAGGATTGTTGCAAATTTGAACTTGATAGAATGTTCATTTCCATTATTTATGCTTAATATGCGAATCCTTGCAGTTAAAATAAATACATTTCCCCAAACATGCTTATGAGATTCCTATATAGAGGAAATTTGGAAGAGTTTCAAATATTTGTGATTGAGGTTCTAAAATGTTGTTTGGTGTATTATAATGTACTGTATTATAGTATGGTATTATAGTATACTATATATATAGTATGGTACTATTACTGTATTATGATATATTTAGTGTGGTATAGTATTCTGTAATTTTTATTACTTTCTTTACAATACATATTAATGTATAGGGAAAGTATTAAGAAGGGTTCTTTCAAAAATTGCATTTTTTCAAAAAAATATGTATGGAAATATAAATTTTTCTGAACATTTAAAAAAAATACGTATGAAAATATTCCTATAATTTACTCAAGTTATGGTTCAAAATGTCTCAAGTTCTAAACATAAACAAGTGTTTAAGAAATATAGTTAAATAAGAAATAAATAAACAATACAAAACTGTTTTAACCAGAATGTGAGTTTGGGCATTTCGCACGAGATAACTTCAAAAAATTTCTATATTTTACCATGGAAATTTAAGAGAATAAAATGCATTGGAATAAAAAAAAATCCTTCGTTAACTACAACACAAATTTAATAGTGTCTACCTGTTTCAAAGGCAATAAACAGCCTCATTCGTCAGGACAAGCGATTAGCGCAATCTTCACTCGTGGGAGCTAGACCGGCGACTGATGTTAGTCTCTATAGAATGAACCTAAATATTTTTCTAATTTCCTATTACAAAAATATTTTATAAGAAGTTATGGTGTTAAAATTTTGAAAACAAAATGTGAAAACAAAATGTAACAAGAAATGCTAAGTAAAAAATTGGTAAGTGAAAGGTATGTGAAAAAAAATCATTTTATAAATTCTCTAGTTTGCTAAAATAAAATGAAATATCTCACGTCCAACATATTTTCGAGTAATGTGAAAAGGTTTTGCTCGTTTTGTCATAAAAATTACGTATCAAACAAGCATTTCACTGATATATTTAAACGTAATAGATCCGTTCTTTCAGATTTATATTTTATTTTAATAGACTATTTCGAAAATAAAAATTCGAAAGCTGCAAAATCTTAAATTTTCAACTATATAAAATTTGAACAGAACAATGCATTTAATCTGTTGTGCCTAAGCATAAACATACCGTTACAAACACTGAAATCATCCTAACTTTGGAAAGCTTGTCAGGCACGTTAAGGCACACAGATTGTAAAAGCGATACTGGCTGAACCGAACAAACGGCTGCGGGGTTAAACCCTATAACAAGTTTACTGCCATTACTTATGCTTAATAGGCTTTTCCTCGCAATTAAAATGAAGATACTTCTATTTACATGTTCATGGTTTTCCGATGAGGCTAGAGATAATGGGGAATTCAAAATTTTGGAGAAAGAACGATTGAATTCTATATTTGCTCTGGGTGTTTTAATGCTTACTGCGTTCTGAACAGTGAAACACTTTCGGAATAGGGAACATGGTATTCAATTCGATTAAAAAACTTATCGATTTTCAAAACAAAATATATATACGTAAATGTATTGTATTTTAGACCATTTTAAATGAAATATATTACTTTCCTTATATACATAATGTATAAGGAAAGTATTGTGACGGGGTCGAAAATTCGAATTCGAGTATTCGGCGGGAGAGCACGTTTCAAGCATCCCTGATCACGAATCGAACATTTTTGAAGTGATGTCTGGTGTGTGTGTGTGCGTGTGTGTGTGTGTGTGTGCGTGGGTGTGCGTGTGAAAGTATGTGTATATGTGTGTGTGTCAGTGAGTCTGTGGAGACGATATCTCACGAACGAATGGAGCGATTCGAACGAGTTTTGGTACAAAAATCACAATCCATGAATACTGGAAGTTTATTGTTTTAAAACACAATCGAATGTTCAGAACCCTCTAAAATTTTCAAGTAAAATTTTGAAAAAATCAACAAAAAATCAAAACCTTTAGTAAAGTTACGTAAATAGACATTTCTTATGGAATTTTGCATTAGAAAACGAGTGACATAAATTTTAGGACGCTAGCATGAACCGGTCTCGAGATATTGCACATTTTTCAAATACATTTATCAAAAAGTCTCATAAATTAAAAAAAATATTAACTGTTAAGAAACATGTTCACTTTTAATATGTAATATCATGCGATAAATTGGGTGACGTCATTTTCGTGGATCTAACTCGTTCCATTCACGAGAAAAGATACTTTGAGTAAAACTTTTGTATTTGAATTCCAATAGTCATTTATCTGCCGCAAGAAGAACTTATTTCTCCGTCCATAACGCTCGGCGAGATTTTGGCGGCGAATTTAGCGGAATGTCTCCAACTTGGCGACATTTTTAGATGTTGTCAAATTAAGGAAAATATCGCCAATTGGATAAAAATAACGCTAAATCAATGAAAAAAGTAGCCTTCTTTCTTTTTTCCATTTTTTTACAAGCTATGTATACTTTTTATATGTATATCGTTTATAGTATCTGTAGCAGCTTTGCGCATAAATGCTATAGCACTTCAATATCTTTAATAATTTCCACTTATATATATATATATATATATATATATATATATATATATATATATATATATATATATATATATATTTGAAATGTAATAATAAGAATTATGTAAAAATAAAAAAAATAAAAATACAATTCAAGTAATATTAACATCACCATAGAAGCAAATTCACGGCCATAATGCCGATAAGAGAAAAGAACAGAACCTTCCCAAATTCGATGATTAATCAGAATTTAATTCCTCTTCAGGTCTGAGTATTTAACTCTAATTAACCCAAACAAATGCCTGTTTCAGATTAAGCAATAGTACATTACTATAAATGCTTAAACTCAGACTACAGGCATCAAAAAATGAAAAAAGGATACATTAAGAAAATTGTATTACCATGCGGCATGAATCATTCTTCTTCTACCACGTGTATACACGATCAACCTCAACAACTTAATCTAGAAGCACCGGAATGAACAAGTCGAAATTCTACCAGGGAGGAACGTTCACGGAAATACTCCCAAACCCGTCCAGTGAGTCTAAGCTGGAGACTGGACAAGCAATTCAGAATACAACTTCCCAAACATGCAGAACTGAATATGAATATGAATCATAGATGAAAATTCCTACTAAACAAGAATTCATAGGAAAACTGGATAATCGAGAATGCCACTATACACCATTATAAGGGCGCACAAAACGTAGTTTCATACTGACAAAAGTTACATTTTTTTGCGAAAATAAAATTCAAAACATTAATGCATCTTATTTTCCGATTTTTTGATTTTTCTAATGGTTTTGACTTAGTTTATTATTTTTCATTTTTATTTATTTATATAATTAATAAATAATTATATATAACATACAAACATATATATATATATATATATATATATATATATATATATATATATACATATATATATATATATATATATATATATATATACATATTAGTATCTACATATTAGTATCTTTGAAGTATTAAATATTACTACTGTAAAATTTACTATTAAATAACTATGTAACTTTTAATTCTATGGTATTTATAACTGTAATTTGTACAGATCGTGATAATTTTCTGGATCTTCGCCACCGTCCAATAATTGGTCACACAATGTGTTTCAAAATTTGCAAGAATTTCGTACTATTTCGATACGAAAACAAATACGAAAGTCCCCTCTTACAATCACAAAATTATTAAAACTGAATTTATGAATATAATGATAATTTACTTAATTATTACGGGTTAATATTATCACTATCGAGGGCTATAAAAATAATGGTATGGCCTATTCAATAAAATAATTTTTATGTAGCATATTTATTAACATAATGATAATATAGCATATTTATTTAAATAATGATAATATAGCATATTTATTACACAATTTACACCGCCCTGAAAACTTTCTGGGTTGTCGCCACCAAACTGTACAACATTCGTTCACACAGAGCATTTTTAAATTTCGCAGACATACTTTTCCCATATATAGACACATGCGAAAACGGCATCGATTGAAATACCCTATAAACAAATAAGCATTGAAGGATCTACTACTCTACAAACGATTTCGGAACATATATCATGATCCCAATAGCGCTGTCTGCAAATAAAATTGCAATTGTAATGAACTGAAACCTCTGGCTCTTTGTTGTGCATATCAACTCCTAATTCAGTTTTCGCTGAAATTGCAGTGGGGGACATTTCTCACCCGTAAGCCCGGATGCTGTAGATAAGGACTGTACAAAGGAAGGAATAGATGCTCATTTGACGATAGATATGTCAATTCATCCGCTATTGTGGATATTTTCTTGGCTGAATAAATCCGAGTTTGAAAATTGGTGCTACAACTGGCATACTTTCCTATATGTTTAAAATATAAAATTAAAATGTGTTGTGGGTGTTGAAATATACCCAAATTAATTACTTTCCCTACATACTTAGCATAATGCATACAGGATATGCATATACTTATGCATAATGCATACGGGTTTGGAAATTGTTATTCGAGTGTTTGACGGAAAACATGTTTCAAGCATCCCTGAACTCGAATTGCACGTTTTAGAGGTGATGTCTGGGTACAATGTCGTTGCTAAGGGGGAGACATGAGGGTTAAACAAATTATAATTCATTGATGCTCGAAAAAATGATGTTTAAAGAAATGGCAACAATATATGTGGTTACTAACTCCCTCAAATTATGTTTTTGGTTACTCTACTGTCTGTGGGTATGTGCGTGTACGCTAGTTCATGTGTCCTTTAGACTGTGGAAGCGGTATCTCACGAACGAATAGTGCGTTTCTAAGGGAAATTCAGTACGATTATTACACTTAGTGAATACTGGAACCCTATTGGTTTTAAACATAATAGAATGTTTTGAAGACTCCTCCCCCACATCCCAATTTTTGATTGCAATTTGATTGAATTTTTAAAATAATCATTAAAAAAATCAATAGCTATATTAAAGTTAAGTAACTTTATTTATTTTTTTATTTATTTATTTATAAAAAAGCATGCTACAGGAAGAATCCAAGTACAACAGGCAAAATAATACATAGAGCAAAGTCCCGAAACATACAGAAAAAAAACAAAATTGTATACGAGCATAAAGACACAAAAAATTACAATAAATGATTTTTAAAAATAGTTAGGGAAGGGAAAAAATATCTAAGTCATCAAACTATTGCAGAGCTAACAGAAATTGTTTAATGCACATAGATTCCCAACACCAGTTCTAAAAATCCTCTCAGCAAACAAATTTCTCTCCCTAGAATTAAAACTGGGAACACGAAAACCAATCCCACTCAGAAGAGAAGAACGGTCAATCCTACCACCGAGGAGACCCATAAAAAAAGAAAACAAAATAAAATTCCTTCTAACACATAAGCTAATCACAACAAACATCTTACAACGCAAAGCAGCAGAAAGGGAGTAGTAGAACACACCAAATTTCTTGTAATAGAAATATCTTAAAAACGTATTTTCTAAAATTTCAATTTTACTAACATACACTGTCTGAAAAGGTATCCAAACCACCGATGCATACTCCAGCCCAGACCTGACCAAGGCATTAAAAAGAATGATGATGGTATCCATATTAGTAAAATCCCACGTAATACTCTTGATATAACCCAGTTTCCCGTAAGCTCTGGCACAAACGCCCGAGATAAATGATAATAACCGAGATAAATGAATAAATAATAATTCATTTCTTAATTTATCATTACAAAAATAATTTCTATTACATTAGAAAAATAGCATGGACATTTTTCGAAATACAGCACGTTTTAAATAATTTTTTCAAGAAAGTTACATACAATCAACTTGGCAACTTTTTAAAGTATTACCTAATTGACAAAAATGTCACCAAATTGGTAAAGTCGGCACTTAAATAAAGTAAATGTTCTTAAAATTGATGAAAATTTAATATTTCCTAATAATATTATTTCTAATATACGAACTATATTGCTTAGCGGAAGCTAGTAATATTTCTAATTGTCAAGTTAGGTTTGCTCGAAATCAAAGTAGTTTTATTCATTGTTATCCAGAAAAGCGGTAAATGTTAATGAGCAATTAATTAATCGTCAAAATTATTATGCCTTGAAACTTGTATATCATTGATTTCCTGTTAAACAAGTTATGTAGGGCCATATGTAAGAAAAATCATGTGTTGCCCACACAGCATTTTTTTATCTGTCCATACGTTTTCTAATAACTAGCTGCTGGTATCGGATATCTTTAACATTGGTTAATACTTTTAATTTACTCTATAAGCCCATTCTATAAGGCCATTTTAATCTAAGTCTAATGAAATTTTCTTATTTTCAAATTAAATGATTATGTGTGACATGCATTTTTATTTAGATTTTCATCTGATTTTATCTGGAAATTGAGGGAAATTTTCGAACATGTAACGAAATCTGAAAATTTTTAACCATAAGCCTGCTTTCATTTAAGCTAAAAAATCAAGTGGGTGAATTTCAGATGGTCACAGGACACGTACACGCAAAGGTGTAAGTAAATGCTGCTGTTCAGCAGATATTTGTAGGAAAAGGAAACATATATAGAAATATTCTTTGCACCTAGTCTTATTCCCTGCAAAACGTTAAATCGAAATCCGTCATATAGTCTAGTAGATACCTTAATCTTAAAGTGTTTTTTTTATTTATCTTTTATGTGGGACTAGTCGGAGCAATATGCTAGTTTAGGAAATATGTAGATAAAATATTTCGTTTAAACTGTTTAAATTGTTAAAATACATTCTTACATATAGATTCCCATGCAGACACAAATATAATACAGAAATAGTTAATACCTATTCAGCAATAATCCCACAGTGCAAACTAATTATACTCTGGTAGTCATATATTTGAATCGATCAAAATTATGTCCTCTCTGTAGGGATCAATGGTAGGGAACCAAAAGTAAACATTTCGTATTTCCACATAAATTTCTGTAAAACAAAATATACTCCTTAAGTACAACTCAAACTGTTACCAAATCTATGCACTAAAATAACTTCGTTAAAAGTAGTATACCACACAAAATAAGAGTACCGACCGGTTTTTGAATATATATGAAATAATGAACACAATTAAAATGATTCTAATAGGATCGCATAACAATTGCAACTGCCTTACTGCTTAAAAGAAAAATAAGTTTCAAAATAAAACGCTTATAACTGCAATTATTACATTTACGCAGCAAAGCAAATGTAAAACGGAAGCTTAAACCTCCGACACCTTAAACGTAATAAATGTGCAAAAATTGAGGCGATACAAACACTTCAGCGTCGATTTATCATTATCCAGCGAACAAATTTCCCCCTTTTCATCATACGACTCAAATAATTCATCCATTACAGAAGAAAGCGTCTCTAAATTGCTCAAGACGAACATTTACTCGCAGCTTCCCTAGTAGTTCTAAAACTTCGTAAAATTCTCAAATTTTTCCACTCCTGATATATATTGCACATTATATCAAGCTTAAAGCATTTCAGCTCCGGCTAACGTAACCCTTTTATGATTTAATGCAGCTAGCCGAATTTTTCATCAACTTTCACGTTTAACGTCACAAGTTAAACAAATTAAGAGGAAAAAGAAGTATGCAACCCTGGCGGGATGCCAAAAAAATAAACTCGTTCCATGCGTTCCGAATTATTTTCTGGGCTAAAATCTCTTGAAAAGGGAGTCAAAATTCGGTGAATGTTCTTGAACGTTTTGCTTAATGGGATATATAAGTAATCTTGGAGCGGCGATTATCATATTTTAATGAAAGTTCCATTTCTAACGCGCAGGTGAATATGTTGCGAGAGAATGTGAAATAAACGAAATAGTTAATAAAATTGAAATTTTTGACAAGCTTTTCGGTAAGAGAGAAAAATTATCGGATTTTCAGAAAGAATTGAAAATTGCCGGTTTTAAAATTACACTAACTTACGGATTGCATAGTTTGTTCAATTTGTCACACAAATATTTCATTTTATACCATACTGTAAAGATGAAATATTTTTTATTTGTTATTCCTACACTTTTTATTCTGATGACTGTCTGCTATGCTGCTCTGCTGCTCTTATAGCCTGAGACGTTTTATATTCCCTACAATATATTTCAATGTGTATGAAAATATAATAAAATGCAGCTGAAAATTGAATTTAGAGATTTCTATGGGTCTGCATGTTTTGTGTTCTGTGTAAAAAGAAACAACTATTTCATTTTGGCGAATGGAACCTTAGAGGGGGTCATTGCATATTTATAATAATAGAAGTAGATATCTGCTTGGAAGATATCTGTTAGACTGCCGTCTCTAGCGGAAAATCTAAGGGACATATGATCATGGAATTTACTAAAAGAGTATCTTGACTGAGTTTATTTTTGGATTTAAATTAGATTTTTATTTCTTAAATTTTGAATCGTCATTCGGCTAGTTTTTGATCAAATGGATAGTTTAGCGATCTAAAATATCATTGTAAAATTTCCATCTTAATACCAATGGAATGTATTAAGATGGCTTCTTTTTCAAAAATGATTTCAACGGAATCCGTATTATCAAAATACAATTTATCAGAATGTAAAATAATATATACTTTTCGTGTTTTGAAGACGTACCCGATTTTAAAATCTCGATATAAAATAATTGTCTGACATCCTATTTGTATTATGTAACAGATGTTTCTTTGGATAATACACACTCCTCTAAATCCGGCCGTCCAATTCGTTGCTCAAGTCCTCTGAGTCGGACGGTCTGGGTCTTCAACACTCCTCCAAACATAAATGATGTTTCTGCTGTCATCCGTTCATCAATTATATAATTTTAAATAAAACCTCATACATATATATATATATATATATATATATATATATATATATATATATATATATATATATATATATAAATATTTATATATATATATATATATATATATATATATATATATATATATATATATATATATATATATATATATATATATATATATATATATATATATATATATACTGACTTTCAAAAGTTAAGCACGTAAAGGAAATTTTAATTTTGCGAAAGAGTATTTGAATTTGAGTGGCTGAAAATCGCTGCGGATGTAGATGACAGTATGCAAATGTCGTATCCAATCACGATTGACTGTTAAGATATATGGAAATTAGACAGTCGTTGAAGACGCCAGCATTCTGAAGGATTTAAGGAGGTGTATTTAAATGCTGATACGAACTGCTTGTAACATTTGTAGGATTATTTTGATGATATTCGTGTTTCTATGACATAAAGAAGACGATTGACAGATAGTGAGAGCTGGCGTGCTGTCGGACGCATTGAAGCAGGCCAGTCAATCAAAGATATCACTATTTTCTTTGTCGTTGAATATTCAATAATTTGTCGACAATAGAGACAATTACAAACAAGTCAAACAGTTGTCCGGAGACCTGTGCCCTGTCGTCCAAGGGTTACTACCCCCTCTGATGATCGGTATATTGCTATAGTAGCCAAGTGGAATCGACGAGCGACCTCCACAACTGTTGCATCCATGGTTGCAGCGGAACTTGGTAAGACAATATCTTCCAGTACTGTGCGCTGAAAGCTCCATGTGAAGAGACTGTATGTCCGAGTACCAAGTTTTTGTGTTCCACTAACCGTCCATACGAGGGGGGCAAGGTTAAAATGGTGTCATCAATATGTCAATTGGACTGGCTCAGATTGGTACAACGTCCTGTTCACGGTCGAGTCCAGATTTGCCCTGGAATCAGATTATAAGCATATAAGGGTCTGGAGAGAACTAGGCACATGCAATCAAGGCACATGCACCAAAAACATCATCGAACATCACGCATTCAGAGGTGGCAGCGTCATGGTGTGGGCTGGAATTTCAATGGGATATAGCACAGAGCTGCACATCTTTAAAGGCTGTTCTGTGACGGCTGCGTGGTATCGGGATAAAGTCCTAGACCCCATTGTGAGACTCAACGCTACGTCAGTTGGTCCTAATTTCCTCCTTATAGACGTTAATACCCGTCCCCATTGAGCTAACATCGTTGACGAATACCTGGGAATTGAGGGCATTTCTCGCATGGAGTGGTCGGCGTATTCCCCTGACCTTACTCCCATAGAAAACCTTTGGGATGCCCTCGGACGTGCTGTCTCTGCATGTTTACCTCCTCCAGCCCGTCTCCGAGAGTTGAAAATTTCCCTATTGGAGGAATGGCTATTGCTCGCATCTGCGATGGTTGATCCTCACATTGAAAGCATGGAAAATCGTTTTAAAGTTTGTGTGAAGGTCCGGGGTGGTCACATACCATATTAATGTAAGTTTTGTTTGGTTTGTCCCAAATGAGACGTCATCATATAATTTACGAAAAGTAAGTATTTGTTTCATCTTTGTACATAATTCTTATTTTCTTTAATGCATAAACACATTTGCTACCTCCATGTACAATTTTGAGTTAATCAAAGCTTTACTTTTCCATTTTTAAGCCAGTATATATATATATATATATATATATATATATATATATATATATGGATGATGATATAAAATATCATGCATACCGTTATGGATGAAATTTATTCTGATGATTTGATTTCAAAGCGAATTGGTAAAATGCAAATTGTTTTCCTTTTTAAGTACACAATGCGGGATTTTTTTGGAAACATTGCTTAGAATAATGTTTGCTACTTTTTTTTTCTTTTTTTTCTTGCAATAATGCATTTTCAAATTTGTGAACTTCTGCGATATTCTGCTAATTGTTCAAAAGTGAGTTACATTAATACGACATTCACCGAACCGATATTTTGAAATGCACATTTGCCCTCTCATTCTTACCGATTAGTGTTGTGATATGGAACTCACGAAAACGTTTAAGATGTCAAATTATATATGTATAAGAAGCGGATAATATTCGAACTAGGACGCAGAATTTGAAGACTAAAGAAATCAGGAAATTGTAATTGAAATTCAGTTAAAATAGAGAAAATAAATTTATTCAAATGTCCCATAGTGACCTCTTTCTCTCCTTCTCTCTAAATAAAATGAATACAAATTGCTATCTTAAAAATACGATAAACCAGTCAAGAAGTAGTTTTTGAAATCAAAGGAAGTGAAATTAAAATCTTCATTCGATAACGAATTTTTTATTATCCTTAAAACATTTCCAAGTGAAATTCTAGGACATCTTTTTGAGTTTTACAACACACGTACAAATCTATCGAACTGCAGCATTATTCCAATACCAAACTTAAATTCACAGGAAATGAAATCCTGACGGATATGCAGAAGATACATAGATAGATGATTAGATACGCTGACAACTTTAAACACATTGGAAACATTTTCCAAGCTATTAAAATGAAGACATATTTCCATTGTCTGTTGCACATTTACCAATAAAACTAGAATTGTGTGGGAATTTTAAATTTTGGGATCTATGCATTAAGTTTTGTTTATTTGTTTCGTGTATAATGGTATTGTCTCTTTTGTGAAAACTGTTTAAACCTTTTGAATATTCTGATTAAAGAGACGGGAATAAATATTTTTTGGATTCAACTCTGATCGTCGATATTTGGATCATCTAGATTATATTTGATAATTTTCAGTTTCTTATTTTTAATAAATAATTGAACTTTTGAAAAACTGTTACTGTTATTAAGTTAAAAGGATGAGTACAGACATGTTAAAAGGATTAGTACAAACTATATAATATTTGCTAAAAGTATTCTCGAAAAATTGTTGTAACTCATTCTAAAAAAAAAGCTGAAATAAATTGTTTCAAAGTTGTAAGTATAAAAGTAATATATATATAATTATCAGTGAATACTAGAGCCCTATTGATTTTAAACGTGAAACATATACTAATATAATGACTTGAATAACTCAAATAACTCGAAATCTCACTCGGGGGACAACTCGAAACATTTGTAGATATATTTTAACCATATGAAAACACAATCGAATGGAATACATCATAACCAACTGAGCATTGCATGCTCAAATCTGTAAACGGCTTTGTAACACATATCATGATCCCAACAGCACTGACTGCAAATAAAATTGCATTAGTAATGAACGGAAACCTTTGACTCTTTGTTGTGCTTTATCAATGCTTAATTCAGTTTTCGCTGGAATTGTTGTGGGTTCAGTTTCCCGTCCGCTTATAGGGTGAAGACAAAGGCTGTGAAAGGGAATGGCCAAATGCTCATTTGAAGATAGATATGTCAGTTCATCTGATATTGTGGTTATTTTCGTGACTGAATTAATTTGCATTTTTAAAATTTGACGTATAACTGATACCTGGAGTTCTTTTTATTTATACACTGTAACATATTTGCAAACATGTTATTGAACGTTTAATGGGATTCAGCTTTTTATTTCAATTGTTGTTCACCAGAGAAATAAATTTCTTAGCACGTACATTTTATATATTGTTTTTCTGTTAAGTATTCAGACGTTTTAAAAAAGAAACATTTTTTTATGTTTTCTACAAGATTCTACATGTTAAGTTCCTTGATAGTTATGATAACATATACATATATAAATACAAAAGTAACGCTTAGGCAGACGATAATAACCTGAATGAATATTTCATAAATGAAGTTGGAATGTTCATTAACGCCTGTAAATGCGGTTTTTTTTATAGTTCGCCGAACTGATCAACAAAGTAGCTGAAAAAAAATGAACAAAGATTGCAGAATGTTTTACAGTGTATAATAGCAGTTCAGCCAGTGGAATGACCAATTGTAAAGTTATGAGTTGAGTTGCAGCGTGATTTTACCGATTAAGAAATTAATGATAAATGTTATGCTTCAATTTAACCATTTTCGAGTTCTAAGTGATCATGGAAAACAGAAAATAGCAAGGCTATTTTTAATGTCTTCTATTCCGCAAGTGCAAGATAACGTGTATAAGAATATACGTTGCACCCATCAATATTGTAAAAAGTTCCATCTAAATCTGTCTTGCACTCTTTTAAATATTGAGTTTAAAGCATATTTATTTTTACACTAGCATAAATACCAAATGTTGACAGAATTAGTAGTGAAACAAAATTAACGTAGTACAAAATCTGATATACTTTTAGCTGTAAATATACTACCATTTAGCTATAAATATGCTACCATTCAGCTATAAATATGCTATCATTATTAATAACATTTGTAAAACGGTTGTGCCGTTTTTGAATTACAAGCTGAAGATACAAACACACAAAAATCAAAACTATAGGTAGTTATTTCAATTACCATTGTGCTGGCATTAAGTATTGAAAAAACAAGAAAGATCAATCATGCTTAAAGCATTGATTATGAAACACTTTCCAACTTCAATGCAATTTTATTTAAAAAAGTCGAAAATGCAATACATTCCTCGGTAATATTTTAAAACTTATCACGATACTACATTGATTTATTATATTTGAAAACTTAAACCTTCATTGAAAAAAATGAACTTCATTCAAAAGACGGCATTGAAATATAAATTGCGTGGTTTAAATATCTCTAAAATGCAATACATTCCACGGTAATATTTTTAAATCTGTCATAATACTACGATAATTTATTATATTTGAAAACTTCATCGAAAACAACTGAAATTAATTCAAATGACGTCATAGAAAAAATAACACGCCTGGATCTCTCTATAAAAGCAGGATTTCATTCATAACTTTCTCCATTTCATTCATCACAATACTATAATAATTTATTTTAATTAAAAATTAAGACCATGGAGCTACAATTCATAAACTTTATGCTTAAAACTTCATCGAAAAATATCGTCCTTCTGTTTATAAAATCAATTAATATTTCATTCATATCAGCCATGCAGACTCCATGGACTGAATTATTTTGTGTTAAAGAAATACAGTAATTCTAATACAACTCATTCTACATATTTTGCTGTTTACATTTTACATAGGTGAAAAATAGGCTTAATTGTAGAAATAATCAAATTTGAATGAGAATTTAAACTCAAATATATTGTCATTGTGTTGTTTTAGTATGTAGATGCACAGAATTTAAGCAGAAATAAAGTAGTTTTAGGATGGATACAACACTCAATATGAATTAAAAAGAACTTTAAAAAATCACGAATTTGAAACAAGATGGATGCCATATCTCATTTTGAAGTGGGTCATGTGATCGTTTCATATCATGGTCATGTGATCGTTTCATATAAGATGTGTAATTATTATTTTAATTTTTATTTAAAAAACTACTGAATATATTTAGCTGAATTTTTTTTTATATATTTTATGGAACAATTTGACTATTACCTAAAATTTTCGAAGCAATTTGTGAATTTTAAATTCGCTTAAAAATGTTAGAAAAATTAGGTCCCATAGGGCTCAATGTATTTCATTTTTTCAACCCGGGTTCAATCCAAAACTAATTGTGTGATATTATTCATTTATATTCCCATAGGTCCTACAGACCGTCTGAACAACATACTAAAATTTCATTTTGATTAAGTCATTTTTACAGCAGTTATCGTGCTAACGGACAGACAGACAGACAGACAGACAGACAGACAGACAGACAGACAGAATGAACAAAGTCATAAACACTTTTCAACTTTGTTGTAAAGTGTTAAAAAATAACAAGAAAGATCAATCATGCATAAGCATTGATTATGAAACACTTTCCAACTGAAATGTAATTTCATTTAAAAATTTCTAAAATGTGATTCATTCAGTGGTAATATCTTTTACATTATCACAGTACTACAGTAATTTATTATACTTAAATACTTAAAACTGTATCGAAATATAAATCATCTGATTCTTTATGCAAAATCAATGGATATTTCATTCATATAACTTGTATTCCAGACTCCAGAACTAAATAATTTTGTGTGAAAAAAATTCAGCAATTCTTATGTAATTCATCTTACAATCGCTTGAGATATTTGCATTCTGCATATGTTAAAATTAGGCTTCCTTGAAGAAATAATAGAAGTTTAGGGATCATTTAAAATCACAACTATTGTAATTGCATGGGCACGGAATTTAGATACACAGATAATACACAGATAATATATATGTGTATGTGTATGTACTCAAAGTATTGGAATCGTGCCGAAGATCGGAACTCGAATTTTCAAAGGATCTACACGTTTTGGGACTTCTAGAACACGAAAAAACTACTTTTAGGAAGACGTCTGTGTGTGTAAGGGTGTATCTGTGTATGTTTCTGTGTGTCTGTGTGGATATTACATCCACTCTAATTGAAAAACTAATGGACCGAATTTCATACAATTTGGTAGGTGTGTTTTTTGTGGGAAATCCTGATGTTCATTAGATTATAGTACGATTCGTAATAAAAGAATCTGCCTTCTTTGCGAAATGGCCGCAGAAATTGCCTTTATCCACTCTAGCTAAAAACTAATGAACCAAATTTAACAAAATTTGGAGTATAATATTTCAATAACCTACAAGTGATTTATATACCAAATTTAACAAAATTTTGTATATAAATCATTTGTAGGTTATTCTACTACTATTCGGGAAAAAGGAACGGGCTATTTTTGCGAAATGGCCAGCAAAAATCGTTATATATAAAAATAAAAGACTACGTGTGCTCAATTATATCAATTAAATTCCTATTTTATATGTGATTTTTGACAACAAAAAGAATAAGACTAACTCCATTACTCTAGGACTAGCCGTTCTTGAGATATTCTAGTTTTTTCGCGTTTTCGCTACGCCACCTTTGACAATAAGTCCAGCTATCAAATGAGAACCAAATTTAAGTTTAACGTGTAAATTCAATGTCATTTAAAATACTTATGTTGTGCAGATAAACACAAATTATCATTGAATAAATAAAGAGAACGAATATGAGTCTGCAGGGAAAGACATGTGCTGTCCACATCAGAATTTTTAACAATATTACACCAATGATTTATAGAAGTGAACGGGGATTATTTTCAGGCCATTTCGAAAAAAATGTATGATCTATATTTAAAGATCCATCAAATTTTTGTCGAATAAAATGTTCAACAAATTTAAGCTGTGTACCAAATTTTAACTCTCTAGGACGTAGGAAAGTGCATTTAAAATGCCATCAATTAAATTTATCATGAAGAGTTATATAAAATTTAAAAAAAATGAAAAATTGTTATCTACCAAATTTATTTTAAAATATAAAGCCACTCCCATATGCAAAACGTTTAAACAAATGGAGAGATATTTATTATATAATATCTCTCTCTTTTCTTTCTGGAAGATATTCCAAAGTCAGAATTTAATTGAATTTGTTTTTTCCCTATATTAAATAATTTTTTTAATTATAAAACTACTTAACATATTTTACTGAATTTTTTTTTATATATTCTATGGGATAATGTGAATATTTCCTAAAAATTTCGAAGCAATTCGTGAATTTTAAATTTACTTAAAAAATGTTTGAAAAATTAGGTCCCATAGGGTTCAATGTATTTCATTTTTTCAACCCGTGTTCAATAAAAAACTAATTGGGTGATATTATTTATTTATATTCCCATAGGTCCTACAGACCGTCTGAACAACATACTAAAATGTCATTTTGATAAACTCATTTTTACGGCAGTTATCGTGCTAACGGACAGACAGACAGACAGACAGACAGACAGACAGACAGACAGAATGAACAAAGTCATAAACACTTTTCAACTTTGTTGTAAAGTGTTAAAAAACTATTTTGCACATTAATGGATTTAGTATTCTTATCTGCAAAAAGTTTTAACAGCTTATATTAATATTTTAGGATATATATAGCTTTAAATCGCGTTTTGAAATGTACACATAAATATATTAAATCGTTTCGAAATTGGAAGTATTTTAGCCATAAACATAATTAATAATGAGTCCATCAGGATTTCTCAACGGTTTCATAGATCTTCCCTTTCAAAATGAAAATTACGGTTCTAAAATAAAAAGCTTATGAAACGGCATTTAGTAGATTTATGTAGCAAAGAAAATGCGAGAACAGGAAGTTTCAAACTCCGAGATCCTAAACGTAATAAATGTTTAAAAATCGAAAGCGATACAAACCTCCCCAGCGTCGATTTATCATTATCTCACGAACGAGCAAAATCACCCCTTTCCATCATGTGACGCAAATAATTCATCCATAACGAAAGAAAGCATCTCTAAATTGCTCAAGACGAACATTTACCCGTACCGTTCATACCAATTCGAAAACTTCGTAAAATTCTCAAAATTTTCCACTTCTGATATATATTGCGCATTATATCAAGCTTAAAGCATTTCAGCTCCGGCTAACGTAACCTTTTTATGATTTAATGCAGCTAGCCGAATTTTTCATCAACTTTCACGTTTAACGTCACAAGTTAAACAAATTAAGATGAAAAAGAAGTATGCTACCCTGGCGGGATGCCAAAAAAAATAAACTCGTTCCATGCGTTCCGAATTATTTTCTGGACTAAAATCGCTTCAAAAGGAGAGTAAAAATTCGCTGAATTTTCTTTAACATTTAGCTTAATGGGATATGTAAGTAATTTTGGAGCAGAGATTATCATATTTTAATGAAAGTTCTACTTCTAACGCGCAGGAGAATGTGTTGAGACAGAATGTGAAATGCACGTGCATACTTAACAAAATTTAAATTTTTAACATTAACTTTTCGTTATGAGTGGGGTATTGCCGGCTTTAAAATTGCACTGCGCTACGGATTGAATAATTTGTTCATTTTATTCTGCAACATTTTAGTTTATATCACGTTGTAATTTTTTTTTCTTTATTACACACCTGATGTAGATCTATTTTTACTCACATGACTGCTGCAGGTATAAGTAAGTATTTTTTTATTTTCCGCAAATTTTCTTGTATATTTAAATATAAAGTATTGTATTTATGCCAAAACTACGATGGTAGGTGTTTGATGAATTTATACGATTTGACCATTTCTTAATTTGTATCAATCATGTCTATTTTTTAACAAAAGCATTATAAATGTTTAATATATATGACTCATTTTTTATTTTCACAAATAATAATTGTGACAGTGAATGGTGTTAACACACGGCATTCTCGAGATATTGCATTTTAAATGACAACTTTAAATGAACAAAATATTCGAAACGTCAACTCAGTGAGTATGTTGGATTCAAATCCATTCTATAAACTCATACATTCGTCTATAGTTAGAATGTTAACCTTAACTGTTAACATTACTATTTAAAATTACGAAAGCAAACTTACTAGGCCAAATATTTGACCAATCTTAAAAAATTCTTCTAATTTTCTGACGTCTTTTTAAAAATTATTTTAGTGAGCATTCATAAATATTTAAAAAAATTCTTTAATAAAGTTTTTATAAACTTATTGGTATACTTTAAAAAAATAACTAAATATATGACAAAATAATTTATATAAATTAAAACAATATTATCTCAACTACAAATACAGTCTATTAGTTAAATTTTTCATTGTACTTTCTTGATAGATACAAACATATAAAAATTATGTGACATTTCATTGACGTCCGATACCAAATTTTCATATGTCTCCTTCTGTGAAGAAAGTATAATTTCTCTTCGGATTCAAATGTATCTGTCCTCTTAAGTTTTTATAATTTATTGGTTTTAATTGTATTGTACAAAATAGTGCATAAAAGGGATATGTTTTTCGAACTGCATTGCATTTGCAGTTTAAAAAAAATTAATTTTCATTTGATGACAACACATATTAAAATATCAATATCGCTAAAATTCACGAAATATAAACTATCCCGAGAAAAGTTTTATCTAGCGTAATGGTACAGGCTTTAATTGTCCTATCATAAAAAACTGCATATAAAAAAGAACTTGATAACATGATTTAAGCATAATTTTTATTTTATCTCAGTGTTTGATAATCTGTGTGGGATATTTCTAAAAATATAACTCATTATTATATTTCGAATTTTGAACAAATCTAATCATCAACCGGGAAACACATAAATAACTAACTACGAAATTAACTGAGAACTTTTATCGAATTTTATTGGACAGTGTTTAAGCTTAAGTGTATATATATATATATCACCCAGTCCAGTGTAGTTATGCACTTCTCTAAAATGTTGATTCATATTCTAGAGTGCCGCCGAAAGCCCATCACAAAGTCGAATTTAAATTGTGGTTGCCATTCTACTATTTTCCTAATAAATAACTCATTTGATGAAGAAAAAAATAGCAATATCTGAAGAATTTTAAATGTAAAATTATCCAAAGCAACTCTTCAACGAAGCAATTTCTCGCTCTTCACTATTAGAAAAAACGTTACATAGCTAATTTCCAAATCGCTGCACTCTTTTCACTAGTTTCTCTCTCACACACCTATCTGAGTACACCCATATTCGGTGTAAATAAAAATGTAATTAATCGAGTTGTTTAACTCAGAATGATTCCTTTGAAAACTTCAAATGAATTGCTCATTTCCATGCGAATACACGTTTTAGAAAAATGCGCGAACATCTCGAAACATATATTTTAGAGGACAGAATATCTTCTATTTAATATAATAGAGCTTTAAATTACTTCCCTCTTAGACATGTGTTCTGTTTATGGAATCCACATTGTATATATTGTTAGAGTATTGAAGTTGCTGTTTATGTAAACTAAGGCACAATCACCCTATTGCCGAGTAGGTAGGACGCTAAGTATATTGTAATATATATAATGATGTTAATTATATATAATGATGTAAGTATATATACCATTGTTAAGTATATATACCATTGTTAAGTATATATAATGATGCAGTATAGAGAGAAAGTTGTGGAATCTAATATGTATGTAAGAGAATGTAATTGTTCCAGCAGCTAAAATGATATAACGTTGTTTGGCCAACAGCAGACATGTGATACAATTCCCTGCTGAGACAATAATCTTTTAAAATTTCAGCCTAAAGTTAAACCTGCAGATTAAATGCAGGCGAGAGAGGTCAGAATAATACTGAAATAGAAATTTTCCAAGGATTTTAAGATTGTGGCAGACGTTTTAATTCGCCAGTCTCCTGTATTAAAAGAAATCTGAAGTATACAGTATATGAGATCCCCTACGTACTGTTAAATTTCGACACATAACTGGCTGATAGTTTATGACCTTTCCCCTATCAACATGCTATTTGAAAATTTAAAACTATTTTATAATTAAATATTAAAATAGCGTTATGCTAGATATGTTCGAATATTTCTCAGTAACTTTCTTATTATGGTTGACTTTTCTAAAGATGGCTGTTATATTTAATGTAGCGGACAGAAAAACTGCATTATTTGTAGATATTGAGAAAAGGTGTTCAAAAGGTTGACTTGTGATACGATTATTTTATAACATCTAACAACTGCACGATAATTTGAAATGCAGTTATTAGATGTTATAAAATAAAACGTCAATAAATATACTGTACCTGATATAAATATTTGCCATAAATATATTCCCAAGATTCGCAATTAAAAGGAAAATTAAGAAATTAAGTAATTGTTAATATGCAACGATATATTAATTTTATGACATTTACGTATACAAACTGAAGTTGACGTAACAATACCATGTTCTATACAAAAGCAAAATAAGTCCACCATATTCTTGTAGCCCTCTAGCACAGAGATAATCAACTTCTGAATATACGGTTGTCTAAATTTGTTGTACCATACCCTTAAACGTCACACATTGTTACTGCAGGTAGATTGCATTGTTACTGCTATTGCTTTCGATAATAGCATTGCATCTCAAATGATGCAATAATGTGTGCTCTTAGGTAAATGAATTTATAACATTAAAGTTGCAATTCAGTACACGTTTTAAACTGTTATAAGCAGCCAGAGGTCTAACATAAAAATGCCTTTTCCCATAAATTTACAATTCAAAAACTCTCACTCATCCGATTCAAAACAGAAAAAAACCCCTGTAAACTGGCGTTCCGTACGAAATCTTAACCATTAGTGCTTCTGTTTCGAGAACGTTGCATTAGTCATTTCCGAATCACTGCGCTCTTTTCATTAGTTTACTTCACACACATATCGTAACATGCATATATTAAGGAAAAGTAGAATTAATGCAGTTGTTTAGCTTTGAATTAACACTTTTAAAACTTACATATTAATTGCTTATTTCTCAGCATGTAAATGTGCTTTGGAAAAAATCAGCCTTGGGGTTGATTATTTTTCGTGAGATTTTTGCTTTTTATTATGTGGACAGTCAAGCATACTGTTTCCATGCATACCTGTATAGACTAATGCTGTTTACGAAAATAAATAAATAAAACCATTTGAATGTCTATTAAGCATTAAACATGTCACCTGAAATTAATAAATCTGAATCGCAGCTATCTTTATTAGAGTTATTTTTCAATTATCCTCCTCTAATATACTTCCTTTTAAACTGTGACATGCAGTTATAAACATGTTGCAAGTATGTGAATCAAATGTGTATTACACGCGAATGCAATAGACATGTCTTTAATTTTATCGAATCAAACACATTTTATTTCTGCTTTCCAGTTTTCTTCAAGACTGCACACAAATTGAAAACGCAGCCACTACCTTTAATTTAAAAAAAATCATAAAAGTCTACCAAGTAGGCATTTAGAATCTGCCAGGTGTTTTAAAATGATAGTAGCAGCAAAAATTACGGTCGTATTGAATAAATATTTAGATCTTTTATTTCCAATAAAACGTTGTTTGATTTGTAATGCATTCTTGATTTTAGAAAATCTGTAAGTCTGCTAAAACATATGCTGTTGCTTAAAAGATAAATCAAGTAATTAGATTTCGTGAACACGCTTGGGATATAAATGTTATCATAATTCAAAGCGAATACGAAGACAAAATAAAATATTTTTGATATATCCCGCCTAATATAATTCAAGTTTTTTCTTGTATTCAATAGAAATAAGACTCTACTAAACTAACAAATTCTGATCCATTTTTACTGGTTTTAGTCCCAATGTCCGTAACAAACATAGATTTCCTGGAAACGTAAGCTTATGTTATTGAGTCAACGTCTCTAAAGAATGAAAAAAAATTAACTTTTATTGACCTGGTATGCTTCCTAGGGACTCGAGCTCCTATTTTTAATGCAAAAAAATGTGCAGATTTACAGGTGATTTACAATAACTTCATTCATTTTATGTCATCTACACTATTAATGCATCCATTTAAGCTACTTTGTTTATTCGTATTACCTAGGGACTCTATAGGTTCCAAGTGATTCCACCATACCAATTACATAATTTTATAGTTTTTAATATAATTCCTTCTTTTTTATGTAGGATTTTTGATTGCATTAGGATGTATAAGATCTATTAATTATTTTATTACTAATTTACTTCGATTTATCGAACTAGTATAGTCGGTTCCCATGAACACACTATTACAATTGATGCTGTTATATTTTACATATTTTACGTATGATTAATAGTTTTTAAAGCCACAAGTATATTTGACAGCTTTTGAAAATATGTTCCTACATCATTAAAGTTTTTTTATTTAGTTAGTTATTTAGCTTTCTTTTAACCTTTCACTCGTATGAAGGATTTTTGTTCACAGTTATTATCTTCGGGTACAATTTTCAGTCATTTGAGTTATAAATATGCCCATTAAATTTCCTTAAATAGCTGAACAACATGTGAAAAACCTACGGAATGATAAAAAAGGAGAAGATGTTACATTTGTCGTCTCTCAAATTTGGATATAAAACATCCCAATACTGTTTAAATTACCCCAAACCAATTTGTAGGAAGGGTAAAATCGCTTATGAAAAGTACCCAGAAGAAAAAAACATTTCCAAATGAAACTCATCGTTTTGTATGCATCAGTACTATAAAGCAAGTAACATTTTGTATTTATTTTTATTTTTATTTTTTTCTGTATTCCTTTAAGCATGTGAAATATATATAATATTTTAAAATATTTCTCATTTTACCATTTTCATATGAAGAGAAATTATGCTTTGAAGCATATATTTGTATGCAGAAGATTCCTTAGAAACCTAAAATATATCACAAAGTTTCCATCTTGATAATATCGGGAAGTTTAAAAATTGTATTCCATACAAACATTGAAAGAATTCCATGCGATGAATAAACAACGTTCAATGAATTAAATACACACACATATATATATATATATATATATATATATATATATATACTTTTCGTGAGTTTTAAACTTCTCCGATATAAAAACATTAGCATACCATCCAACGTTCATAGTTTAATAGATGTTCCTAAATATATCACATACTACTCTAGAAAAAATAATTTCATAAACTCAACCGTTGATTAATTATAATAATTATAAATTTTTAACCCATTCATATCTTTAATTGTTTAATGAACCTAAATCAGCGGACATCTTACTCCATCAAGATTACATATAGGGTTGAAAATCCTATCAATCTCAAGTATGGCGAAAGGCTCTAGACTCATTTTGAGATATCCTATCCTCTTCCGAAGATATCCTGTTTAAGATACTTTGGGGTTCGAGTCTTTTTTTCTGCTTTGGGGAGAGATTTGGAGTATGGTGTTATCTGCTTCTATATTATTTATGTAGCGAACACTTATTTTTCGGTGGCCAGTATATAAATTGCTTTAATTGTGCCGAGATTGTTGAAATTAAGATTTAAATTCTGGCTTGCAATTTTCACTATTATTCATACAATTAAAAATGTATTTATTTTATTATTTTATATAACTACATTGTTTTAACCCCTAGTAACATCCGGTACATATTCTAGTTATTTATAATTTAATTGACGGGTATAATGGGACCCGAAGATACCAGCTATGAAAAAAAATACAACACACCAGATAAGGGTTAATGAAAATGATGGCAACATCTATACGTGTAAATCGACATTTTATCGACGTAGCTATAAACGTAGTGGAAGTATATCGTAATACTCTACATTTATTGTAAGTAACATCATAACGTAGTAGAAATAAAATATTCTCATTTTCATTCGTTTAAATAAATAGTTAACAGTAAATATATGCTCTTTTCATACAAAAATAAGAGCAGCTGCATGCAAAATACGCAAAATACATTTTAATTAATATTAACTCATTTACCATAAAAATCTAAGTATTTATTTCTAGACTGTTTAATAATTTTTATCTAACCCACTGCACACAGTTCATTTTGAATCCCTCTGAGCGTGTCGTACTTGCAGCTTATCTCTACACAAAATGCCTGTAATTAATTGAGCTGCTTTAAATCCTGTATCCTTGCAGCATATTAATAAACAGAAAACTCAGGCCACGTTGATTCTAGAAAATAAAGAGCTCTCATTTGTTCGAATGTGTATCCTCAACGAGGTACATATACGTAAAAATATTATTTTTAATTAATGTGTTTTGTAGATATGAAAATATTCTTTTAATTGTTACTTTCCCTACATGCATAGCATAATGCATACGGAAAGTATTATGATGAGGTCGAAAATTTGAATTTGAGTTTTCGACGGATCAGTACGTTTCAAGCATATCTGAACTCAAATCGAACTTCTTTCTGGCGATGTCTATGTGCATGTGTGTTTGTATATATATTAGTGGATGTCGATCGCATTTTAAATGTTGGAGTTCTATTATTTGGCAATGGAGTTCTATTATTTGCCACTTATAATATTTGTACCAAATTACGTTTGAAACGCTTTAGGCAATTTTGCAAAATAAATAAATAAATAAATGGCAGGTTCTATTTATCCGAATAGTACCAGATCTTGCCAGCATCGGGGTATCTATCCCACAAGTGTTCTACCCACAATCTACGAAAGTTTAAGAAATTTTGTCTATTAGTTTTTTAGCTAGTGTGGATGCATACAGTTTTACGGGCCATTTTTCAAAACAAGCCTAGTTCTAGTTTTCCAGATTTTAAGTCGTTGAACGTGAAGAAAACAGGACTAAACTTCTAAAACAATTGGTCGGCACAATCTGGGGGTTCTACTCAGTATGTCCTTTGCACCGCCTATAAGACTTATGTAAGACCGGTAGTTGAGTATGGTGGTGAAGTACTTATAACAATCACAGAGACAAATTCGAAATAATTGGATATTTTCCAAAACCGTATTCTGAGATTTATTACTGGTGGTACAAGATCTGCGCCAACTGCCGCTATGGAACTTCAATCTGGTTTGGAGCCTTCGTGTGACCGTAGATGGAGAATGGCCTTAAACATTGCTGAAATAATCTTGAGAAGAAGGGACAATTTTCTGAGTCATTACTGGCCAGCTGCGGAGAGGTTGAAAACGTAAAGAACTCTCCTTTCTTGTATAAGAGAACTACATGATACCCTTGACTTTCCTTCTTCAGCTAGCGTTCCCTTTCCATTGAAAAACTTTAAACTTGCTGATAGATACTTGGACCTTGTCTCTGTTGTTAAGAAGAAATCTTCTCTTGACTCTGAATTGAAATTTACTGCCTTGACTACTATACATGAACGTTTCCCGGACGATTCTTGTCTCCATGTCTGTACTGGTGGTTCGGCTGAGGGGGCCATTAAAAATGCTGGAGCTGACGCTTACTCTATAGACCTTACATTGTCTTGCGCCGTTGGAAAACACTTTGACAACTTTCATGGCGCAATAGCCTCCATTTTAGCCTTAGACAAAAGGGAGCAGTGTGAAAAGGAAAATATCGTCTTCTTTGTTGATTCCAGGGTGAAAATTATGACCTTAACAACTGTCAATCTCTGAGTATGTGAGATTTCCAAGAATTGTGTGGAAAAAATAGATAAGCTGCTGAACATTAAGAACCGCATTGCCCTGCAGTGGATTCCAAGCCACTGCGGGATATATGGAAATGGGCGGGCAGATTTATTGGCTAAGAATGGAGCTCAAATGATGCAACCGGATCCTCCCTTGCCTGTGCGGCATATAAAATGATATATATCCCTTTCTATTAAAGCTCACAGTTTCGGTCTGTACAGGGAGAGAGCTTCTGGTGGAACTCCCTGTGGAACTTCCTGTTAAATAAGTCGGCAAGAAAAAGCCAGTTCCTGGCATAGAGCAGTTGGTGTGGCTTGCTTTAGACTTGCTATGGGTCATGATTACTTGCAGAGTCACATATATCGAATGTGACTGACAAATACAGATGTCTGCCCTTTTTGCGACCATGGCGTTCCCATGACTGGAGAGCACCTCAACATATGCCCTGCTGTTCTTGACTGTTTTCCTTTATGTGTTACTGACAGGGCTGTTAGTGAATATGTTTATCGTTTTTCTTTGTATTGGGCTACTCGTCGACTTATGGACGAGAGGTCGGAGACGGGCATAGGATAAAAATAGATAATTTTTCCAAAGCGTACAAATTCTTGTCAAAACCAGGGTTACCTCCAATTGACGTATGCTATTGAAAAATCAAGTCCCATAGGGTTCATTGTATTTCATTTTTTTTATTCTGGGTCAAATCTGAAACTAATTGGATGATGTTATTTCTGTTCATTCCCAAGTATCCCACACATCATCTCAACCACATACTAAAATGCCATTTCTATAAAGTCATGTTTACGGAAGTTATCATGCAAACAGACAGACAGACAGACAGAACGACCAAAGTCAAAAACACTTTCCAACTATGTTGGAAATTGTTAATAAAATAATGTTTAAATGAGTACTTGCTAAGGTACTATTCATGAAAATTAAATTAAACAACTTTCATTGTTTTCGAAAATTCACATTTTAAGCATTGCTAAAAAAATTGGAAAATACTTGGCATGCTTGACGATAACTTAGATGAGCCAACACTAACTTCTTATTAGTACATTGTAAATGAGTTTACATTTTTAATGATATTAAATAGTGTGTAAATTCAATAGTACAAACGATTTTGAATATTTCTAATGAATAAAAATTACTAAATAAATACTTTGGAAGAAAGACTAGAAATAGTAGCTAAAAGCAGAAATATGTAGAAGAACATTTTAATTAATATTCACTTACCAGTAAACTCCAAGCGTTTCTTTCTAGGAAGTTAAATAATTTTTATTCAACCCACTGCACACAGTTCATTTGGAATCTCTCTTAGCGTGCCGTACCTTCAGCTTATCTTTACACAAAATTCGTATAATTAATAGAGTTGCTTTGAATCCCTGCAGCATATTAATAAGCAGAAGACTTAAGGCACTTTAATTCTGGTAAAAATCCAGTGATATCCTTTATTTCACTATTTTCCCGTAAACGAGGTACATTAATTTGTCACAAAATTAGCTTAAAATCGAATATTTCGTAACTTCAACTCTGACGTTATTTGACCTTGAAAAACTAGAAAATTAAAGAAGCTATTGACTGACGACTTTTTTTAAGTAGAAGTTATGACTATATATATATATATATATATATATATATATATATATATATATATATATATATATATATATATATATATATATATATATATATATATATATATATATATATATAATAGTAGTTTGAAAATCCAATGTACGAAAATTAAGAAGCTGCAACACGATAAACCTAATTTTCTAAAACACCCACAGAAAAAAATATAAAACAGCAAATCATCAATCAAATGGAAAAAATACCAAAACACGAGTGTTATCAAGTTACAGAAAATCAACAAAATTCAAAGGTATGTATATATATATATATATATACAGGGTGTCCAGACAGTTCTGGAACGGCGCAATATCTCGAGAAGTACACTTCGGATCAAAAAATAAAAAAACACGTATTCAATATTTTTAGAAAAGCTATCCAATGATACCAAAATTGACCCCCCCCCCCTCGACCAAACAGGGGGGCGGGGCGACTTTGAAATCTTCAATGGGAACCCCCCATTTTTTTATTGCAGTTGCATTTCAAGATAAATAGTAATAAATCTCCCGATGTGTACTCGGTTACCCAAGTCATTAAATAATCGGAAACTGTTCAGTTATTGTGATAAGGATTAAACGGCCACGAAACTGCCACCCAATTTAGACCAGAATGCAAAAAGGATGGCAACTATTCTTACCCTATCCCATCACCTCTGGAACGGACTATCGGAAACATACATATTTATCGTGCCCATAATCCGTGTTGCCACAGACTTCATTCGAACACAGGACTACTGCATGCGATTCTCCCCATCCTAAACTATTGGGTTATGCCGATCCTGTAATAATTTACAGTTATTTTAATGATCCATGCCAAATTAGATATCCGCTTTCCAATTATACCATACAGTTTTTTTGCTCTTCACATGATTAATCGTAACCCGATTAAAATGTGACGATTTACATGGATAATCATTCGTAGGAAAAGGATAAAAAAGTGATTAAAATTTAAATATATCGTCTGCATCAGAGAAAGCAAAAACTTAAAAGCATTAGAAAATCTAATGTGTTTAATATAGTATAGAACAGACAATTCGCATGTATATTACTTGAAAACACATTATGTATAAATATTAAAATTTATATAAAATTTAAAAGAAAATATTATTATCGCTTACATTACCATGTTGATATATCAACGGGATTTTAAGTTATATTTATTAACATATGTCTGCATCTCCGTTTCGTTTCGAAGCAAACTTTATATCTTGAGAAAAGATAGCGTTTGCTATTGACAACCCTTTTAGAGAATCTAAAATATCTAGAGAAAAATAGTGGACCCATTGCAATCAAGCTAAAATGTAAATTTAATAAAAAGTAACAAATAAAAGTTCAAAAACGAAAATAATTACACTGTATTGTTGCAAGTAATATTTAAAAAAAAATCGTGGATTTAAAAGGTTGTACAATATCGAATTTACTGGCTATTCCTTGTAACATTTGTACACCACATAGATGAGCTGGACGATCTGGGTCATAAAAAACAAGAAAGGTCATAAATCCTTGATTATGAAACACTTTCCCACTGAAATGCAATTTTATTTAAACATCTCTAAAATGCGATACATTCAGCACTGATACATTTTAAATTATCACAGTACTACAATAATTTGTTATATTTGAAAACTTAAAATTTCATCGAAAAAAAATTAATTTTATTCCAATGACGTCACCGAAATATAAATCGTCTGACTCTCTATGTAAAAGTATTGGATGTTTCATTCATACACTTTTATTCTAGACTACAGAGTGAACTAATTTCGCTTGAAAAAATTCAACATTTCTTATCCAACTCATCTTACAATCACTTACTTTTTTACATTCTGTATACTTTAAAATTAGGCTTCGTTGTAGAAATAATAAAAGTTTGATGATCATTTAAGGTCAAAAATATTGTAATAGCGTTGGCACAGAATATAGATGCACAGAAAATACACTAAAATAAAGCGGTTTTAGGACGAATGCAACACTAAATATAAATTTAAAAAACTTTAAAAATCACGATTTCTACACTGGGAAAAAATGATGGATCCATATTTTATTTTGAAGTGGGTCACTTGATCTCTTCATATTACATGAGTGCAATTATTATTTTAATTTCTATTAAAAAAATAACCGAACATATTTTTCTGATTTTTTTTTATATATTGTATGCAATGATTTGAATATTTTATAAAATTGTTTAAACAATTCGTGAATTTTAATTTCGTTTAAAATATGTTTGAAAAGTTAAGTCCCGTAGGGTTCAAATGTATTTAATTTTTTCAACTCAGGTTCAATCCGAAATTAATTGGGTGATATTATTCATTGCCATTCCCGTGTGTCCCACAGATCGCGTCAATAAAATACTAAAATTTCATTTTGATAAAGCTATTTTTACAGCAGTTATCGCGCGTACAGGCAGACAGACAGACAGCAGAAAGAACAAAGTCATAAACACATTTCAACTATGTTGTAAGGTGTTAAAAATGAATTCCGTTAGATAAAATCTCCATTTGGAAACTTACATGAGTACTCATTTTTGGCAGAAGTTTTATACATTCCCAATTATTCAGTGAAAATTTTAATTAATGGTACATCGAGAAATGTTGACAATGTGACAGTGGAACTGTTTTTGTTTGACTACTTGGGCTATGGAAAAACTTTTTAATTGGAAAGCATGTTATTGGGGACTCCATAAAAGAAAATTGTGTATTTTTCTACTAAAAGGTGTCACATGATCATAATTAATTTGCATACGATAATAGTCTACATTTTTTTAAACAGTTTTTACATTAGAACTACGAGACTACGACCAATTTTTCAAAATATATATAGTCGTGCAATCTTCTTGAGATATCCCGTATTAGTTGCAATGATATACGGTGACATGCAGAATAGTTTATACTAGGATACTGTGATACAAAGAAATAAACTTCAAGTCAAAGCCTGTGCAATAAAATGTTTGCTCGTGCTTACAGTAAAGCACACCAGCTGACACACAATACTTGTCATTTACATTTTAAATAGTTTATGATGGAGGCATATCATTTCCTGCAGTAATTTATGATGGATCTATAAAAATGCCCCACACTAATTTATAATGAAGTCATAAAAACGTCCCAAACACGACGAAAGTTCAAGTAGTCCGTAGGACCTCAAGATGTTCGCTCAATGTACCACCGACCAGTGATGATTTTCCTTGGACAAGGCCATCAGTCAATGGGCAGATGAAGGCGGAGTCAGTTGGAGAAATGCAAGTCCGAGTAAAAAAAAATAAATTAAGATACGGGCAATATTTCAGTCCGAGTAAAAAAAAATAAATTAAGATACGGGCAATATTTCAGTCCGAGTAAAAAAAAAATAAATTAAGATACGGGCAATATTTCAGTCCGAGTAAAAAAAAATAGATTAAGATACGGGCAATATTTCAGTCCGAGTAAAAAAAAATAAATTAAGATACGGGCAATATTTCAGTCCGAGTAAAAAAAAAATAAATTAAGATACGGGCAATATTTCAGTCCGAGTAAAAAAAAATAAATTAAGATACGGGCAATATTTCAGTCCGAGTAAAAAAAAATAAATTAAGATACGGGCAATATTTCAGTCAGCATTCAGTTAGATACGAGTCAGATACAGAAAGGAGAGTGTTCGGCAAGTCATGAACATGGGAAAGACGTAAAATGAGATTTTGCGCTTGTTGACAGTCTGGGTGAGTTCGGAGGAGCTCGAAAGTGCAGGCGGCTGCATTGTTCAAAAACGCGCTTAGATGCCATTGAAAGCAAAACCAAAGGTACCATTTTATGGTCCATGAAGACATTTGATTTTAATGATGAATTTGACACTAAAGTCGATCAAAAATTTCATCTGTTATCACAAATAGTTTCAAAAGTTTATTTGGAAAACGCAAGAATTGGAAAACATGAATTGTAAATTGTAAAAGAAAATTTGAATGATTATTTAAATAATTTCAAATAATAATTTTAATAAATATATGAAATTGAGAAAAAACATCTCGTCATTTAGACTGTTTATCTTTACCGTTTAACTTTTAAGAATTATATTATTTACAGGTTGATGCCGAACTGCACAAATGGTGGGTTATTGCGGATACCTGCATTGAGCGGAGTTATGGTATCCGAACGCATACACAATTTAAAATCTTTAAACTAAATATTATCTTTTAAATCTAAATATTTAAATAAAGAGTAATTAGTGCAAAATAACTTATTAATTATTTCACCACATTAGTCTATGTATGTTGTCTTATCATGTTATAATCCTATATAAAGACAGCAAAATTAAACATCGTCTAAAATCTATTCAATGGACACTAGAATACGTTTAACAACTCAATTAATGATATTTTTTAAAATGAAGTGGTGTGTAGCACATCCAACCCTAATTTGGAACGAGCCGTGTTCATTCATTCGAGTAAGAATTATGAAATGGCCGCAAAATAGCGAGTAAGATGCTCCTAGTAAGCAAAAGAGTTTAATTAGGATGTAGTGGGTTCTTTTGGAGCTACTTCACGCCTCGGTAGACAGAGGCTTGGATTTTGCGATATTAGGGTAGATGACAAAATATATTTATTTAAAGTAAAAAATGGGGAGGTTTAAGGTAAATGAGAATTCATACTCGAAATTGAACTGCAAGCGAGAGTGAACTTATGGACGACTGGACTGCTGTTAAAAGATACATATATATCTTTTAAAAGCAGTAGTGTGTATGTATATATATATATATTAGAAAAATGTAATAATACAAAAATCATGTAATATTAACATCACCATAGAAGCAAAATCACGGCCATAATGCCGATAAGAGACAAGAAAAGCACCGGTCCAAATTCGATGATTAGTCAGAATTAAATTCCTCTTCAGGTCTGAGTATTTAATTCTAATTAACTCAAATAAATCTGTTTCAGATTGAGCAATAGTACATTACTATACATACTCAAACTCATACTACAGGCGTCAAAAAATGAAAAAATGAAGATAGGAAACATCAAGAAAATTTGTATTACCATGTGGCATGAATACTTCTTCTTTCACTACGTGTTTACGCAATCAACCTCAACAGCTTAAATTATCTAGAAGCACCGGAATGAACAAGTCGAAATGCAACCAGGGAGGCAATACGAACGTTCACAGTAATACTCCCAGATCCGTCCAGTGAGGCAGAGCAGGAAACCGGACAAGGAATTCAGAATATGAATATGAAGCAAAGATGAAAAGTCTTACTAAACAATATATATATATATATATATATATATATATATAGAAAAATTGAAATATGCAAATTGAAAAAAAACTTGTAAAAAGGAAGGAAGGCTCGGCAAAAAGCTTACATTATGGCGGTAAGGGGTTGTGACCTTACTCCCCAGTTCAACGAGCTCGTCAAAAACGCCGCGGCATTTTCACTCCTGGTCGCCAGCCCTGGCCCAAGGACCAACCTCCGGAGTGACTTTGAAATCATCACGAGACCTGGATAGAGAAGTGCACGAGAGTCATATCACCTCAAATAAAGCCAACTGAATTGCCGACTCAAATGAAATGTAGTGCCAGCTGCGGTCCTGTGATCACAGTGCGGTCCTGTCATATGGAGGGTTCGATGATTTTGTCTCTAATGGAACTCAAAAAAGACTTAAGTCTTACACCATATGCAAAATTGGTTCTGTATAAATTATCAATATTTTTACGCATAAAGGAAATTGGATATTTATTAAAAAATGCTTGTTTTAAAAATTCTTGATCAAATTTGATACGTAAATGTTCCTCATTGATAGTTCTTTTTATTCTGATTAAACCTCCCAAGAATACATTGCGAAACACATTCAAATGTATGTTGGAGTTCCAATGTTTAATTCCAATAATGGGTAGTTTAAATTGTTTTCTTTTATCATAGATGGTGAAGATGAGAGGGATTTGACAATAGTAATACGTAAATGTTCCTCATTGATAGTTCTTTTTATTCTGATTAAACCTCCCAAGAATACATTGCGAAACACATTCAAATGTATGTAACACATTCAAATGTATATATATATATATATATATATTATATATATATATATATATATATATATATTATATATATATATATATATATATATATATATATATATTATATATATATATATATATATAATATATCACGGCATTATGGCCGTGAATTTGCTTCTTTGGTGATGTTAATATTAATTGAATTGTATTTTTATTTTAATTTTTTTTTTTTTTTAATTTTTTTTTTTTTTACATAATTCTTATTATTACATTTCAAATATATATATATATATATATATATATTATATATATATATATATATATATATATATATATATATATATATATATATATTATATATATATATATATATATATATATATATATATATATATATATATTATATATATATATATATATATATATATATATATATATATATATATATATATATATATATATATATATATATTATATATATATATATATATATATATTATATATATATATTATATATATATACTAGCCGCCTTTGGCGAACAGCCTGTTCGCTACCCTTGAAAAGCCTGACAGTGGCAAGCTCGCTTTTTAACGATGCTGCTCAGAGAAAAAGTTTTTTTTAAGATTGTCCCCACCACCACCCGATGCATAAATGCACCGCGACAATCTCCATAACTTTCTTTTTATTTATTTTTTTATTTATTCAGTGTTTAAGTTTTTTCATTGTGGTCCCAACCACCACCCGATGTAAACAATACATCGCCACAATTCAATCCAGCATAATGAGCCAGAAACCTTATAAAAAGCAAAGACTAATTCGGTTTTTAATTGTGCCTAGGCCAAAAACCGTGTAAAAAGCAAACACTTATTCGGTTTTTAATTGTCCTTAAGCCAAAAACCGTATAAAAAGCAATCAATGATTAAGTTTTTTCATTGTGATCCCAACCACCACCCGATGTAAATAATACATCGCCACATTAAATTTTTACAATACAACAATAGAGTACGCCACAACAACACATCGCCACAATTAAGTTTTTTAATTGTGGTCCCAACCACCACCCGATGTAAACAATACATCGCCACAATTCAATCCATCATAATGAGCCAGAAACCTTATAAAAAGTAAACACTAATTCGGTTTTAAAAGTTTTTTTTTTTAAAGATTGTCCCCGCCACCACCCGATGCATAAATGCACCGCGACAATCTCTATAACTTTCTTTTTATTTATTTTTTTATTTCTTCAGTGTTTAAGTTTTTGCATTGTGGTCCCAACCACCACCCGATGTAAACAATACATCACCACAATTCAATCCAGCATAATGAGCCGGAAACCTTATAAAAAGTAAACACTACTTCGGTTTTTAACTGTCCCTAGGCCAAAAACCGTGTAAAAAGCAAATACTTATTCGGTTTTTAATTGTCGCTAGGCCAAAAACCGTATAAAAAGCACCCAAAGACTAATTCGGTTTTTAATTGTCCCTAGGCCAAAAACCGTATAAAAAGCAATCAATGATTAAGTTTTACATTGTGGTCCCAACCACCACTCGATGTAAACAATACATCGCCACAATTAAGTTTTTACAATACAACAATACAATACGCCACAAAAATACATCGCCACAATTAAGTTTTTTAATTGTGGCGAAAACTCAACCACCACCCGATGTAAACAATACATCGCCACAATTCAATCCATCATAATGAGCCAGAAACCTTATAAAAAGTAAACACTAATTCGGTTTTAAAAGTTTTTTTTTTAAAGATTGTCCCCGCCACCACCCGATGCATAAATGCACGACGACAATCTCTATAACTTTCTTTTTATTTATTTTTTTATTTCTTCAGTGTTTAAGTTTTTGCATTGTGGTCCCAACCACCACCCGATGTAAACAATACATCACCACAATTCAATCCAACATAATGAGCCGGAAACCTTATAAAAAGTAAACACTAATTCGGTTTTTAATTGTCCCTAGGCTAAAAACCGTGTAAAAAGCAAATACTTATTCGGTTTTTAATTGTCGCTAGGCCAAAAACCGTATAAAAAGCACCCAAACACTAATTCGGTTTTTAATTGTCCCTAGGCCAAAAACCGTATAAAAAGCAATCGATGATTAAGTTTTACATTGTGGTCCCAACCACCACTCGATGTAAACAATACATCGCCACAGTTAAGTTTTTACAATACAACAATACAGTACGCCACAAAAATACATCGCCATAATTAAGTGTTTTCATTGTGGTTCCAACCACCACCCGATGTAAACAATACATTGCAAGAAAACAATACATTGCACGAATTAATACATCGCCACAATTAAGTTTTATAATACGACAATTCTTGACACCACAATAATACATCGCCTCAATTAAGTTATTTCATTGTAGTCCTAACCACCACTCAATGTAAACAATACACTGCAACAATTAATACATCACCACACTTAAGTTTTTACTATACAACAATACATTACGTCACAATATATCGCCACAATTCAAACCATCATAATTCAATAATTTAAATTTCATACCATCACCTATAATGTTTATCATCATAGTTTATCATAGTTTATCACCTATAACGTTTATCATCATATAACGTTTATCATCATAGGTGGATATTTCCATTTTAATTTGCCTAACAGTATAAATCTGATGGTCTTTACTTGCAATTTTAAATTGTTCAACTCTATTATATCTTCGCCTTGTTAGACAGATAGAGTAATCTTGATAACAGATTATTTTTTTCACAGCATTCTTATTAACACCTTTAGCAGTTATCTTCTCCATGAAAGGTGTTTTCAAACTATACATCTTTGATCTCAGGCCAACAAACTCCAGAGCAGGATTTCCATTTTAGACTCCATTCATTCCTTTAGTTCATTTTAGATTTTGATAATTTAGAAAATGAAATTTTGTTTCACTCTCGCAGTATTTCCTTATACACGATATTTTTTGTTTTCCCATTTGGTGCAAGTATAAAGAGATTCCTATTATCCCCAACTCTTGAGCAGCCAACATAAAGTTGTCCATGGGAGAAGCAAGGCCTTTGTAGGTTGAGTCCAACAACTTTCAAACTCTGTCCCTGAGATTTGTTTATACTCATCGCAAAACTAAGCCGAACTGGAAACTGTAGGCGTTTAAACTCAAACGGGAGGTTTGGCGGTATGATAGGGATGCGTGGTAGAAAAACGTGACTTCCAGCAGAATGACCTGTTATGATCGTTGCCTCAAGGACATTAGGCATCATTTTCTTAACAATCAATCTTGTTCCATTACACAGTGCCGGTGGATCTAGATTTCTTAAAAGCATTATGGGTGCCCCAATCTTTAGTTCTAATTTATGTGAGGGCACACCAGAAATTTCCAGTGAATTCAAAAATTCTGGTGAGTACTCGACGGCCTGATTTATATCTATTACAGAATCTACAGACTTGTACGTGTGAACAGAAGCAGGAAGTCTCATGAGTAGTTGTCTGTTAATGACATTAACCGCTTCGTTCGTGGGAGCAAGAATAGCTCTTTCACATAGCCACTTAGGGTCTCGGAAGTGACGCTCAATGTTGGGAAATACACTTTCTTTTAGTTCTACTGGCGTTGTAACAATATTTCCAATAAATCCCATCTCTATTAATCCCTTGTCATCAGCGGTTATGTCCCCGTTTCCAAGTCGCAGTAGGTTCTCTGCAAATTCTTGAACAGCGGCATGACCTGTCATATGAACTCTCATGTTCGTTTCTAACCTGAGTCTTTGAACATTTGTCCAAAGGCAAGATGTTTTAATTGATGCATGTATTTCATCCGCTTTTGTACCACGTTGAATTACTGGAAGAGTCTGCCTGAAATCCCCAGATAAAACCAAAGTTACTCCTCCTATACGTCTTGTGTTATGAAAAAGGTCTTGCATGGTAACGTCAAGAGCTTCCAAAGCAGCCTTGTTTGACATTGTGCACTCATCCCAGACAATAAGCTTGCATCTTCTGAGAAGTGCAGCCTTATTCGAACTTCTTGAAATGTTGCAAGTGGGATGTTCAACAGTTGCTAGATTTAGAGGTAATTTAAACACTGAATGAGCTGTTCTTCCTCCAGCCAAAAGAGTAGCAGCAATTCCCGAAGAAGCTACAGCAAGGGCAACCATACCTCTCTGTCTCACTTTTGCTAAAAGAAGATTGATAAGATAAGTTTTCCCTGCTCCACCGGGTGCGTCTAAGAAGAATATTCCACCCACTCCATCAAAAACAGCAGATGTAATTAACTCAAAGGCTTGTCTCTGATCCTCAACCAGATTTGGCTCATTTGATTGGACATACGTTGTTAGTTCATCTATATTGTAGCTTGTCTCCCTCATTATTTCGTAGTTGAGACTGCTAGAGTCGCCCCTTTGTGGCTCAGGAAGTCCGAATGCTTTTAAATTCAAACCACCTAAGGCCTTGATCTTATCTTCGAGAAAGATCAATGCTTGATTGAAGATGACATCGTCATACACTAACTCAAAGTTATTGGTCCTAACTCTTGCCTGGTGCAAAATGTCTTCAGACATATTTTGTTTCTGTAAATTCCACAGCTCCAGAGGATTTGACATGGAACATGTCTGCAGCATAAGTACATATAGATTACGGAGCATTCCCGCTGATCGAGTGGCAGCTGCTTCTTCCAGTGTATTTTTCCATTGTGAGTCATCTTCGAGAAGGCCTCTTAGCTGGCAGGCTTGCTTGAAAGTATCACATACTGTTTCGCCAACAGTTTTTAAAAAGCTGAAGGATGTAGGACCTTGTACTTCGTGAAGCAACAGTCGAAGATGAAAGCATTCAGAGTTGGTTGGATGAACTGTGTAGACACGACCAAGTGCATCGCTTGATCTAATACCCGAATGTTCCGGTACAATTTGACCAGACTTACGACGGAGCCATTTTTTTCTGCTTGCATTCCACGTGTAGTACTTTGGCAACTGATGGTACAGCAGAGTGCGAGCGAACTCGTCACTTTGGCACAGGGAGAAGAAGGCAGTAAGTGTTGTATCTGGCGGGGACTGTGCTCGGGCTCGTGCATTCTCACTTGTGAAGTAAACTCTCTGCCCATTCTCAAGATGAACGCTCAAATGAGTGACTGTGGGATATCTCTCGTGAATGGGAAAGCCCATGATCCTCCAAATGGCCTCATTGCTGCTAATGTAACGGCCAATTTCATACTGCTGCACCTCATCATGCACACTTTCGTCAGTCGTCACTTGAAATGCTGCCATGTCAGACCCCTTATTAACATATTTGCACACATATTTGATAGACTGAACCGAGCTACAGTATTCCACATTAATGTGGGCATTGAATGCCTTCGATAATAACGGACAATACGGAACAACCCACCTATTGTCAACCATGACATCAGAACCTCGTACTTTCTTGACTACCGTAAATCCCCCGTCTTCTGGATCTCTGCGACGATAGAGGGGATATCCGTCACGGTCTGTCCGCGTATTAATCAAATGTTTCCTTGGGTACCTCTTCGTGCATATCCCGTCTTTCATGCAGGGAGAGCGTGAATTAATGTTCCCGCATGGGCCATGAATCATATGTTTTGTGACTATGTCATACAAAATTGGGTCAATTTCCTGATTCGGTATTTCCGCACTGATGAATTCATCTACTCTGTGAACATGGATTCTGTCATGAAGCCAGAGCAAGATATGTGCATGTGGAAGACCCCGCTTCTGCCACTCCACCGTGTACATGAAACAGGCAACGTTACCAAATATCTTTCCTTTATTGAGGAGGTTGGTCAGAGATTTCAATTTCTGGCGGAAGACTCTAGCAAGCAAGTCATGCCGATCCTGACCTTTCTGTCTGGGCATTAATTCGTTTGCTACTTCACCCCACTGAGGATTACATGTAAACGTTATGAATAAGTCAGGCCTACCAAAATTTTGGACATACGTCATGGCGTCTTGAGTTCTTTCGTGCATGTAGCGAGGACCACCTGTGAAGCTAGAAGGTAAAATTATAAGTTGGCCTATGTCACGAACATTACCATCACTGTTGACAGCATCCCTCAGATGAACATAATCTTCTACCCGTAGTTTCCTCTGGTTCAAGCGTATGAACCTCAGACGCTCTGATTCAATCTTTACATATACGTCTACGGCGAACTGGTGAAATAGTGTCTTACACCTTAAAATGATATTAAAGCTTGATGCTCGGTACATCATCCTGAATGCATAAAAGTCCATTGCCGAAATCTTCTTTGAAGTAGCAATGCCTGTTGTGGGATTCGTTTCTCTCATTTCAAAGTGGTACCCATCCTCACCTTGCCAAAATATTAGCGGATACTGAAGTGCATCATAGGATCTATGCGTTTCTGCAATCTTTTGAATCTCATCACTCCTCAAATGAAGCTTGATGTCTCTGCGGCCGTGTTCATCACCAGCAAGAATAACCGCCACTTCTGATGTTGTCGGTGCGTTAAATCTTCCTTCATGTTCACCGGAAGGCGTTTTATCTGCCCGAATAACAACCTTAAATTCGGGAGTCATTTTCTCCATAGCACACTTAAAACTACTTACATAACTGTTGTGCTCATGAAGCATGTCCTGTAACTCTGCTACTATATTTGGTTTGGCCTGCCTCACATTCCTGCAACGTTGTTCAGCCTGTTTTTGCTTGTCATCTACAAAATAAACCTGAAGAAATTTTGGCTCGTCATTTGTTTGGGGTTGCAGACTCCCTATTCTGTGGTACATTTGACCTTGCACTTTAAATGTAGGCATATATCCATCTTCTCTAATCAGCTGTGTGCAACCAAATGACGTCATTTGAAAACATGAATTATATCGTCTTATGTTTTCTTGGAAATGCCTTGCATCAGGCGAGTTGGACATAAGCAATGTCGAAAGAGGTTCCGGAGGATCTCGAAGTAAAGGCAGGCGAATTTTCCCATTGCTGCAACACATACCAGGTGTTTCCCCTTTCCATTTAAGTGCGTGGCAAAAGTTGCATTCGACTGTCATTCTGCCTACTTTAATCATTTGTTCAGATGCATAATCAATAGTAAAATCATAACTGAATGCAGCATTTTCTTTTTCCAACCAAACTTGATTTCTAACTGCAGCTCTTCTCTGTGCATCAGCGACCTGTCTTTCTTCCCGCTGTTCCTGGGTTTCATTTTCCCTAATTGCAGTCATTCTCTCCGCGTTAAGCATCTGTCTTTCTTCCCGCTGTTCCTGGGTTTCATTTTCCCTAACTGCAGTCATTCTCTCTGCGTTAAGCATCTGTCTTTCTTTCCGCTGTTCCTGACTTTCATTTTCCCTAACTGCAGCTCTTCTCTGTGCATCAGCTACCTGTCTTTCTTCCTGCTGTTCCTGGGTTTCATTTTCCCTAACTGCAGTCATTCTCTCCGCGTTAAGCACCTGTCTTTCTTCCCGCTGTTCCTCACTTTCATTTTCCCTAACTGCAGCTCTTCTCTGTGCATCAGCGACCTGTCTTTCTTCCCGCTGTTCCTGGGTTTCATTTTCTCTAACTGCAGCTCTTCTCTGTGCATCAGCGAGCCGTCTATTTTGACGCTGTTCCTCACTTTTGGAGGCTTGAGCAGCGGCATTCCTTTCGCGGTTTCTTCTTCGGTTTGTTTTGCTACTTAAGCAGACTTTTTTTTTGGAGGCATTTTTGTTTTCAATAAAAACACAAAACAAAGTTATAAACACTCATAATACCAATAGCCGATTGCTAAAATAAACTCCAAACTAAATAAAATGTTTACAAATTAAACAAAAATATAAATACAATTCTAGAATATGACCTGTTAAATGACACAAAACTGTTCTTAATACGTGAAAAAAAAAGAAAGAGAACTTTATGTTGTTTAAAGAACACGAAACGAATGGTTTGTTTTAGTTTAATGACGTTAACACTAATAATTAAATTTTAAGATTATTTAAGTTTGTACATATTAAAAGCTTTTTTGTTTTTAATTAAAACACGAAACAAAATGATAAACACCCATAATAACAATAGCCCATTGTTAAAATAAACTCTAAACTGAATCAATATGCTTTTGTAAAAAAGATCCTAGCCAAAGCCCTATAAACTGATACACAAATAATAAAGTAAACAAAAATCTAAATAGAAAATATGTTAAATCAGAATCCCTGTTTAAATAAGAACAATTTTAAACCATAAAACAATATAAATAAAATACACTATAAACGTGTAAGTACACTTATTATGTAATAATGTTATACAAAAAAAAAAGAATGTTCTTAAAAGAACAATAAATTCATTTCTTATCTGAAAAAGAGAAGTCAATCTTATCTTGATACAGAACAGTTGAAAAGAAGTTACTAACACAACAGATAAATGTTTGGGTTGAGTTGTAAGAACATATCACGTTTTTAAAAAAATAATAAATGCATTTAAAATGAAAAGTAATTTAATAATAATTTATTCCAATAAAAATGGATGAATAATTTATTCCAATGAAATGGATGGTTTGTTTTAGTTTAATGACGTTAACACTAATAATTAAATTGAAAAGTAATGTATTTCGAATATCGAATATATTCGATGATTTCGCAATTGCGTTTTATTCAGAACCGTTACGTCCCCAGCCACCACCTTCCCTCCTTCTGCGGGGGAGAAACGCCGGTGAAGAAATATACCAAGGAAACCGAGAAATTGAAATTCGGAAAATCTTAAAATCCCGATCCTGTGGGCAATACGGAATATTTCTTGACCAGATTGGACTTGTAAGAATGCCAGATATTTGACCTTACTAAAAATGTAAATTATTAGTCGAAATTCTGAGTACTTTTTACTATGCGAGAATTTAAAAACCAAAAATCGTTTTTTTGAGTCAAATGTGACTTTTGTTTTAAAATCATAAAAAAATATTAGAATTTGTCCCTGAGATTTGAAATTGATATATGTTTACTCGAAATTCTCTGTTCTTTCCGATGGTGTGATTTGTTATTTTCTACAATGTCTAGATCGTGGAGAAAAAAGGCCAAAAATGTCAAAAAACGGTCGAAATCGCATAAAACATTAAATAAACAAAAAAAAAAAATTAAAATTTTAAAAATCGGTATTCACGTGTCCCCTTCCCCCCCCCGGGTCTCCTATTGCCAAATTTCGTAGCTCTCCGACGCGCGGTCGTTGAACGTATAGTGTATAAGACAGACACACAGACATTGCCTTTTATTATTTACTAACCGCCTTTGGCGACCAGCCTGTTCGCTACTCTTGAAAAATCTGACCGTGGCAAATTCTAACCGTGGCACACTCGCTGGCGCGACCTACCAGTGACCTTACGACCTAAGGTGTAAGTTAACTGTTTGGACGGCCAGGAAATGCCACCCAATTTAGACCGGAACTCATTGGGGAAAGCATACACAGGGACCGTACCCTCCTTCCCCTACCACCTACCTTTCGGAAGGACTTACGATCCCACATGTTTAACGGGATTGTACTCCGCGTGAACGCGGCTGCAGTTTTGGCAGTGGCGGGAATCGAACCCGGGCCTACCCAGTGAAATTCCCGCGCGCTAACCACTGGTGTACTTCGGCCTCCGCGACATTTTCCATAACTTTCTTTTTATTCACCGAATTTAGACCGGAACCCAGTGGGAGAGGCACCCACGGGGACCGTACCCTCCTTCCCCAACCACCAACCTCTCGAAAGAACTTACAGACACACATGTTTATTCCGCGTGATCGTACTCCGCGTGAACACGGCGGCAATTTTGGAAATCGAACCCGGGCCTACCGCGTGCAATTCCCGCGCGCTAACCACTGGGCTACTTCGCCCTCCGCGACAATCTCCATAACTTTCTTTTTATTCACCCAATTTAGGGCGTACCCTCCTTCCCCTACCACCAACCTCTCAGAAGGACTCACGAACCCACATGTTTAACGTGATCGTACTCTGCGTGAACGTGGCGTAAGTTTTGGCAGTGGCGGGAATCGAACCCGGACCTACTGAGTGCAATTCCCGCGCGCTAACCACTGGGCTGCCGCGCCCTCCGCGACAATCTCCATAACTTTCTATATATTCATCCAATTTAGACGGGAACCCAGTGGGGGAGGCATCCACAGGGGCCGTATCCTCCTTCCCTTACCACCAACCTCTCGGAAGAACTTACGGACCCACATATTTAACGTGATCGTATTCCACGTAAACACGGCGGCAGTTTTGGCAGTGGCGGGTATCGAACCCGGGCCTACCGCTAACTTCCCGCGCGCTAATTTGCAATTTAAAATGACCATATGCTTAATTCCATCATCCTCATTCCATTGTTCCATCATTTAAAATATCCATTTAAAATATCCAAAAGTTAAAATATACATTTAAAAAATCCATATCGTCCCATCATTTAAAATATAAATATAATAATTTATATAGAGCAAAGGAGCTCTATTCAGAACCGTGACGTCACCTCCACCTTGACGTCCCCACCCACCACCTTCCCTCTTTCAGCGGGGGAGAAACGAAGCGGCACGCCGAGCGGAACGCCGGGAAATTGAAATTCGGAAACTTTTAAAATCCCGATCCTGTGGGCAATACGGAATATTTCCTGACCAGATTGGACTTGTAAGAATGCCAGATGTTTGACCTTTCTAAAAATGTAAATTATTAGTCGAAATTATGAGTACTTTTTACTATGCGAGAATTTAAAAACCAAAAATCGTTTTCTTGAGCAAAAAGTGAGTTTTGTTTTAAAATCTTTAAAAAATATTAGAAATCGAAATTCAGATTTTAAATTGATATATTTTTACTCGCAATTGTCTGCCCTTTCCGATGGTGTGATTTGTTTTTTTCTACGACGTCTGGATCGTGGAGAAAAAAGGGCAAAAAGGGCAAAAAACGGTCGAAATCGCATAAAACATTAAATAAATAAAAAAAAAATTAAAATTTTAAAAATCGGTTTTCACGTGTCCCCTTCCCTCCCCCCCGGGTCTCCGATTGCCAAATTTCGTAGCTCTCCGACGCGCGGTCGCGAAACGTATAGTGTATAAGACAGACACACAGACACACACACAGACATTGCCTTTTATTATATAGATATATTATATATATATATATATATATATATATATATATATATATATATATATATACATATATATATATATATATATATATATATACACAAAGAGAGAGAGAGAGAGAGAGATGGTAATACTTTGAAAATAACAGAGGAAATTGGTAAATGGTATATATGCAGAATATGCACTTATATTTAAGAAAATAGTTATTACGGTCTTTAATAAAGTTCAGTTCTAGTTTAATTGCGTTTTATAAATACAGTAAAATATGATATTTTCCTTATTTTCTGTATATATTGTATAATTGCATATATTATCATATAGATCAAATTATTATGAACTTTGTTTTGCTGAAATATTATGACGTCTGTTCTGGCGGATCTGGTCATTCACTAGGGAACTTTGCATTCCCTTTCATCTCATAAAAGATAACTGCATTTTGAATTGAATGCAGATCCACATGATTATTTTTTTCCTTCTCGAGGGGTTACAGTATCGTACATAGTTTGATAATAAATCTGTGTTTTAAATAAATTCATTTATTTCAGAATTTTGAAATTTCTAAAGATCACAGCTACTTTACTTGACTTGTATTGATATTCATCTTAAATAAGCTGAATGATAAGTCATGTACATTTGAAGAGTTTTGTAAGATTCTAAAAATTACAGCTACGTGACAGCAGACTTGAATGCTATTAAAATCATCTTAACTGTGGTTAAGTGAAATTTGTATACATTAATTGAATTTATTGATAAGGGAATTTCATACATATTAATTGAATTGAGCGATAAGGAACATTTATATACATAAATTTCATTAATCTATAAATGAAATTCATGCACTTTTAAAGAATACTGCAAATTTGTTAAAATCACAGCTACATGACATATTTGACAGATATGAAATCCATACATTTTAAACGAATTGATTGATAAGTAAAATTAATACACCTTAACTGAATTTATTTATAAGGACAATTTATACACCCTAACAAGTTGATCGATAATTGAAATTTATACACCTTAAAATAATCTTATAAGTTTCCAAAAATAACAGCTGAGTCACAATTTCTGTCAAACACATATCAAGTCTCTCTTCCTCAGTGAATACTTCATTTAACAGGTAAGATATAAAAAATATAAAATTGACGTTAATATTTACGAAGTATTTAGTAATTTCAAACACTACAGCATTTAGTAAATATCTTTAGTAACATCTAACTCCCTGCTTTAAGCAGAATTTCAAGCTATTCTGCAATTCTCAACTCTCTCTTCTAATTGAGCACATTGGAGGCTAAAGTAACTGCGCCACAGAATAACGCGTTGCCTAATTAGCATTTAAAAACGGATGAAGAGAATCGTAGCAGAATTTGCAACATAGAGGTTACAACTGACTAGCAGCTACTGATTCATCTAATTAGTGGCTGAATTAATGGGTTAAAGGGGTCACCAACGATTAGGCTTAACTATTCGTTTACGAATTTCCGCATGATCTCATTTGCATATAGACTGCGTGCAGTCTATGTGTGAAAATAAAACTACATAAATAATATACATGTCATGGAAAATCCTTTTTTACTTGTTAGATAAATTTTAAATTTTATTTTTTAAATGTACAGACATTGCGCTTTGTAGAACTTTGCTTGATAGTAACTGACTGAAAAAGAAACTTTAATTATTTTCGTTTAGTGAATATAAATAATTTCGATACCAGAAAGGTTTTTCTTAGAGTAACCAATACAAATATTTTAAGTACAGCTGAAACTACTGTTTATGTAATAAAACTATAAAAACTCTGTTTAAAGTAATATCATTATATATTGTATGTTGCTTTAAAGAAGTTCTTAAAGCTAAAACTCATATGTAGTTTATTGAATAGCTCATAAATCTTTATAGATAAAAAAGAACCGAGTTTGATTTCATAGTAAGGATGGAACGAAACTCCCTTGTATACATGTCTGATGCTATTGATTTGTAATTCCTTTTACACTGTAAATACTGGTTAAAATCGATCTAGTGCACATTAAAATATAGTTGAGTGCTTAAATATTCACATTCAGTTCAATTTGAGAGCTATCATAAAATTACACAAAGAAGTTTCTTGTTGAATTTTTTCTTTTAACAAGAAAATATTCGGCTTCTAACATGACCGCTGGATTTATTTCTCCAATAAGGCAATTAAAGTTACATTTTTTACTGTATACGTCAGTCAGACATTATCCTATACAGCTGTGTGTATGGACAAAATTAGTTTTACTAGACATCGGTATGCTCCAAGACGAAACAAAATTTATTTCAATTCGCTTAAAAATATTTTGTCACGGAAATGAAAAAAAAAATCTACAATTCAAAGCCTTTCTTCACATTAATCTGGTATTTATGAATTTATTATAGAAATGGAACAGCAACTGATAGCTCAATTCTATTTAGCAAATTTTGTAACTCGTGAAATTCTTAGCCAAATTACAAAATCCGAGAAGTATACAGAAATCACCAAAAACGCGATATTTCTCTAATTTCGTTGGTAGCCATGAATGACGAATTTATCGCTAAGATCAAGTGATCCTGACCTTCAAATTATAGCAATTCATAGTTAGCATTAGTAACAATATAACTGCACTTACGTTACATACTTCCCATTCATCCACGCCAGATTTTTTTCATGATTTACTCGATACCCCGTGACCTAAGATGCTCCACACCAAAATCGTTTTAGAGATGTTATGGCTGGCCAATAAACGCACCAATAAAAGCAGTGCATTATGGCGCCACAATTATTTGACCATGTTCATTTACGAACTCGGCGTAAAAGACATTAATCCGTGGCATATTGTAGAACATTTGGTTAATATTCAGAGAATTCATAGATGAATAATATATATAATTAAAGAGTAAAGATGTGGAGTACATCACGTTTAGTTTCTTTCCAATCACCTTCAGCAAAGAACTGGACCTTTAAAATATATATCTTCATTACATATCCAAATTGTAAAAATGTCGATTAAAGTTGTAAAACTGCTAAAGTTGCAAAGCTGTAAAGACGGTTAAAGTTGTAAAGTTGTAAAAATGTTGGTTTTGTTGAATATACAGCAAAAGAGTGTTGCATGCGAAATGTTTATTCGATCACGTTCAATAACAAACACGACGTGTAAGAACTTTTTCTATACCACATATCCAAATTGTAAAGAAATCGGTTAAGTTTTAGAGAATTTATAATCGTACAAAGTAGCATAGCACGCGTAATAACTTTTCGATTACGTTTATTAAATCACTCTAACTTGTAAAATATTAATATATACAAAATATTCAAATCGTAGAAAATTTGGTTAGGTTTCAGATGAGTTATCGTTGAATAATGTATATATGTAAAGGTTTTGGAATGCAGCATGCGCAATTTTTGTTCAACCTCGCTCAACAACGAACTTGACCTATAAGATATCTATCTGAACCACATATTCGAATTGAAAAGCAATCAGTGACGTTTTAGAAGAGTAAGCTTTGGACATAATATTCAGTTAACACGGCGTAATAAGTGCAAATTTTACCTTCTAAATAGCGGCAACGAACTCGTATAAAATACTAAAATGCACTACGTACTCAAATTCCAAAAATATCAATTCAGTTTTAGAGTACTTATCGTGGTACAAATCATGCAGGCAAATAGACAGACAGACAGACGGATAGACAAACAGCAGCAGCTCGTGTTTAGTAGTGAAATATAAAATTTGTTGTTTCGCTTCATCGCTTCAATTCAACAGTTCACTTCGTTCAATCGCTTCAATAAATAAAATAGTGTAACTAATAAAATACACTGACACATTGGCTATAAAAATATAAATATCGTTCCATCTAAACAATTCTTATTTCACTTGATTATATGATATGATATGATTTTATGGAAAGCTAGTACACTGTACTATACTGACAGTTCTTGTTTTAATGTTTTGACAAAAACCTCTTCTCTATAAATGGAGATTGGCAGTAACCTATATTGAAAATCCTTAGTTCGCTTTTATAATATTCCAAAAAATTGTCAAAATATACTTTTATATGAAATTATAATTCAAAATATTATTATTTCATCAGTTTTCCAATTAGAAATGAGAGTGTCATCAATATGAGTGTTTAACGATTTCAGTAACAGTAGAATTGTCAATGATATTGTTCAATTTGCGAGATATTGCACTAATAGTCTAACACGGAAATTGAGGATTTAGTTATTCACATATGCACAGCCATCATTATCTGAGATATTTTTGAAACATAGTTAAAGCATGAAAATCTATCCATATTCCGTGGCTGAACTTTGTTCCTTTACAAATTCTTTTACTTTCAGAAAGAAAAACATATACATAAAGGAAAAAGTTCAGTCCCCAATTTTAAACTAATTCTTCACCTGTCGGGGTTCTTGATGTTCTAAACCTTACGGTGAGCTCCCTCCTCCCGGTCTAGGTCGTGGAAATGAATTTTTCTCAATAACCTAGCGATGAATTCAACCTCAGTCATTAATAAACACAAATCATGTATTCTAAATCATGTGAACTCTAAATGAATATAATAAGAAAAACAGTTACGAAATCAATATTCAAAGTCAATTAGGATATCGTTCTATATCTTTTTTTTAAAACTTCGATGATCATTTCCGAAATATTACACGGTGAGACAAATATCGAATAAAATTAACCTTCTTTTTAAATTTTCAACATTGTTCACTTTGAGAGCTTAATAGAATTTGTCAGAAATAGCTCATTATCGGCATTTAGATAAAATCGTTATTAAGTGCATGGTTAGTGTCGGAAGTATCGTTAGATTGTATCGTTTTTAGCGTTTTCTAGTTAATGGTGCCATTAAATACTATCATTAAGCGCAGTTATATATTGTTATTATCATCATTATATATCGTTAGGCTTTAACTAATTTTCAGAAAAGCTGTAATGCAGATTCATTGTATGAACCATTTAATGGAATTGGAATATATACAGGCAGACTTAATTAAGGCATCCTTATTCAATAGCTATCTGCATAGGGTAAGTAGTAGCCGAATCGTAATCAAACATATTAGTATTAACATTATTCTTAGCACTGGGCAGTGAATTAATGCATGCAATATGGGTAAGATATGATATATTCTGCAGTAAAATATATGCACTGAGTTATCTTGTTGGTTGGAGAAACCAAGTTGTTTTGTAATAAACAGATTATTTTCCTGTTGCATAAAGAATTTAACAATAAAAGTTTATTCGTTTGATGATTTTCGTGTTGTTTTCAGTTTGGACTGGATTGCATTCTTTTCATTAGATTCTACTGAGCTATCATGACTGGAGTCTGCTGAACTATTACAACTGGATTCTACTATTTTTATACTCATGAGAACATGTTTAACAGGGAACTGAAATTTATAAAGGGGGTATAAAATTACTCCATTTGTCTTTCAATTCTGAAAGCAATTTTCACTTTAAGCTTAAGTATTCAACAAAATAATTTACCTTTTCAAAAGATCAATATATGTAATTTTTTTTTGAAGAATTGTGATTACCAACATTTTTACATTTTTGCAGAATCGTCAAAGAGGTATCGATGTCTGCATTAATTTTAGTATTAATGTTTAAAAGGTTTTATATTTAAAAAGAATAGAGATATATTATATGCACACCGTTTTGTTAACAGCACAAGGGAATATTTTCAAATTGACTACCACTCTAATCCTAAGAAAGAAACTTAGTCGTCAGATTGCCAGTCTCGGGGTTCAAAGGGCGTAGGTTCGAGTCATTCCGAGAACATGACTTCAAACTGACACTCAATGTTATATATTTATTTATTAGATATATCAGGCCTTAGGCTACATCACTCTTTCCAACTTTGATGTCCCGGCTGTGTTTAACTAGGGGGTGACAATGAGAATGTTCTACTGGTTTGTGTTACGATTGCTTTGTTCAAAGAGCGTGGAATGTAGTGGTAAACATTGACAGTTGTGTTGGATTAGAAAGTGGAGTCGCAAGGTGTTTTGATGTAGAGGGTGGTTTAGAGTAATGTAGTTAGAGAATAACCAGTGGCAGCTGATCAGATGGATATAACTGGATGTAAATCAGATGGGCAGATGCTATTCAATCAGGCAAATGTTACTGGGCCAATATCATGGCTGTGCAAAAGGATAAAGATGTATAGTGAGTACTGAATGGTTAACGTAGTTTAGTTGCTGTGGGACAAGCTTAGTTCAGTGTTGTGGGGAGTGGTTGTACATATCTATGTCATCAAATTTTTATTGAGCAAGTTAAGCATATTCAAGTTCTCGACGATTGATATTTTTTGTAGCCAGCAACAAGGCTGTAAACCATACAATAGTGAAAAAATCATCTAGATTGTGGATAAAGAAATAGATTAAAAAATAATATTTTGATTGAGTCTAAGGAGAGCTCAAAATTCGTGGAAGGAGAAGGTGAAGTTAAATCTGAAGACAGGGTAGCTAAGTTAGTAGAGTCCAGGTCTTGAAATCCCTAGATAAGTTTGTGCCCCAAATTACTTGACTTTAAAATCAAATAATACTTTTAAGAAGCATTCTTTATCCTATTTTTGACAAAATATCAAATTTTCTGAAGTTACGAACTACTTTACCATCTCAGAACTGTAAAATTTGACACGATCAATGTCTTAATACCTCTACGTTCCAAAATAAATAGTTCTTATAAACGCTTGGAAGGCATTGTACGTACTCTCAAGTAGATAAAGAGTATTTTTTCTCCTATTCACTGACGTTCAACGCCCTTGGATCTTAATAAAAAGAAGCGAGCTCAAAAACAAAATCAAAAGAACACGAATACTAAGACTTGTGCCCTTTTGTCTTTTCGCTTGTTAGGATTTGAGAACAGTTTTCTCTTTCGTACTGCTGTTAAGCTTACAAAAACCTTTGCAAAATAATAATAGCAAAACATATTGGGACATGTTTCCAATCAGCATTTCACTGTTACATTTAGACGAGAACACGTTTCCGGTGCAACTTTTTATTTAGATTAAATAACATTATGAAAATATTATAAAGCATATTTTCATTTGAAATAATTTCGAAGATTATTTTGGCCTACTAAAGTTAAACATATATCTACTCAAAAGATAATTCATTATTTAAAGAATTTAAGCACAATAGCTTCATCAATTTAGTGTCAGTTTCAAATATGGAAGAAAATATTATCGTCTCAGCAGTTCATTAGAGAGCTTTCTGGCCAACTGAAGATTAGTGGTGCGATTTTACAACGAATCTCGGGCAATTTAACACATCAAGCTTGATGAATATCTATATAAATAAAATTGAAAATCTGTCTATCTGTCTGTCTGTTTGTCTCGTTATCACGGAAGAAAGGCTGAACCGAATTTGATGAAATTTTGTGGGTAGTCTGGAAATAGTCTCACTTAAAATTTAGTCCATGTTTGGAGTTTCTAAGATCAGGGGTTCTCGATATATTAGTAAAAAACGAAATTGTCGTTTGTCTTATTATTACTTCAGAACGGCGGAACCAAATTTGACGAAATTTTGTAGATAGCCATAAAATAGCCCCCATAAATACAGCCCAAGTTTCGAGTATCTAAATTCAGGGATTGTCGAGATAATAATGAAAAACGAAACTTTTTCCTAGGAGTTCTACTCTCTAAACTCCGTGGTTTATCTAAACGAAAAGCTTGAAAATCGTTTGAAAGTGAATTAAAATTTTATATCTGAGTTCGATGGGAGATTTTTTGTGCTAATTAGTCACTTACTCGAAAACATGAATTGTTTGAAACATGATTTAAATGGGAAATCTATCTCCATGGTTTATTTCTCACAAGCTTTTACTGAACAATTAAAAGTATAAAGAAATCAAAATGGTTATTTAATTTCGCAGTTTATGAGGACCATTCTATCTTATATCATGTTGCTCAGAAATGCAATTAAATTAAATCTGTCTGTTAATTTTATTTATTATTTTCTCCATTTGAATATTAAATAAATGGATATACAAATATATTTTAGAAAAGAACGATTTGATTTTTCTTATAGTATTTTTGACTGGATAATATCAATTACGGTCTTCAGGTTCAAACGTTATTATTATTGATATTTTCGGGGATTATTGATTCAGGGATTATTGATATTTTGAAGTTATTATGCAATTGTTTTATTATGACACGAAATGTTTAAACTCATATATTATACGTTGTACAAGTAATCTTCTACAAATACACGGGTATATCTTCTAATCTACGAGAATATAAGTAGTACAGGTATATTGGCATATGTTTTGATATATATTGGCATATATTGGATTCAATTACGACCTTCTGGTATAAAGAGTGCGGGGATTATTGATATTTTCAATTAATTACGTAATCTCTTTTATTTTGGCAAACATTTTTGAGACTCATATTGTAATACGGGTAATCTTTTACTAACACACTAGCATATTTTCTAATTTGCGACAGTATAAGTAGTACGAGGTTGCATATATTGATTCAATTCCTTTTTTTTTTTGTAAATTTGCTTACAAAAGGGGCCAGGATGTTTTATTCTTCATATCTATCCATGTAGATAATTTTGCATAGTGAGAACAGATATTCTTAAACTTCTCATTAGGAGCAATAAATTTTATATTTTAACAGAATTTGCACATGATTGCGAATTATAAGTTTCTTTATATTATATACTCCGTACGAAGAACGGGTATGCTGCTAGTTTCTTAATAAAATCGAAATGATAATTCTAACAGGGACCTGTAACTGATAGAGTGGTTTCAATTTGTGGAGAATTTCAGGAGCAGGGTAATATGAAATAGAATTTGAAACAGACTACAGATTGGTTAAAGTTTTTAGTAACAGCAAGTTTTGCCGTTACTTTTTAGTAGGAATTGCAAGTTTTTAAGTTGCTTTTTAAAAGGAAATTCAAAAACTCTTGTCGTTACAGTGTTATATTGAAAATTATGGCTGAATTAAATATTAAATTTTTACACGTCATCAAATATAGTAAAAGTGGTGTCACTGAAAATAACATTAAAGACACAAAATTCAACAAATGAATAAAGAAAATATGATATGGGCAGTGCACGACTTTCGCTACAGACTAAAATTTATTTTCTCCTTCATAATCCATTAAATTGAGTTTAACTGCCCAATAAGGCATGGATACTTATTTGATATTATGTCCAACTTAACATTTTAATGCCTCTTTTTCATTTGACAATTTAATACGTTTTGAAACGTCGCCATCTTTTCAAAATTCCCCAAACTTAAATGTCTCGAGAACGGTTCATCATACAGTTGTAGGGGATTGGTTTTATCCGTTTCGTGGTAAAAGATTACATAGAAAACAACCATTTAATTATAATATATTTAAGCACATTTAGTCTTCTATATTAGATTTTAACGACTTTTGCGGGCCATTTACAAAAATGGTCGGATCTGTTTTTTCTGAATCGTATCCAAATCCAATCAACATCAACTTAACCTATATGTGACATATATACGAATAAGTGTTCAGCTAGAGTGGATACATACATTGCATACCTACAGACATACGCACACGCATACATTTTACAAAAAAAATTATGATCCAAAATACCTGTATTCTGTTATCCCTAAAATATTCCCTGTATACTTGTATCCCTAATATTCCGTTTTTCGATACGATTCCAATACCTTTCCTATGCATTACCATATAGGGGAAGTATATATTTAAAATTCATCATGATTTTTATAAATAATATAACGTACGTATAAAATCTGAGGAAGCAATAAATAAAATGAAATATGTATAGTTATTTATTGATATGCTCATGTATTGTATCCCTATTTTATATTACAAAAATTGGAATCAGAACTAGAATGTCAAAAATGGTATGAAAATAAAAGTCGTATTAATCGACTGCCAAGACCTTTAAAATTTATGTTTTTGATGTGTAATTATTTCACTCCAATTGTATCATTCGTATATTATTATATTCTAATGACTTTAAATATGAGATAGCAATTTTTATATTTATATATATTTTTTATTTTAGGTAAGCCCAAGAATTTATAAACTGATAAAGTTCAATTGGATATTTTTAAATCAGCATTTATATTAAGGTACGTGCTTTTCCAAAAGTAATGCATTTCCTAAAAAACTGACTACAAAAAATCATCATTGCAAGTTTGTAATTTTAATCAGTTTCGTTATATTTCTTTTTTCAAAGTACAATATACAAGACATTGTGACTATTTGACTTTGATTTGTATATACGATTTTTAAATTAATAATGTCCGCCTCATTCTTCCCTCTACATGGCTCCGAGGAGAGTCTCAAGAACCCCAACGACTTACGATTGAAAGGTTCCTAAATGTATACGTCTATTTATAATAAATTGACCATACTCGATCGGATAAAAGTAGTTGCGGTGCTCTTACCGGAGAGTTGAAGGAGTTTGAAACTTGAATAGTGCAACAAAGTGAAATAGAAGGCATATGTCATATATAAAGAACTTTGCTGGCCCAAACGAGAATCGAACAGCAGATCTTCGTACTGGCCAGCCGATGCTCTACCGTTGAGTTACTGAGACGGAGTCGCAAGCTTTTATCGTCAAAGTAGACTGACTAACCATCTTCTGCTATTTTTACCTCAGTTTAACTTCCTCCTGCTATTTTCACCTCAGTTTAACCTCCTCCTGCTATTTTTACCTCAGTTTAACCTCCTCCTGCTATTTTTACCTCAGTTTAGCCTCCTCCTGCTATTTTTATCTCAGTTTAACCTCCTCCTGCTATTTTTACCCCAGTTTAACCTCCTCAGGCTATTTTTACCTCAGTTTAACCTCCTCCTCCTATTTTATCCCCATGTTAGCCTCCTGCTTGATCGTTGACCTCCCAATTTGAAATCGGTGCTGAATATACCAGAATCCATTGATTCCATGCTAGTCGTACTATTGTCACTTTAAGGTCCCCCACATCTTTGCACTAATCTACATGATTGGTTTGTTCGGGCGCCATTGTAAAGAACCTTGCTTCTCAACTGGGAATAGAACTACGAATCTTCGTACTAGCGAGCCGATGCCCTACCGTTGGGCTACTGGGACAGAATTGCAAGATTTTACCGTCAAGGTAGAGAATAGTTGAATTAATGGAAATTCACATCAGGAACTCACAAAACGCGTATATGGAAGGTATTAAATGCCTTTCATACACCCATACTCACTAGCTGGCCAAGTAGCACACCATCTGGAGTTTTATGTTGCACGTTAGTTCACATATCCTGTTACTCACGTGCTGTCTTTTATCTCACGAATTGGTACTACAACAATGTATTTATTCGCATACCCTCCTAAATCGATGTTCACCATTCAGCAACAGAGTATGCAACTAGCAGTGTACGAGTTATGACATGCATTTATTGACTTCCATATACGCGTTTAGTGCATGATTGATGTCAGTTCACATTAATTAGACAATGCCGTAGAACTTCGTAATTTTCATTAGTCTTCTATCTCACTTTATTATTAAGTTTCTGTTCTTAACTTCTTCAATTCCTAACTAAAGAAGGTAAAATCCCTAGCGGAGCTACGGAGCCGCAGCTTCTGCAACTGTAAGGAGAGGGTTAAACGCAGGAGGTTTGGAGGGATTTGGGGCCTAAATATTAAAATTCTTTGTTATTCAAGATGTCAGAATAAGAAAGAAATATAAAAGTGACAATTTAATTTTATCACATTAAAGACGGAATTCGCAGTGCAATATTTTCTTGAAATCTACTGATATTTACCTTTTCTGTTGAGCACTTTATTCATGAAAATCTGCACATTCTGTCTGCGGTATAAGCAGCTCAAATTTGGAATGGCATCATATGGGTAGATGGCAAAAACTCCTTTATTAAAGCATTAAAAACTTCTGTATCAAAACATTTATGCTTGAAAAAAGTAAAGGAAATCTCTATATTTATAAAAAGTAGAAATTTCTTATCTATGAAGTGTTTTGATAACTATGAAGTGTTTTTGAGAGCTAAATGAAAGGAGGCGCACTATATTGAGGCAAAACCAAACCGAGCTCCGTCAACGATTACTATCCTCCTTTTCAAATGGAATAGATAGATCTAACATGTATACTTAGGAATATTTTATTTTATATTCATTGGGTTCCAAATGGAATATTTAAGAACCCTATATATTATTTATGTATCAGAAGACATTGAATTGCACGATTAATATTACTTATATATGAATAACGACTGTCCCAACAAATCTAACGCGTTTTATTAATATGCTTAAATAATTAGAAATCCTGTAGTAGACACTTATTAGTTTCAATAGCATCTTCCGATAGAAGATCCTGAATTCAACAGCAGATTCTGAATAGACTGCAGCAATATTCTTGCATGGAGCATTAAAGTACTTGACAATGCACTTAGTAACACTCATATTTTAGAGAACTTCTATTCATCCGTTTATATTCATCCGTCGGAATTACGTTACTGTAAATACTTGAGACTAATTTAACGGAGATATTGACAACCATTGACAGAATTTAAATTTTGGTCTTAACCCATTTTAGCTCTGATTTATTCTACTGGCGCTGGCGTTTTTCCATTTATATCTACAATTTTATCTTGGGTCGCTCAACAAGCCTAGGTATCTCCTGCATTGCGGGAGTTTGTGTTGTGATAGGTCCGCCCTTGTTGACAACAAATAGCTATCAGACTAATTGTTTGGTTGTCGACAATCCAGTGGTTAGCTCAAGTGGATTGCACTTGGACGGCCCTAGTTCGATTCCCCCTCTGCCCAGACTGTCGCTGTGTTCACGCGAAGTATGATTACTTTAAACATGTGCGTCCGTAAGTCCTTTCGAGAGGTTAGTAGTAGGGGAATAAAGGTGCAGTCCATATGGATGCCTCACCTACTGGATTCCTGTCTAAATTGGGCTGCAATTCCCGGACATTCAAACAGATAACTTACACCTTCGGTTAAGTCGGACTGTCTGGGTCGAAGAAGAAGATGAAGACTAATTGTTTGAATCAATTCCAACTAACGTTGAATATATACATATAATTGTCTAATGAAATAGTTAAAACAAGATATTTTTAATAGTTTTAGATAATGAAAGGCTTATTATACAATAGCTATTAAACCCATCATATCATATGATGCATAAAGTTATATAGAATATTTCCTTTCATATGCATTCATTCAACCCTTGCGATCCTAAATTATTTAAGCATATATAGACCACATGCTTTTCACGAAGAATACTGTTAATTGCTATTCCACGTAATAGTGAAACATTTAACTATGCCATTCCCTAACAAAATGCAATAAGTTTATAACTCCCTAAATACCCAATAAATTACATGTGACACGCGAACAGTGAAACAAACTCGCTATAATTTTTAATCAATAATATTAAACAAAGCAGGAATATACTTCCACATATTTAGATTTGAATTATATTTATCATGTTTATGTTCGGCAAGGCCATGCAATTTATAGTTTCATTATTATATAAAACGTGTTTACATTTTTGTGGCGTTAATATCATTAACCACAAATAAGTGTTTAAACAATCCAACATACCTTCTGATACGCCAGAAGCCCTGGTTTGAACAAACAAACATCCAACATCAAAATGTGTTCTTAAACCCTGTTACAACGTACAGAATCGGTGGAACGAGTTTTTTCTTTTTGAAAGTAGCCTATCGGTGCCATGAAAAACTGTGGGTAGACACCTATGTTGATGCAATAAAGGGTAATCGAAGCTCATCATTACAAAATAACCTTTAACTTATGCTACAAGACAGAAAACTTTGCATGTCCTGGGATCCTGAGAAACTGCTATTAAGCAATTGTGTTTTTAGTGATCTACCAGAAATATTTTTAGAACTGTACTTGTATCGCAGGATTCAAACTTAACTCATAAACACGTGAAAAATGTTCTTTAAACATTTTCCAACTTAATAATAAGTTCGTAAGATTCAGATCAGTATGTATGTAACAATGCACATGTGGTTACTGGTTAGGGACGGGATATATTTGTAGGTGTGGGAAACCTGAAAAAAAAAATTATATTATTATATATATTGCTAAATTAACACGGTCGTAAATTGCTCGTATAGTGGCACCTATTTATTAAATTGTACATTGCTTTGTTGTGCAGCTATTTAAACCCTCCAGTTATTTATCTTTCCCTCGAGTTCTGTAAAATGATTATTAATTAATATAATACTAAATGGATCACACCATTTTAATTTTAACAATAAAACATTTATTAACAACATAAAATACTTATAAAATTCATTACACAATTAATTATATTATTTCGGCGGAGGGACTATGTGAGACCATTTAAATTCCCTAAAATATGTTTAGACCTAGATATCTTTTTGAGGAACACATACCTTCATGTCTGTCTTGGACTTTGTTAGCAGCGCGTACTTGATGTAGTTCTTATTACTAGCATTAACTCGTAGTGTAATGCATCGCATAAATATTGTTAATAAAACTGTCTCTCCAAATCAAATGTGAGATCTATTTCTTGTCTCACAGTAGGTAATGCATATATTCTACAGTATCATTAAAATACAATTGACGGACAGAAACTGAATAAATCAGTTCGTCATATTTCGGACAGACTAATTTAATTCACTCTTACTTCTTTAAATTGTACAGAATCAAATTGTGATCATTGGAATTTTATTGTATTTATGCCATACTACAGAATCAACAGTGTTTATGCATTTAGAAATTTATGGTTCTAATTAAAACTCAGAAAAATTTTTAAAAATTGCAGATATCTTAGAAATAAATTCAAATTAGTCATATGGATGGTCTTCAAAACCGAATAGACTTAGAAATACCTCAATATTAAATTGCAATATAGACTTAACGCACTCCGTCAAAACTGCTAGCGTTTCAATAGTGCAGCGGTTTCCAACTTTTCATACTTTGAGTACCTGTACAGTGTCTTCTTATTTTGTACGTATCATATTTTCTACCTACTTATTTTGAAAGTACAAGTTAATTGAAAACTACATTTGGTTGATACTATTCATATTGCATATGATCTTGATGAATTCGAGAAGCTTCTACTATTGCTTGCAGTAGTCGTAATTGTATGCACACCACAGGTTGGGAATCTATGCTATAGTGGATACTTTAAACTGAATGTTTCATTCAGAATTAAAGATGTTTTTAAGTTCCAGTTACGAGCCATTGAAAACATTATATAGTTACATGCTAAATGAATAAACCGTCACTGATTATGAAAATTGAGCTTCTGAAATCAATTTCAGAATTAAATCACTTAAAGTGCACTTTTCTGTTAACGAATATATTTATGTACATTTCAAATGAATTTCAAAAATTAAGTTTTGTGGCGTTAAATGCTATGCAAAATTTATTATCTATACAGATGCTCTTAGCATTGAAGTTAAACAGTTTCTAAAATACCATGGAATATATAATTATTTGCTTAAAAAAACAAAATTGAAGATAGATTTCAATATAAAATTTCTTACTTCGTTAACAGAAAATCACTTAAAGTGCACTTTTCTGTTAACGAATATATTTATGTACATTTCAAATGAATTTCAAAAATTAAGTTTTGTGGCGTTAAATGCTATGCAAAATTTATTATCTATACAGATGCTCTTAGCATTGAGGTTAAACAGTTTCTAAAATACCATGGAATATATAATTATTTGCTTAAAAAAACAAAATTGAAGATAGATTTCAATATAAAATTTCTTACTTCGTTGGTGCAGAAATTCTCGAATATATATTTCTCTAAAATATATTTATTTATAAATTACATTATAATCATTTCTAGGACCTAGACTC